>VZZY01001007.1:22706-94195 GCA_013400335.1 Eurystomus gularis | reverse complement strand
CCACGCCCAGCCCGGCGGGGTCACGGGCAGCGGTCTGGGCGGCGCGCAGGCGCAGAGCGCCCGCGCCTCCAACATGGCTGAGGTGGTGCCGCTTCTCTTGCAGCGGGCGCGGAGCGGAGGATGCTGAGCCCCCCGGGCGCCGCCGCCGCAGCAGCAGCAGCAGGGGTGGTGAGGCCTGAGGCGGGCTCCTCTCTGCCATGGCCAGGCTTGCCGACTANCAGCGGGGCCGGCCTCACCCCCCTGAAGGGGCGTAAGCGGTCGGCGGGGGCGAGGGAAGGGTTAATCCCCCTTTCCTGAGGCGGAGCGGGCCGGCGGGAAAGCGGAGGGGCTTCTCCACAGCCCGGCGACCGGCTGTCCAGGCCCTGGCTCCTCCGGCCGGGCGGCTTCGCCTCCGCCTCGCGGCCTCAGCCCACCTGGCAGCCCCGCTAGCCCGGGGCATGGAGCGGGGCCGGGCGAACCCGCGGCCTTGCCCTACCGCCCCGGCCTCTGGGAACGGGCGGCGGTTCCACCGAGGAAACGGGAGCACCTTAAAATGTCGCCCATGGGCGTGCACAGCACGGGCCCCCCACCCCGACCGACAGCCGGTGCCCAAGCGGCTGCCGCAGGGCAGGCAGCGGAGGCCGGCTGGGTGCTGGGGCTGGTTGTGCGTGCCTGCTTTCCGAGCCGTCTCTACAGAAAACGGCCGTCCTGGCTGCAGCTCCCCACCTTTGTATTGCTAGCTGAGGCACGAACACCCGCGGCCTTGGAGGAAAACAAAGGCCGGGCGGTCTTGGAAGGCGCCTGGGGGTTTTGCCCACGTTGACAGGAGGCTTACAGCCCGTTGAGAAGGTGCCGCAGCTAACACCTGGGGAAGCGCTGTGGCACTCGGTAGGCTCTTCAGGAATAGCTGTCTTTTCTTGTAGAATCGAGATGTTTTCTGCCTGCTTGGATGAAAGGAAACTGGTGTCATCTGCTATCGTTTTGTGGCTAAAGATGGAGTGGTTTCTATTATATAACTTTCTGTTATCACATTTCTTGCTGGAGAGACCTTAAATCAGTATATAAACTGATTTGAGAATGAAGTGATTGTCAACTAGTATGTGTTTGTGCTGGGTGTTTCAGAATGATCCTTTTAATGTATGTTGTTAATAAACAATATTTTAAACAGTTGAATGTTCCCTAATTTATTTGACTATGCACAAGCCAAACAACACTCAGATCTGTTACTCCAATTCTTTGAAGTAGCAGTTGTGTGTAATCTGTATTTGTTCGTTCTAAAAGTGTAGCTAATAAACTTTCAGAGTAAGGGTTTTTTTTTCAAAGAAATATAGTTTCCAGAGATATCATTCTGTCTGTGTGTTTGAAGACATGGTGGGTTACAAAATTTCATGAAACGTCTCCTGGATTTTGTTGTTCTGGTGTTGTTATTTCATTAATTGCAGCATGGTTCCACCTCCCGCCCCATTTGGAAATAGGCTTGTCCTAACTATAGAGGCAAAATTACAAGACATGTGAAATGGGGAATGGAGAATACTTGATGCTAAAGCTAAAGACCTGCCCTTTTACTTCTCTCTTGTTTGGAACATTTTCCCTGACAATAGCAGAGAACCCAAAGCAAAACACAGAAGCAACAAAAAATCCAGAGATGCTTTTAAGGAGATGACAAAACAAGTAGTCTGCCTTCTTAAGGGGTAGGATCAAGCTGACATAGCTACTGTGTGAAATAAAAGTATAGATTGTATTGGAAAGCATTATGTTTATAAAATGTCTTCATCTGTAGCTTTTAATTGTGTGTTTAACTTCCTGTACATAAATTGTCTCATTAAGTTTAGTAGAATTGCTTGCATGATTGAAATGGAGCAGATTCAGAAATAACTCCAGAACCTTAATTTGAAAGGGTCGTGCCCACAAAGTAGCTGTTTAGGCTTCATTATTTAAATTACTCATTGCTGCTTTAATGCTTCATACTAAAAATGCTTGAAGGAACAACATTCTGTTGAAGACTAGGCATGCATTGTTTACCAAATTCCTTTACCCCCACATGCGATCCCATAATACATGGAGTACTGACCTTTCTTTTTCTTATAAACCTTGTAGTTTCTTGATGCACTTATTATGCTTCCTTCTGTACGAAAAAGCAGAGGCAAACATTGCTAGGATTGTAGACTTACTACCATGAAGATTTGAAACTTTCAAATATTTTTTTTTTAATTTCACCTTCAGCAACATTCTGGCTTAGTTTTAATATGTTTGATTTTAATGTTGAGTGTAATTACATTTTATAGCAGTTTTTTTTCAGGAATAATCTGTGGAATATCTTTATGTAAACAAGCAAGCAAAAATCTCGTAACCTTCCCCCTCTTCCCGAGCCTTTATGTCAGCAGCATTTTGAATAATATGCGCTTGCAGTTAATAAGAAAGGATGTTTATAATAGGGACTGTTGTCCCAGAAAAACCCTGCTGCCTCTTTTGTGTCTCTATAGCAGCCATCGTATGCTCTGATTTCATGTGTGTTATATGGATTTATTTGCACGTGCCAATATCTGCAATATGCTGAAAATGTGGTAAAGGTATTGCTTTCCTGGGCAGATTATTTGGCTTTATTTAAAAACATTCACTATAAATACCTGAACTGCTGCATTTGTGCACTTGTGCAATTTAGGAGCAGATTTCCAGATTCTTCTTGTCGAGGAGAAACTTTGGCATTGATGCTACAAGTTTTTATCCAACGTAGTCAGCCTTAAAGGGATGTGGACATTTTTATTGTCCTTGAACCAAAGAGAGTATCCTTTGGGGGTCAGTCATTTTAAAGTTCATTCCTGTTCCAGTCTAGGGCTATGTAAATGGATGTCACTGCAGTCCTAGTGCTGTCATCCCTGTGGTATTAAGTCTTCCTGTCATTTTCTGCTTGCTTTAGGATGCTGATCTGTCGAAAAAGACCTCTTTAGCTGAGTATTTTGCTTGTGTCGCTCTACTATTTTTTTTATGGGTTACTTTTTTTTCTAATTTTTCAAGTGGAGTTGGCTCATCAGGTTGTCAGATGAATGCCAGTATCAGCATAAAGGAGGAGCAAGAGCATGCAGGAGGACAGGTCACTGCAGCCTGTATTTGTATCAGCTTAAGTGGTCCAAGAACCTTGGGCACAAAGATGTTAGTCAGGTGTCTTAAGTCTCCTACATGCTCCAAAGAAAGTAATGAGTGCCTTTGAATATTTTGTGGAACAAGCGGTTTATTCCTGCTTGACAAGATGCATGGAGATTCAGCCAGAGTGGAAAATGAGCTTTGCTGTTGACAACTTAAGTGTCAGTAGACTTCCAGCCATGTAGGAAGCTAAGAAGTCGTTGTGTTATAAAGGATGATCTAATTCACCTAGCTTTTTATGTATTTCAGGTACAGTTGACTGTATTCCCACTTAAAAATTACTTAATCTCTATGTCATCTTAAAAGTAATCTTAAATAGATCGTAGTTTTAATTGCTGTTGTGTATTTTAAAAGGTTGTTCTGAGCTGCTGCAAAGACCTGCGGTAGCAGTAGCTCTTACCAGAAGTTCATGTTCGGTGTCTTGACAGAATTGGGGAAACCAGATTTATTAAGTCCCCATGATTTATAGAAACCCTTGGTTTTGTTCTAGCAGTGGAAATGTGAAGGATTTCAGTGATGCACCAAGGTTGATTGCTTTACCATGTTTATTTTGCATTCAGCTGAACCTTTACTAAGGTAGATAACCGCATTGTTCTTCGACATGTCAGCACAATATAAAGCTGTTGCATAACTTGTTACAAAAGACATTTACAGAAGTCTCTGAAGGGAGCAAAGATGCTAGAAAGTGTAGGCACTGTGGGTTAAAAGCTAGAGAAGATCCCGGAAGACCTTACTGTATATCCATTTTCTTTTTCAATAGATTTTGAAGTGTTTCATGTGCTTCACCAAAAATTCCCATTTAATATTTGCATAATGAAATGTGGATGGGATGTAGGGAGAACCCAGATATTTGCAAAGGTCACAGAAGGGCGTGAGAAAATGCTGTTCTGTTTTGGTTTTGCTGATATAAGCCATAATTGTAATTTTATTTCTGGAATTTACATATGATAGTACTTGAAAAATGTAAAAGAGAGAACGTTTTGTGTCTGTCTTAGCTCAGCAACAGAAAGGTAAGGTTGAAGAAGGGGGAACTAAATACTGAATTTGATTAATGTGCCCATACACCCCTAATGGCTTTCCTGTAGGATGCTGTTGTGTACTCAGAATGAAGACCTGTGAGATGGAGCAAAATGCTGTGAGACTTGTTCGCTGTAAGAAGACAGACTAACGTTTTTGTTCTTGCTTGTGTACGCAGTTGCAATGTGTGTGACAGAAGGCTTGCAACAGTATAGCAGTTGTGTTTGGCTGTTGTCATAACTGATAAATGCTGATATAAAGTGTAGGCTCTGTTGTGGTTGTTTCTGTTCTGATTTTCATCAGCTTCTTTTCAGGGAAGTGTTTTTTGTCTAACATAGCTTCCTGTCTTGGTGGATTTTCAAACTAGACAAGTGGTTGATGATGGAGTGGGAGAAGCTCCTGATTGCAGTTGTCTGATTCTTCTGTTATTTTCTGTGGGCAGATTTTGCCAGTGAAGAATATTCTTTTCAGTTTGGACTGTAAATAGCACATAAAATCATAATGATTTTTTGGGTGTAGTTGTATATTCATAGTTGGGTATTCCTCTGGGCTACTGTGTATATAGGTAGTGGGTGATCTCTTGGTATGCAATGATTGTAAAACAGAAAATGTAGGAAAAAAATAGATAATATATATGTTACTTAATTTGACTTGAGTGCAACCTAGGGAATTCTCAAAGGAAAAAAAAAACCCAATGAAAACTACATCCTTTCTGTGGCAGTAGGATTCTTGTAGCTGTGGTTTAATGAAGCATCAAGTGTCCTATCGGAACAGAAGCACCGTACAGATACGTAAGTAACTGTGTACTGGTGAGAGATTACCGTACTTGGCTATGGCTGGAGAAGGACACAGGTGCCCGAAAACTTTTCTGACCAAATTAGTTGCTCTAGTTTAAGAAGTTATTTCTACAAACCTTGTCCTTGCTCAGTTTAGTTTTCAGATACAACAGTCTCCACAATACCATGTGGAAACAGTGAGAAAAGAGTATCTTCAGTTCTTGCACTGTTGCTCGGGTTTTTATGGTTCTGAGTGGTTGGTTGGTTTGTTTTGGGTTGGGTGTGATCTTTGTTGTTGCTGTTTGCTTTCTTTTGTTTGTGAGAATAAGGCTATCATGAAAGTCTGCTTGGAGGGAAAAAAACTCAACGCCACCAGTATTTTTTTGGTAGAATGTCTTCCTAAAATGTATTCAAGTGGTTTCTTCTAATATGTAACGTTGACTGAAAAAATGTGTTATTTTGATTCATGGGTTCACTATAGTTTTTGAGAAATATTAAAATCCGTACTCCTCTTTCCCTCAAATGTCTCCTAATGAGTATCTCTAAGAATTTAGGTTTGAAACTTTGCTCACTCAGTCTTGCAGTCATAATAATAGCAATAAAATTATTTTCATCAGCCTCTCAGCTTAAATCAAGACAGTAGTGGAGGCTGAATGTTTATTCTGTAAGCTCTTTTCATTTGTCCTAAAATGCAAGGACTGAGATTCTGTTGAGAGAAGTGGCATTTCAAATGTTTGGAGATACTTTTTGACTAAATTGGAGTAAAGAAACTCACTCTCCCCTTTCTGTCCTGGATTAACTTGGTGGATTATCTAACAAAAAGACACTTTTCCTGCAGCGTGTTCATGGAAAACAGTTTGTTATGCAAGCCTGAATACTTTATAAACACTGGCCTTCTGTAACTGCAAGTGTATTTTTCAGTGGAGGGACAGCAGGAATGACATTTAACTGCTCTGACATCGCAAACATAGTAGTCTTACAATACTGAGGAAGATAATTATACTGCTATGGTAGTTCACTGACATGAATTTAAAATAGCAACTACCTTCCCAGCTACTGGTACTTACAAAGTGCAAAACAAAGGAAAACTCTAGTCACTGTGGAATCATTTTAAAACGTGGAACAGTAGATTTCACTCTTGAACCTTGATAAATGTCAGTGAAAGTTGTATCTTACAAATACATACTGGTAATTAGGAAGTATTGCATTGATTCATCTCTTCTTCTACTCCTCCTTTGCAGTAACGTGAGATGTTCAGGATCTTTGCTTATAGAATAGTGAAAAAAAGATATTTCTAACAATAAGGCTGTCGTTATTTATGAGATTAATTTTCTTCTGCTTGGTGTTTTGGGAATTGTATTCCAGTTAAATTTACTTGCTGAAATAAGTTATTCCTTTGGTGTCAGTATTCTGAAGTCAAGGACAATCCAATTAGTGTTGATTGGGATTTGGCAGCTAAATCCCTGCTCATTGAGCCAAGAACATGCTTGTTACTGCTTATCTGTTAGTGACTAAATACATAATGATTTCATGTCTCTAATGTTTACAATTCTTCGTTTTCAATCTTCCACAAATTGTATAATATGAAAAAATGCAATCATTGAACATACTTTGAGTTGTTCTTTTGCGTTGTAGTAGTCTTGTGCTCAAGGTAACAACAAAGTACCTAATCACAAAATGCCCACTAAACTGCACATGGGTGGCAGACTATTAACACTGCAGCCAAAAGCAGTAGCTGGCGATGGTACTCTCTGGTGTTTTGTGTGGCTGTAGTAGAGGAGTGATAATATACAGAAAACACAAAATTATCACAATTCTGGATACAAATTCAGGACAGCTGCATACAAACCCCATTGGACACTGGAAGACCTAAATGGATAAAAAGAGTCAAAAGAACGTTAACTGGCGTTACAAAGTCAATCACTCAGAATCTGGAGGTGTGTGTGTGTGGGGGAAAGGTGGGACTAATGTCCTTGTTATGTAGTTCGTGTGTTGTTTCCTGGGATTTAAAAATGTAATCCCCCCCTCCAATTCCCTATCTGACACTAGGATAGGTCTTCAGCAAGATTGGAAACATATTTTTAAGTAGTAGACTTATGTGTTGGGTCTGATGGAATAGTAACTGGAAGGAAGATGAGACGTTCTGGCGGAGGATTTCTCAGATACTTGCAGATACAAAGGAATGACAGCTCTTCTTTGTAGAATCTTGACTTCAGTTGTGGAAAACTATGCTTTGGAAAATAGGTTTAATTGAGCTACTTTTGCCAGATGCCGTAAATATTAATGCTGGAAGTACCAAGTGTTGTCAATTGGCAGCGTCGTCTTCAGGCTCTGTAGTGGGCTGCAGCTTGCTTTGGTGTGGTTTGGGAACCCTTGCTCTGTAAGACAGTGGCTACTCTTTCTGCTTACTCTGTTTGATACGTTCTGGTACTTTAAAATTACTTCTGTATTCTGGTTTGGTTTTCTGTGTTACTACCAGAAGAATTTCTGACCTTGATGTCTTTCTGTCTCTTTCCCTCCTTCCCTCCCCTTCCCCCCCCTAGATCTCTGTTTAGCCATTTTTATCTGCTCTGTGTTTTTCTGAGATGAAGTCTTCTTGTCCAGTCAAGATGCTTTCTTGTAGTTTTCATCTTTAAATAAATACTAATTCATCACAGAAACACAAAGGCCAGGTTTTGTCACTGCTGTAAATTTTAGGCCTAGAAGAGTGTTTGTTGGAATTTTAGTTTAGGCAAAAAAGTATTTTCCCCCATTCTTATTTTTTATTAAAAGCATTTATTGTGAAGTTTTCTGAAATGAGCTAGAGACAGATCTTAAGCCTTGAGACAAAGTGATACATTTGGTTGGGCTAAATAAGAAATAATTGAAAATTGTTGTAGAATAAGAGATTAGAGCACCCTTAGTGCTTGTGGCTGTTAGCTATTTGCATATCTAAAAAGCATTGCACTCATGTTTCTTCTTAGTTTCTTGTAACTGCATCACTTGTAGCACAACAAATGTTTTAGGTTGATCACTGCATTGTTAAACTCTTTCACATTTTAAATTTGTACACTTGACAAAGTGTATTTGTGCCTTGGAGAAAGAACTACAGACATTTGTCCTTTTTTGTGACTATTGTTCTATCAACTAAAAATATAATTCCTAAGTGGCAGTAAGCATAAACTGACTATATGGCTAATAAAATACCACTTTTTGAAAAGGACAAAGTTGAGATCTTGTCATAAACACAACTGTAATGGACTTCTAGTTGTGGAAGTATTGTTGAATGGGCATACTCTACTCTTCACATAACAGTAAATTAGGAAATCTGTGGTTTTTAATGCTATCACTCAGCCTGCTTTTCATAAAAATGCAGATTGCAGTTGCATAAAAATTCCTGCAGAGCTGTTTCTTCATAATTAATCTATTTTCCCAGAAAAATATATAGTAGTCTTACCAAGTTTGTGCAATGACTAAGCTGCTACTGTTCTATATTGTTAGTATATGCAATTTTTAAACTAAGTTTAACACAAATAATTCTAGTAGAAGTTACTGGAGGATTTAAGTTTTTCTTTCTTCTTGATTGGTAATTTATGAAGAGATAAGTAGATTTCAGATTTCTGAGGAACTTAGAATTTCCTAAAGAAGATTTCAAAGGAAAATTGATCATACTTTTCCTCCCTAAAACAGATGTAAAACCACATGTTTTCTTTCCCATATTATATTTGCAACTTAATCTATTTCCGATCTCTCTGTTTTAGGTTGTGAGTTCTTAGAACCTTCAATCTGTGAGAGTGTTTTTTTTCTTCACTGCTTTTTGTTTTGTGATGGACACACCTCTAAATAGTGGTCATTGTAGGAACTGGTAGCAGATGCTGATGTGGTTGGTTGAAAATTGTTTTTGAATTAACTGTCTAGTAGAAGGGTCTGGATTTGCCCCTGCTACCCTCTTCTTTCCCAGCTTTGAACGCTCGTAAACCTTGGAGAAGGCCTTTGTGCAGTTCAGAAGGTCACTGCTCATTTAGTAGTGACTAGATACATAGTTATAATATATTGCAGTGGCTAAAATTTAAGTGCTTCTAAGTTACAAATTCTGGTCCACTTTGCTAAAGTGAGTTAAGATAATGCCTGTGGAAGTCTCAGATTTGCCCTTTAGCCAGAGGCAACTACCCCTATAGCAGTTTGAGACACTTGTGCCAGTTCTGTGCTAGTTCCACTAATGACCTGAGGTTTTGACTCAAGCTGCCAATAAACACACTTTCAGCTGGGATGCCTGGATTTGTATTGATGTGATTGAGGCATGGGACATATATTCCTTTTTCCAGCTCTGAGGCGTTGGTAATTTTCAGCAGAGAAGCAGCAAAAAGTACTAGAACATCCCAAACCATCTCCGTTAGGTCGTACTAGGCCTAGAGCATCGGAGCTGTGGTGTGTCAGCTGTGATGGCGTTATAATTCAGCAGGACAGCCAAAGCAAGTGTCATGTTTTTTCAGTTACAGGCAATTGAAAAGAAAACAAAACCATAGAGAGCCACATGTTTGTGTTGTGGAATCCAAAACTCTTCTTTCAAAAGATTCTCTTTCCTGTTTGATTAATCTGCATAAATAATGATACCAGCTTTGCCACTGAGTAAACAGTGTTGATTCAAGTAGTGATACTTTTGTAAGGTTGTTGTTTCAGTACTGTGCTTTCCAAATATTTTGTTTATAGTGTTTATTATGAAGAGAGATGAGATCATACATATTTAACAAGATATCCTTGTGGAGGCTGGTTTTATTATTTTATTCTCTTCTGCCACATGGCATCTTTTTGGAAGAGGCAAGACTCACTGAAGCTTTTTATTTTTTGTGAGAGAGTCTTGAAAAGTATCCAGAAAACACACTTTCTACCTTCCTGACTCTGTGAGATGTTTTTGCACTTAAAAAAAACCTCAGACTTATTTACAGATTTGCTTATGAGTTTCTTTTTCTTTATTTTTTTTAAAAGAAAATGTAGTCCAGCTTTAGTAAGTAGCCCATTTTTAGAAAATTGCAGTTCAAGAACATGTGGCTTTGCTGGTCTAGTCTCTAGACATAGTCATTGATAGTCATAGCGGCTCTTCATGTTAGTAGGTTAGTAGAAGACAGAAGGTAACAATTTATATCCATACTTAACTCTAGCAAGAATGAGGATTGTTCCTTGTTACGACAAGATATGGTTTTGGAGGCCTAATTCAGAAGACCGTTTTCATAATCTATTGTTTTCTTGAGAATATAATTAACGTTATTTGAAGTTAGAAAACACAGATATAAGATTCATGTAAAAGTAGTAATAATAATAATAGCAATAATGAAAGGTCTTGGACTTGGACCTGTACTACCATATGTCTTATGGTAGTGACCTTGGAGACGTTCCCTTTCCCGAAGTTGTGATGGCTGAAAAGTAAGAACCACATAACTCCTATCTTCTTTTGTTAGTTGTGTGTGTTGTATTTATTCTCTCAGTGTTCTTAAAATTATAATAAAGTTTTTGGGTTGTGTCATCTCCCATTGCTAACATCTTTCCTTCTTCCCGTCTCTGTCCCCCCCCATCCAAATCAGTAATTTTTCTTGTTTCAGGTTTCTTGTAAATCCTGGGTCATAGCTATTAATAAAATACTTTGAAATCCTGAAGCAGAAGATTCTTGAACTGCAAGATATAGTTCTGAATTAAAAATAAGTTCCTGTTTTATAAAGACCAGTTTTACTCATTCTTCTTTGGGTTGAAAAAAACCCCCAAGGGTAAATATTTCAACAGAATATAAAAATTGATCAGATATTCTGGTCAGTTTCTGTTGTGCATCCTTGGGTTTGATAATGAACTTGGTCATCCAGCTGTCTGATTATTTGCTGTTTTCTGCCAAACTACATAGGTTTTGTAGCCAGAATTATTATTCTGCAAAACTCTTCACACACCCACACACCCCCCCAACCCCAAAATGACAACTATATGGCTGCTTTGAAAAATCTGATACAGAAATGCTTAACTTTTTAAAACATTCCCATATGAAGTCTGGAAATGAGCAGTTATTGAGCAGGAGGAATTCCTGTTCACTTACTGCCTAAATCTGGTATGTACTCCCTACCTAATGCTGACTGTGCTCTCTTAAAGGTTCAAAATAGATTTGCAGAGATGAAAACAGAAATTGTGTTTTATTTTATTGATTTATGGTTTTATGAAGATGCAGGATCTTTTTTATTCTTATGCATTTGACAGTTACCAAAAAGAAATTTGGACTGTAGTAATCTTAACATAGTTGTACAAAGCATCATAAGCTTTTTGCGTATCTGTTTTGCAACAGATGGACAAAGATTTTTGTCAACGTTGTCTTGCCAATCTTAATTTTCAGCAGATTTTTTTATCTGGGACTTTTAAACAGTCTACCCTGTTGCTGGTTAAATGCTAAGGGTCTCAAGAGTTATAAGTAGCTTAAAGGATAGAAGCAAGTGATCATTTATTCGTAGGAAAAGTTAGTAGTGTGGACTCCCAGAGTTAATTTTGCAGACCTTTTTTGTTCAACTTGTAAATATCTAGTGAAAAGAGAGGTGGAATAATTAAGAGAAGAGACTTGCAGATGATTTAAGAAAAAAAAATAATCCTTCAGCATAACTGAATCTAGAGCTTATGGTGAAAGGCTCCAGAGAGTGTGTGACACTGAGCAGATGTTAAAATTGTGGATGAAATGCAGTTTTAATGAATACAAGCTAAAGTACTTGCAGTGGTGAGAAAAGATGGTCCTAACATACATTCACAACAATAATCTCCAATTTAGCTATTGTCAGTGAAAAAGTTCTTGGAATTTGTTGGAACATTTCTCTGTAAACATCAGCTTAGTGTCTGGTGATAATGGAAACAGTAAACTCAGAAATAAACAGTATAGAATTGCGGAAAAAAAACTACCAGAAAACATTGTGGTGTTGGGCCACAGCCTAAAGGCCAAGAATGAATTAGGTGAATACCAGAGCTTCGATCCTGGTTTTTGTAGTCCTGAATGTTAAGAAAGACTGGACAAGACCTCCCGGAATCTGCCGATCCATTCCTCTCTGCAAGGCACAATTAGCTGTAGCCTTTGCTGGTCGGGATGGATCTTTGTTAAGCTTGTTCTTATAAACCCTCAGTAAGAGCAGTGTCACAACCGGCTTTGTCTGTTCCAGTGCTACTCAGTCTGACTTTTAGAAGGGTTTTCATAGTGTTTGACTGAAGTGGCTTTTGATATAGTTTTAAGCCTGTTACTACTATTCTCCTTGAAATGGTGACTAAACTGGATGTGGTGGTTTACGTGATACCTTACCAAAACTAAGAGTGAGACTTATTCGCTGGTTTTGCAGGCAGTTCCATGTGTAGACATCACTCTGAGAAATATATATATAAATTAGGTATTTATTTTATTTTCAATGTTACAACATTGAGGGTCACTTTGTGGTCTACTTTAACCTAAAATGATGAACTGTTTGGTCATCTCATGTATGTGCAGTCAACTGTTCTGACCTAACTCTGCAGCTTTGCAGTACTCTAAGAAATTTTTTAAATAACTTTTTCCAGTCTTTCAAGATCACTTTGAATTCTTGTCTTGTCCTGCAACATTTTTGTCTGCATTTTCTGGAAGTAATTAATTTATGTGTACATATATATATACACACACAAGTATTTTTTTATATATATAAAAATAAAAGCATATATATAAAGAACAGCTTCAGTTATGTTCTGTGTTTCAGCCTGCAGTGACTTCAATCAAAAACAAAACAAAAAATGCCCTAAATCAAGAACTGATACTTGAGTCCCGTAATGTCTCGTATTGTAGCTGGGAGATAGAACTAGTGCTGTTGTAAATGACTGAATATATATAGTGAGTAAATTTGCAGAAAGTATATTTAGCTGATGTTCCTAGGCATATTAAATTTGAGGTGCTTTGTGAGCTTTTTATAGGACTACATGTTAAGAGTCAGGGTACTTGGGGAAATGAGTTGGTGAATTACTTCATAAACAACAGAACTAGTGACACCTTTCTGCACATTTTTGTCTTGAATGTCCCTAGTAGTGCTGCTACTGGACAAACAACAGGAGGTGTTAAATGGTAACTTTTTTTTCAAATCAGGGTCACTGGACAATATTTGGGTTAAAGGCAGTTGATTACATAAACCTTGCTTCTGTAGGAAACCTATCTGAAAGTAGCATTCTTACTTGCAAGAACATGATTTACTGTTGCTTAGAAGAATACTTTCCTTTGTAATAGACACATTACAGCATGCTCCAGTTAATATCCTGGGCCTGCCACAACCTCAGAAGGGAGATGTTATGTTCTATTAATTTATTACGGGCTCATAGTCAAGTGGCATTTGTTTGCTAGGACATGGATGCAGCTCTGTTTTCTTCAATTATGTTCTAATTTCAAACCACCAATGCCGTAAATTTTCTTACAACTGCAAAGTAGGGATTGAGGATTTTTTAAAAAAATTATTTTTACTGCTAATTGTGCATGCACTGGAAATGCATTTTGATGTGTGAAATCTTGGCAGTGTCGCTTATTTATGGAGTGGGAGATGGCAGTAAGGAAATAGATGATAGTGGAGAATCATACTTTATTCTTGCGTTACAGGTCTAAAAGAATTATGTAAAAACCTGAAAGAACATCCTTATTGTTTAAAGCCACAAATTTATGTTTATTTTAGGCCGTTCTGTTTGTTGATTTATTTTTTTTTTTCATTTTAGTCATGTAAGTATTTAAGAGCATTTGCAGTACTTGTTTAACTGTGCGTAGAAATCAGGTGAAAATGTTATGCTACATGGACAAAATACAATTGACATTATACATTGTTTAGTTTTAGTGAAGACTGCTAGTGTTAGAAGAAATACAAATACATGGTAACACTTCTGATATTTCAAAGTTCATGTGTGTAGATTTAAAATAGATTTTGGTACAGTATACTGTTTTTCAAAGCCCCTTACAAAGGACTACATTCTTTGTGTTGATCCCCACTCAATTTAAGTGACTCTGGCAGCTGCATGCTCAGTGGAGAAGGGAATGAAATAAACTGTTAACCTTTGAAAGCCAGAACACAAACAAATAGTGTTTAACTTGTGGACATGTGTGGATATTTCAAACAATGGTGTTAATTTTGATTGCCTTTTTGAAGTAGACTCATTCTTTTTGTTCTTGGTTTGGAAGCTAAACACAGTGTTTGGAACTTTTCTGCAGCTGTGAGGAACAAAGTTTGTCATGCAGTAGTTCAGTAAGGTGACATCATGAGATGAATTTGACTGCTGTGGCAACCTGCTTGCATTTGCACTTGTGTAAGCGTGATCACTGGCATGTTTGTTTCCGTTTGGTTTGAATCAAGTAAGCATTTGTGGAATTGCATTCTGTGACTATTTTGTTGATCCTGTTGTTCTGGTCTATTGTTATTTTGACCTGAAAATCATTCTACTCAATCTCTGTTTCAGTTTGTTCTCTTTAAAGGTGCTCCAGATAAGTCCTCTTATCTTTAGATGGCAGAGCATTCCTGTAAGGCTGTGCTGGGCTGTTGGTGGGTAACCCAGGGATGTTTGAATGGTGACACACCAGTTCTTTGGAATTCTGGCATGACAGAAGGCCTTGCTTATGACCCCTCCACCTCCCTGTCCTACGGAGTACTGGAGAGCAGTATGCTCTGGAATGCAGAGCAAAACGTGTCTAAGCACTCGGGGTGAAACTCTCTTGAGATCATCTTATATTGCTTTGCAATACTGGCTTGCACATATTTGTGTGTGGGGTTTAGCTGGTAGAAGTGATGGCTGGTCTGAACATTGGCATTAATGCCATTCTAGCAGGTGGATAAGGAGCTAATTTTTGCTAAATACATATGGGCCATAAGATACACTCATGCTTACTGGAAACTCTTTGTTTTTGCTGTGTTTTTAGTCTATAGTCAGTCCAGACAAAATATTTTGCCTACCAGGATATGTGAATCATTCTTCTTTGAAAAGTTTCATGTATCATCTGTCTTCTGAAAGTGTTTTGTATCAGGGAAACATTGCATGCACTGAGAAATTTTATTGTTAACCTGCGTTTTTACAGCTGTTCTGTAAAAAATCATGCTTTGGTAAGATCAAAATATTATTTAATTGTTTTAGTCTGTTGGAACCACAGGAAATACACAGGGTGGGAAACTCCCAAATGACTTGGTCACTCCTCATCACCTGTAGGTGAGCAGTGGCATGCAGACTTAAAAAACAACAAAAGCCCACAGCAGCAGCTGGCTAGTTCTGGGAAAAAAGAGAAGAAAAATTGCTCCTTCATCTTTTACGCTTTGCTGGTACCTCTACCTTGAGTAGAAAAAATGCTTTAAAATTTCCTTTATCAACACAAATATATACAGTACAAAATTGGTATTAAGGATTGAGTGAACAGGTTGACTTGTGTTTTTTTTGTTGTATTCTGATTTTAAGTGCTACTAAGGATATATGCATGTGAAGGCAGGTGAGGAGGGCCCTGTCTAAGTTTCTATATGGACTTTCACTGTGCATCTCATTACCTGAAGGAATGCGGCAGTTGCTGTGAAGTTCAGGGGGAAATCATGTTCTGGTAGATGGTTGAGATGAACTTCCAGTCACAAAATTCTGTAAGTTTTGAACAAATTTTAAATTATGACATCAGGAAACTTGACATGTGATCTGTATGAATGATGTCTGCTGGGGTGTGAGCATGTGCAGCTCCGTACTCCAGTTCCTCTCATTAAAGGAGTGTGGCTCTGTTAATGCTTAGAGGCAGGAAACATTACAGAAAAATGGTAGTTTAAATAACAGTAGGGAATGAAAAAGGGCACTGGAAGAGGAGCTGAGAGATGATAAACATTGTCTTTAGAGAGCAGGTGTGCAGTGTACAGGAGAAAAATCCTGTGAAGGTAGTGGAGAGGTAACTAAAGGACCTGGAAGTTGTGGCAGCTTCTTATTACAGAGGGTTGAAAAGTAGATCAGGAGGAAGTAAAGTTCTGAGCAAACATCTTGCATGTTGAGATGTGCTAAATTATATTTACAGATCGGAGTTTAGATGTGTGTAGCTTGAGCAAGCTACAAAACAGGAATTTGCAGCCATGTGTGATATGGAACTACAAAATAAACACTTGATTTAAGGCTAGTGTAAGGCAGTTGGAGAAATGAGTTGCATGATATCTCTGCAGCACTGTCATAGTGTGGGCTATCAAAAAGGCCTTTATGAGGATGATTCCATCTTTACAGATTTCAGACTTGGGAAGGATTGTTTTTATTTGGGACAGATAGAAAGATGTGTCTGAAGATACTGCTTTTGAAACACGAAGTGGAGACAGAAGGGATTTATCTGTCTCTGCTTCCTGAACTAAGTTGTAGTTCATAAGCACTGTGGTGAAAATTTCAAATGAGCTGGCTTGATCACGTATTGCAAGAATATCTTCAACTTACAAAGATACCATTTTTTAACATAGTTGGCAAATAATATTCAAAAGTAATTTTAAACTTCTGGAGGTCATGGTAAGGCCCTAGCTCTAGAGTGACAGTGTGTCCAGTGTAAAGCAGCATTAAGCTACATTGATGTTGCAACTTAGCAGGAAACGATCTTTCAAATAAGTTTTGGGTCAAGTATGTATTTCCTTTGATTCCAAGCTAAAAGATCATTGTGGGTTTTGATGTTATGGAAGTATTTCTCTTATTGGTCAACTCCCCAACCTGGAAACACTTTCAGAAGTGGCGATTGTTTTGCTTAAATGTGTGTCATACCAAATTTAACAAGTTACACTTTGCTGTTTCTGTGGAGTATCTTTCTGGTACGGAAATCTGCAAACCACACTACATGTAGACTGGAAGTGTCGTTAACCTTCATCTTGAAAAATTCAGAAAGTACATTACCTTCTGTGTAAGGAATGTTACTTATGGAGGATTCTTCTATATATTGTAAAGAAAGATGCATATTATAAAGCGTGGTAATTTTGGCTTCTAGTTTCTTGGCTTGAAAGGACCACTTTTTTGCTACTTTACCTTTTAGACAGATGTGCATTTTATTTCTTGCTTAATTTAACTGTAATTCTTCATGCACACATTTAGTGATGACATAGCAGATCATCCTTTACAAAACACTTGGATACTTTACTGTGTACCAAATCCTCACTTTGAGTTCTGGGGAAAAAATGAGTATTATGAAACAGCTGAGATCCAAGCATGTCAGAATTGAGCTTGAGGCTAAACATTCTGCATTTTCAGCTGCTCCATGCAAGATAGTCTTTTGAAACATGACATATGTAATTATTATGTGTGAGAAGATGCAAAGGACTTTTTATTTGATGTAAATACTGTCATAATGCTCCATGTAATATTTTACTCCAGTGCTGGTGATTACTTATACTTTTTTATTATTTGGTAAGAAGGCATACAGAACTTTTACAGAAACATCACAGAATATTCCCAGTTATCTCAAGGATGAAATATATTTTATTCTTCATGGCAATCTTCCCTCATTTCTGTGGGAAAAAGATATATATTTAAAAAAAAAAAAAAACAAACCAGAATACAAGCCTTTGCCTTTTCAGTCATTAACCAGGCATGAAGCCCAAATCCTCAAGTTCAGGGAAAAAATACTGTTCTGTCATGACAGGACTTGTCGTTCTGATATGGAGAGGTCTGCAGAGCTTGTCAGCAGCCCAAGGCACATCCTGTCAATGAGATGATGCGGTGAAACAACTGAAGGAACCTGTCTTGGAGGGTTTGTCTGCATAGGGCCTCCAGTGTGGGGGATACAGCCTGCATAAGTAAGGGCATCTTATCTCTAGTTAAAAATTCCCTTTTTAAAAAAAGTATAAGAAAATATTTGTGTAAGAGTACTCATAGCATTTTCTGAGGAAATAGTTCTTTAAGAAATAGCTATTTCCCCTGTTGGATAGTTCTGAAATAATATCCATATGAAGTGCCTTAATCTTAGTGTGTTACTGCAGTAGTGTCAACAAATTTAGGTTTGGCTAAAGATTTACAGTTTAAAAGGTCAGTAGAAAAACAAAACCAAAATGCTTTCCACCAAAACCAGTGTTTCTTTTTAGCCAAGGGAAAGAATCCCTTGGCCTTGTCCTCTCACAAACAGACCTCAGACTTTTCGTGGGTGTACCTCAGGTAGCTTCTTTTGCTTGTACTTGTGAAATCTAATTTCAGTTTTCAAATTGCAAGCAAATGATTTTGTATGTAGATAGTCACTGCTCCCTGTATAGTCTAGACTTGATGTCTAGATTGCACAGGTCTGTTTCATAGCATCTGAAATAATCTTAAAAGAGTTTTTTTCAGTCTTCTGTTTAAGATTTATACGCTAGTGAACTTAGTGACTATTTCTTTGTCTGATACTTTCCTATAACTTCACACTTCATAGTGTTTGTGGCAATTCTCTTTAAACATCTCTGTAATTGTGAACTGAGGCTAAACTCTGTTTTCAACATCCAGTTGTTGGACATTCTTCATGAACAGCCTGAGGATACGGTAGTTATTCTTTCCAAGTACATTGGTTAAGGAGAGATAAAGTAACAGGTTAGATACTTATTTGTTACTAGCTTACAGTTCAGCAGGTGTCTTCTCTGCAGTTAGGCAACGTGCGTGAGAAAAAGTAAACTGATGCCTTTTCTATTTTTTTTTTGGGTCCTTCTGGATGCTTAATACAGTGGTTGGGTTGAGCTTTCTTATCTGTTGCCTGGTGACTTCTCTGAGTGGGACAGTATCAATGTCTTCTGAATGGAGGCTCTGTGGTCTTCACTGGGAGAAGAGTACGCTGCAGGTACCGGTGCATTTGAATGCTACTGCAGCAGTTGTGTTCTTATCTTTACACTTCTAAGTGATTCTTAGCCAAGGGCGGGTGTGCAAGTGTAGACGCCTCTGTTCCCTGTATGATCCAAGTTTGTCATAGATTGATAGCAAACAGAATTGTAGCTTCCTTTTCTGTTAACATTGGACTAAGGCAGTGTGCTTTTCATTTTTTTCTGTAGATATAGGAGGCTTGTACCAGTGTAACAAAAAATGTTTTCCAGAGCTGTTTTGTTTATCACATAGTCCAAGTAAATTATTTCATTTAGAGGAAGAAAGCTCTGAGGGGAAACTGAGATACTGTGCTCATAGCTGTGCGTTTTGAATTTAGCATTGTCATGTTGCTTCCGTCTCCCGGTCTTTCTGCATGGTGTTAAGAATAATCCCTGTATCTCTCTGAAGAGAGAACCTTTCCAGAAAGACCTGGAAAATACTGAGTAAAATTATGAACAGTTCATACTCATAATAAAAGTGTGTGCCTTGCTTGGGCCTATATACTGTGCTTGTAAATTAAAATACTTCTGCATTTCCAGTTTCCAGAATGGGGAGGGAAGAAAGTAGTACAGACAATATCTTGATTTGGTGTGGGGTTTGTTTTGTTTCGGGGTGGGGGGGTTCTTTTAAGGATTGTTTTGGATGTGTTCCTCTACATCTAAATATTTTCTGCTTCTGTTAATTTCAAGTTAATACATGTTACAATTGTATTGGGCGTAAGTTTGATATAACTTGAAACCTGGCTGGAATATGTGGAAAACTGCTTCAGTTTAAAGACAAATGACTTCATTATAAGTTGCATCTTAGAATATTTATGTTGTAACATTAAGTATGCTTTTTGTCTTAGTAATTTACTCAGTGTCATGTAGTAAGTCTGTAGAGAGCTACCTTATTAACTATCCATAGTACCTTCATGATTTAAAGAAAAACCTGTAAAAGTCAGTCAAAGGGAATTTTTTCCCTTGTATTTTTTTTTCACGGTACACAATAAAGTAACAAATGAGGAAATTAAGCTAGCAAGGCTTTTTTCCTGATTAAGTTAATGTTACTTTTATTGTAAAAATAATTTCCTTAATGGATAAAGCACCTAAATAAGGTCTTGCAGGTCCAGTGAAGAGAGCTTTAGGTTTGCTTATTATTATTGTTAGGGAATGATAAAGCTAGAAGCTTTCATATTACATCAAAAATAAATGTGACACAGAATGCTCTGGTTTTCCATGGATTCATTAAGTTAAAAAGGAGAGATTTCAGACTGGCTGTTAATACTGATGTGTTTGGTTGTAGTGTAATGGTAGCAGAATTTAGTACTTAGATTTGTGAGGTGAAGGAATGCAGAGGGTAGAGCTGTGTTGATGCACAGTAATTTTATACCTGATGAACCGTCACTGAAAGAAACTTTTTTGCTGCCTTGCTGTCTTGGCAATTTTCAGCTTGTTTAACAGCCACTTGAAGGGCATGTTTAAGAACAGCCCTTGGGCTTTTTGTACGTGACACTGAGGATTGGTCGTATTCCTACCAGGCAAAGGCTAAGGGAAGTGGAAAGGTGGCTTATAACCAACTTTCACTTCCCCTCTGGTCTTGTGCTGCTGTTCTGGGGCACCTGGCCAAGCATACATGAAGTGAAAGACTTGCCACTAAACCACAGTATTTGAAGAGAGAATATAAACAATTTGCTACAATTTGTACGTATTATGGAAAAGGTTGCATTTAGCAAGTAGCAAAGAAACCAAGTTACGCTATGGATGCATAACAATATGAGTATTTTATAATGATGCAGGTTGCATCTTGGTAGCCCTTAAAAAGTAAAAGTACTTTCAGACATGTTTGTCTCATGTGACAAATGCCTCATTCATCAGAAGTAGAATTCTTGTTGATCTTTTCCCCTACTAGAAAGTAGTAGCACCCCTGTACTCTCCTCATCTCCAAGGCTTTGTAGTTTCTGAAGAATGTGAAAGGTGTTTCTTAAATTCTTTTGTACTCAAAGGAAGTATTTACTTCCACTGTTGAAATACCTAAACTTGACTGAAGAACAAAATAATATTTTGGTATCAATTGTATTTAACTCAGATTGCATAGTTCTGATTGTTCTATACATCTTATGTAGAACATTTTCTTACTATTTTCAGTTTTTAGCTTGTACATCTCTATTATTCCTAGATCTAAAATGCTCTCTTCCAAAAAAAACCCCAAACCCAAAACCACTCACCCCTAAAAAGCAAAAAGCCACCCAACCCTTAATGTTATTTTGTCATAGTACACCTTTGCTAGTAGTACAGCTGAAGCTAAAGTCATTCTACTATGGATGTTCACAGGTCAGTGGTCTCTCTTCTTCCCTTTCTGTGCGGTCACCAATGGAATATTTTCAGTGTATCAGGACCTAATTTTGCCAGTTTTTAAGCATGTTCAGTCTTTGGCATGTTGAGCTACAGCATTAGCTGTACTCCAGAACAGAATTAAATTATTGCAAGTTATTATGAAGGGAGAGAAAGCATTCATCCAGAAATACAGCATTATTACAATTAAAGCGAAATAGGATAAATAGCCCCCAAATATTCTTTATTAAATGTCTAGGTTAAGTGCCTAAGCTCTTGTTGTGAAACGTGTTGGTATGTATGGAGATACTTACAGGTATTTCTGTTTCTCTCTTCAGACCTGAGTTACATGTGAATGCTTTTTTTACTCCTACTGAAAACAAAACTCAGTGCTGGTATGCATTGGTTTAAAAAATATATAGCATATTTATTTATATGCCCAATTTTTATGGTTTTCTTGCTTGTTTTGTAAAATGCTGCGTGATGTAAAGTATTCTGATGCTTTTACCCATGCAGAAGAAATCCAGGTGGGCTACTGGTGTTGAATCCATTTGTTGCAGTTACTGGGCAGTACTGTGTGTGTCAAATTGGAATTGATCCAATAAAGGGATCTTTGAGGTGGTGCATCAGAATCCACAAAGTTGCTGAAATAAATACGCTACATTTGCTGCATTTAAGCTAATACTGATTAATCGCGTCACCTCTGAAATGAATAGTAGTGTGATATAGGTGAGAATTAAGAAAAAATATTTAAAACTTCAAATTATTTGGAGTTAGATCCATTGCTTTTTTTATGAACTGAAAAAAAAAGTTTCACTTCTTAAGGTAATGTTTACTTTTAAGCCTATGGCAACCTTCCTCTAGATTGTACATTGTCTATCTCAGTGTTGTATTAGATCATTCATTCTTTTGTTAATGAATCACTGGAATTATTTGTTTGACAGTGAATCACAAAGCAGGTTTGAATGAAGCTTATTGAGGAGTGTATTATTATCAAATTTGCATCACAAATGCTACATTCCTACATAGATTTCATTGGGTTTCATTGAGTTACTGATCCTGTTCTTCTTCTCTGCTTGTTCTTCCTCTCCTCCCTACCTAATTTTATCATTCTCTAAAAGGACATCTTGAATTGAAGCTTGCTACCTTTGATAGCTGTTGCATTTTCTTTTCTGTTGCTTTCGTGTGATAATTTGCCAAGCCCATCATTTTAGTAGATAAGAATCTGCTCTAGCTATAAAGTGCACAGTTTACTAACTCACACTAACATTATTTTTTACAAGTAAGATTAGATGTAAAAATGTTTTGATTACACTGAAGTTACCTGGGTGGATGTTCAGAATTATATTAAAAGCAAAATCTTGGATGTAAAACTAGCTGAGAATGTAGATACTAGTTTCTAGGTTGTGTTAAAGAAAAGATGAACTGCTGGTGCCTGGAAGTAGTCTACACTGTGGAGGTGTGTCATTCAAGTTTAGGAGTTAAATTGTCAATAGTTTCTAATCTTACAATTCTTTGTATCATACAATAAATTTTCATGTGAGTCAGATTTTAATTACAGGTGAGTTTTGATTTTCAATAAATTCAAAGAGCTTTTTTCTGTTCTTCAAACTGTTGCAGTAGTATGTCCCTGTCGTAACGATATTATTGATGGCATCTTAGGTGGCATTGACAACATTTGACATCTCGGAGAAAATAGGGATCTGAACATACTGATCCAGTCAATAAACCCACAAAATATGTTTTATGTTATGCATATGCCTATTTAGTGTAGCATCTCTGGCTGTTTTGGAACATACTTGATTCTTGGTGGAAGAAATTCAGGTAAACATAAATTGCTGGGAAGATCATAATGTGTTGAGATTTTAATTTATCCTACTTTATTTCGTAGGTTCCTAATGCTGTGCCTGGTTGGCTAGAGGATATTCCTTGTGGAGCAGTGGGAATTTAGTGCAAATAACACATTCAGTCTTTAGAGAACTGCAAAATCTTTATTGGTATTTGCCTGAATTTGTTCTAGATTTTGTGACTGGTTTTTTTTTTTCCCTATCTAGAAGAGAATATGAAAAAGCAAAATAGAGTAGCAGAGAAGTTTCAATACAATTTATGGGTGAACAAAAAAGCCAAGTTTATATGCATTATGTTAACAGGCACAAGTTTTAGTTTACTGTATGTCTTGATGCTGTTATGAGTTCGGTTCTGTATAGGCATTTTTTTTCTACCTGAAGACCTATGAGGTAAACAGTGTGCAGTCAGAATGTGTAACTTCTGCGTTCATACCCTTCCTTTTGTTTCTCCATCTGCTTGTCAGGATACAGGATCTCACCATTGAGATGTCGAGCTGTTTCTTAATAGGTATGATATTTGGTTTTGCTCTTGCTAGGCAATGTCAAGGCTTTCAGCAGCCTCTGCTGCCCTCTCCTGCTGTGCTTTCTGGCTTCTGTGCTTGAAAAAGTGACTTCCAGGACGGAGCCAGGACTAATTGGGCCTTTCCAGCTTTGGAAACTGATAGGGTGGAGGATTCCATGCACCCCGATGCTCTTCTATAAAACGGAGATATTTTAGCTTAATAGAGGTTTCACTACCTCCTAAAACCTATCAGTTATGGACTGGGGAGTAGGACCTCAAACACTACTCAAGTCAGTGTGAAGGTGAACAAAAAAACCATGTGAAGTTGTCATGCTGGTTGTGATGGTAGCATAATTTCTTACATTTGAAGTGGTAGGCTACTCTTGCATTTGTAGGAACTTCTAATATACTTTTTCATATCCCTGGGT
Source organism: Eurystomus gularis (assembly GCA_013400335.1). NCBI lineage: Eukaryota > Metazoa > Chordata > Aves > Coraciiformes > Coraciidae > Eurystomus > Eurystomus gularis. The sequence goes on along the minus strand of VZZY01001007.1, from coordinate 70,417 downwards.
CACAGGCAGTAGGAAAACCACCTTGTAACTGTATTATTAGTGGCTCAAGAAAAATGAGTACGGAAGTTAACATTTTATATGCAATTGGGGTGATCTGGGCAGTGTTTGACCACAGGCAGGCTAGAATAACTGTTTGCTTTCCTTTTAAAAAAGCCATATAATCTCTCATTTCATAAAATGTTTGCATATATATAGTTAAAATGAGTAAAAATAGTATTGAAAGGTTTGAAAGTGAAAATTGTGTAAAGATATGTAGTAGTATGTGTAACTACTTTGATAATTCTTTCTGTAGGAATTAATTGCTCTGAGGATAGTTGGTGGGAGCACTAAGGGAGGGGTAAGAAGTGTGTCCTAAAACAACAGTCATATGGGATTTTGCATGTATGCCATTAAGTGGTATGACAGTGTCTTTAAGGGCTCCTGTTTTGGATAACAAATAGAAAAACAGTTTAGAGAGAGTGTTTGAAAATACATTTAATTGAGTGTTGTATAAATATGCAATGAAAACAACTAGGACTTGGATGACATTGTACAGGACAAAGAGTACTTAAAGTGCAGACCTCTGTGTGAAGTAATGTTTACTTCAGAAAGTATCAGGTATCAGTTTGACAAATAAAGCTTAACTGGCATAGATTTCTATTCTAAAAATCTGCTTAGGTAAAGACGTTACTCAAACCAGGACATTGAAGTATCTATTCTGTCATTTTGATACGTTTATTCTAGCTAGCTATCTTGCAAATTATGTTTTATTTATCCAGCATACTTTGGACTTCCAAGTTCTGGTACAAAAGGCTGCAGCACTTCACTAGTTCAGTAAGTGTGTGTATTGGTGGAAATTGGTCTGACCATCCTGAAAATAAAATACTATATGTTATTGTCTCTCCTCTGGGGAGCATTGTCGGTGCATTTATGATACTATCAGTGGCTGCTGGCAAGTGTTTGACTGAGCAGGTTTTAGCTGGATCACAAGATCATGTTCTTCCCATAGCTGATACAAGTTCCTGTTCCTCCAGGCCTCCGGTGGTGAGGAACCTCAGGAAAAGATTTGGAAAGGCTGTGTATTCTACAATAGGCACTTGGGTGCCCAGTTTTGATGTTTTAAAAGTAAAGCTAGGTAACATCTTGTTTAAACTTGACTTGCAGGGCTGTACTGCTTGGCAGAGCATTTGGTGGGTTTCAGATAACCTTGAAGTTGAAAAAATCTGTACTGGATTAAGGTGACAACATGTGTAAGGAAGGATATATTGGAATAGTTTGCGGTGTCTTTTTGATGTGTTACTTTCAGCACGCAGAGAAATTTTTTCCTTTGTGTTGTTGTGATGATCTGCAAGGATACATTTAAGAACAGTTGGAAGTAATTTGGCATTTTGACACTCAGACTGTATTACACGTGCAAGTCCCACAGAACTTCAAAGTTTGTAGGGCTTTTGCACTTCAATACCCTTGTGCATGTATTGGTAGGGCTGGATAATAGCATAGCACTTTTATTTGGAAGTTGCATGTTAAAGACAGTGGTGCCTGTAGCCCCCAGGGGGTTTTCGGTTGTAACCTCCTAGGTCTGGAATCTGGGAAACAATGCCACAATGGTTTGCCCTTATTTTGATTTTTGTGTTCTAAAACTAAAAGTGCCACTTCTAATTAGGGATTTACAGTGGAGTTTTGCTTTTGTGGTAGATACCTGAATAAAAGCAGGTGAATAAACTCTAACATCTGTGATGCTGGGTAATAATTCTGAATACTTTCTTAACTTTTCACTCGAGTGTTACGATTGTGGTATCTGCTGAATCTAATTCATTGCAATTACTGTTGACTTACACACTCATAAATGGCATATAGATCAGATAGAAGGCATGCTAGAGTCATTGCCAGTAGCTGGGGTTGGAATATGGTAGCTTTGTCTATGTGTGTGAATGCTTTCGCTATTTATAGATAGCTTAGTTTTAATAGTAACAAATCTGGTGTGCCACTGTGCTTCACGGGGTTTGCAATGTGTACATGTGGATTATATGCAAAAGTGAAGCAAATTTTTTACTTGACTAGTCATTAATCATTTATATTACTCTTGATTTTCTTTTTTATCTTTTTGGCATGTTTGAATTAACAGCGTATGTTCTTTATATACAGGTGATATTATATCTGGAGTAATTTTAAGATAGTCTTTCCACAGTTGAACTCCTGTTCAATGATCTTCCTTTGGAACTTTGGATGTAGTTTTCATTTGTTTTCTTTTGGGAGGTAAGGAGTGTTGGCTTTGGTTTCTTTTCTTGACCAGGTCGTTGTCCCCGTCCCCCTCCTACCCTCCCCCCCCCTTTGTGTTTTGTTTTTTTTTTTTTTAAGTGTTCTGAGTGACTGCAGTTTATCACTGATAGGTAGGCAGCTCTCCCGAATTACTTATTTAAAGTTTAGTTATGTAAAGCAGATTTTGCCAAATTGTGCCAGAATGAAATTACTTATTCTGATACATCTGGTTCTGTTCCACTATTGAAATTCTTGCAGGGTTCAAAAATAGGAACAAAAGGTAACAAAGAACACTAATACTGTACAATTGTCTCTGGTTGTACTTTTTTTGTGCTTTATTTCAGGGGGATAAAAATCCTTTTGGGTAGGTTGATAGCATTTTTCTACAGAATCACAGTATAAACAGAAGACAATATTTCTTAATAATATTCTTAATAATATTTCTTAACAATATTTCTTCTGTAATGCATTTTTCATTTAAAGTCCTACAGAACTACAAATTCTGTATTTGAATGTAGACCACATGAATATGAACTTGTTACTTATACTTGAAAACTTGAGAATGGGAAATATTTTCCTTGCATAGACTGTGTAGATGGAACATTCATGCTCCATGCATGGAGAATGAGAACACACATGGACACGCTAGCTGGAATGCATCTGGCACGTCTTTTCCCTAGGGAGATGGAGTGTTCCGTAGCTGTGAGTTGTTTTCTTTTCAGAGTGACAGAAAAAATTGTTCTATATTTGTTCTTTATCCAAGATATTCTGGCTTCCCGAATTCTTTTGCAACTTCAGACCTGACTCCATCTTGTATTCCACATATGTTGTATCCCTGTTACCACAGAGATGGAGATGTTAAGATGCTCCACCAATCATCCTTTATGAAAACAAAAGTGACCAAGATCTTTACATTGAAAGATTGTTGTCTTGAAAAGCCACAAATTGATACTACCTATAGTCAGACCACCTAGCACCATCTTTAATGCCATGCAAGTTTTTGTCAGCAAGCTCATCAGGTGCTGCTGTCCTAACAAGTCCATTTTGAGGATATTATCTCTCTGTCTACATCACAAATTTGGCAACCTGTTCAGCCAGGTTGCCAACTGGGCCATTCAGTAAAAGCCAGGAAGACAAAGTTGATATATACTTGGAAGTGCTGCGTTTTCAAGATCTCATGCCTTGGAGAGTATGGCTCCTTGAGCCAGGGAAATGAAATTAAGAAGCCAGAATTATGACAGTACCGGTTGTCTTCCTGTGAGTTCTAGATTTGCCTCCACAAGACCCTCATTCCTTTTCTCTGGCTACAGTTCAGGCATTCAGCCCATGTATATTACTTACCATATGCTATCACAGATTAAAATACTGTAAATTTATTTTAAGCAGGTTCATCTTTACTTTTCCAGTGAAAATTCCTCACCTTCATGGAAGTAGTACCTCAGAACCTTTCCAGAATGCGGTCTCTGGTGGAACCGTTATTTTCTTCTTGGGAAAGGTGCACTGTAGTGATTAAACTTGCTGAGATAAGTAGAGGATATCCTTCAGTGTGGAAATAGAACCATGTTTTGTGGTCATGTTTTATCATGTGTTTGCAGCCTGAATGTCATTGCCTGTTAAGGAAATCTGATTAACCTCCTGAATGCTCTGTGTGATGGGTTGATCCTGGCCAGTACTTAAGCTCTCACTCAGTTGCTTGCTCACTCCCCTACAGCAGGACAGGGGAGAAAATCAGAAGGGCAGAAGTGAAGGAAAACTTCTGGCTTGAGATAAAAACAGTTTAGTAAGTGAAGATAGGAGGAAGAAAGAAAGGAAAGGGAAGGGAAAAGTGATCAGTCTCCATGTCCTACCAGCAGATCAAAGCTCAGCCTGTGTCCCAGCAACATCTACTTTTGGTTGGAAAAACTCCCTCAGTTTTATTACTGAGCATGACGTTATATGGTCTTGGAATATCTCTTTGGTCAGTTTGGGCTCACTGTCCCAGCTGTGTTCTTTCCCAACCTCTTGCTCACACCCAGCCTCCTCACTGCAGGGGATGGAGTGAGAAACAGAGGCGGCCTTGATGCTGTGCAAACACTGCTAAGTGACAGCTAAAACATGGGCTTATTACCAACACTGTTTTAATCTCATATGTAAAACACAGCCCCATACAGTCTGCTGTGAAGGAAATCAACTTTATTGCGATTAGACGCACTACACTCTGTCCCTGAGGGTCTCCAAATTCTGTCATTTTACTACTCACAGGGTAAATGGGGAGTACCAGGTTTTTAGGAACACTTGCTTTAATCCTTCTTAGCTAAGCCTTCCAGGTTTCAAAGCAGGCGTTTGAAGCACAAGGCTGATTTCAGCAAAGGCATTTGTTCCTTTGCCTCAGTGCAGTTGGGCTGTCAGATTATTCCACACTGCTTTTCTGAAGTGAACAAGCTGTTCTTCTTTGACTTCTTGCCCACTGAAACCAGACACAGTTGCTTCTTACTCCAAGTTGTCTTCAGGACATTTCTTCAGGAGTTATTAAAAGAGACCTAGATGATACCAGTCTGTGGAGTTAGCTGTTGTGCAAAAGCTGAACACTGTACCAATGCAAGTTGTGGAGTGACTGGAGTTATTCTTGAATCCTTAGTGAGGAGCAGTCTACTTCCTGTAAGACTGATTCCAGTCTTTAAGTCTAGTTCTGCGATTGCATGCTCTGCTAACCACTATGGTAAATCAGTATGTCTTCCTTCTAAGACAGATGACCTATTTATCTTACGTGACTCATTCTACCAAATGTTACCTCAGATGACTTCAAGTATCTGGAGTTGTTCTGAGTTCTGGCAAGCATTCCTTTGGTGAGCAGGTCAACGTTGCTCAGATTTGCTGTGATAGTACTGCTCAGCACTTGTACTTTCCTGAATCCTTAAAAAAAAAAGTAACATAGAAGTATTTCATGAGAGTTGGGAAGCTTATTTTCACTGTCATGTTGTGCAAGGAGTGTGGTCTTGTTTAGAAAAGAAGTTTTACATTGATGCTGTAGGGCTCTGGACTCCTAGAAATGAGTGAAAGCTTGGGTATGATGGGCAACCTCTTATTACTAGATTGACAGGTAACAATGCAGAGTAATTTCTCTTTTAATAAGCAAACTGTTTCTTGGGATGGGTACATGGAAATTCACCTGTCAGCAGCTCACCCATGTGGGGCTTCAAACTCTGGAGTGCAAAGTTGAAGTGTTTTTCTTCCAAATCATGAGTAGCAGAAATGATCTTCTAATTATGCTGTTGGAAGTGGAGTATCAATCTGTTTTCCTTCCTACAGCAACTGGAAGCTCTTCTGCTCCTAAATGAATTTGTAGCCAGTATTCTTGGACACACTCCCAGTTACATCAGGGTGTCTGTCCATACTTATGTTTTTCTGGTTCCATTATTTAAAATATTCCTAGCCCAAGGAAAGGCAAGTGTCGTAAGCATTGCCTGTTAAATCGAAACCATACATTTTTACTTTGTTTACTTTTTATATGTAAACCAGCATGCTCTTGTATTTCTTCTGACCCCTCTTAAGGAACCTGTTTGTGATGGGCAAGAATATTCCAAAGGAAAGAAGGGTAATACAGTTTTCCACTGAGTCCTTTATGTGGAAATGGTATAGTGTAGTGAATTCTGTGCAGTGTGTTGACCAAAGAGAGAATGATTGTGATGGGTAACTCAACTAACACCTTTCTATCTGGTAGAAGATTTAGAGGAAGGTCTTTGATTATCTGTTCCTATAGTAAAGTTACTTTATTTGCTCAGCGAGACTTGACATTAGTGTGAAACCAATCAAGATTGCCTCATTAGCAAGCTGGTCTTTAAGGAGATTATAAAAAATAGAGATCCAAGTAATGACAAATTGCTTGGCTATAAAACTTTGTTTTGTGAGTTTTTTGTTCATTTTAAAGTTACTAGCTTTTTGCATGTTACAGATAGCTGCAGAATGTTTGGCTGTCAAAAGGTTTACAAAAATGTTCTCAAGAGTAACTTGAAATGTTGTGGCCATTTATTTCAGTATTTTTGCTTGGAGGTCAAATACACAAGGCTATATAAACCTGTAACTGCATGTTTATTTTTTACTACACCTATGTTCTTTCACTAAATACAGAGTCCAAACCTTCTACTTCAAATATCTAACTTGGGTATAGCTAGAATTATTTTCTAATGCTGTATCTGCTATTATTCATGGGATGGAAGAATTCCATCAGAATTCTATGCAGAATCTTCTTTCTGTCTTTCAAAAAATGTATTCTCTGCTCGCTTATTGTGGGTCTGTCTGTTGGTGAGCCCTGCATTGAACTGAAGTTATCAGCCAGCTCTAGGAAGTGTTTTGCTTACTCTTTTGCAACATTGCATTCCCTGCTAATTAGATACATCCGACTCCCTGGTGCCTTTGAAACAAGTCAATGCTTGAGAAGACACATTTGGTCATGTACAGTGACAGTTTTCCTCATCAGCAAGATTTTAAGGTGATAATTCACACTGGTAATCTAATTTTATCTTTTTGAAAGATAGACTGCGGTAGGGATAAGATTCCTCGTGCAATCTGAATATTTATTTGAAGTCCTTCTGACAGTAGGTCTTAATGATGTTGCATAAACCATTGTAATTTTTGGAGAAAAAAAAAAAAATCCTGTGTTCCTCTTAGTGGTAGTTTATGAATCTCTTTAACAGGGCAAGTATGTAATTTTATATACATTTTGAGAAACCCAGTTGCTTTGCATTGTTTCTGCTTTTTATTTAGAGAAGTAATAGACTTTCATTTTGGAATGCTCTTTTGAATCACCATTTTTATGAGAACTTGTTTCAGAGCTCTTTCCTTTTGGTCTGAATTTGAGCTATGTGACCCCCTCCGTCAAACAAAACCAATTGTTCAGACCATGGCATACAAATGTGTGCTTCAGGTGAAGTCTCCATCTTTGCCTTAGAAAAATGTCTTTGTCCAAGAGCTTACACCAAACCCAAAATTTAAGGTATGCTTATTCCACCCTGTATATCCAGCTACTATTGTCTTATTCTGTCAAATATAGTAGATCTAGTCCTGTGTGGCCATTGTTTTTGGTAGCATTTCTTGAACTCACAACACTGTTTCTGTAAAATATATTTTTTCCTACTTGGATCTTCAAGTAAGCAAGACAAATAGTAAGTGTGATGATGCAGTAAGTTTAATTTTATCAATGTATTTCAGGTTTTGTATTCCTACTTTTATTGTAAGCATGTTGATAGCTAGTAGCTGAAGGGAGTGGAGATGAGCTGAAAGACTAACACAATGTGCACTGCATAAGCCTCATTTCCTTAGGAAACCAGCTGGGGAAGGGTGAAGATACACTGTTAAAGCCAAAGAGCTAGCAAGAAAATTTTACCAGTGCTCAGACCTTATTAGACTGAGATTCTCACAGGTGGGATCAAGCCCTGTAGGAATTCAGGCATCAGTAGTTTGTTGCTCACAGCACTACTTGTTCTTCTTCTCCTCATCCAGATTTTCCATGCTTTTTTTTTTTTGTTGTGAAGTTTTGTGGAATTTTTTTCTTTCTTTGCTTGATTTTCACCTTACTCTAATTTGTTATTTAGCACTTTTAAAGTGAAAATAGAGTTGCAATATTAGGGTATTTCTTCAGATTTTTACTATAGGATTTAGTCTGCAACTTGCTTAGATTCTGTAGGTTCTGAAAGGACCTATTAAAATTTTAATTTAATGATCATATATATAGGTTTTTAGAATAAAAAAATTATGGTGATATTAGATGGCACTTAAAATGAAATGACTTTGAGCAGCATTGTCTTTTTTCTTTGTCACATGTCTGCAGATTTCCATACAGTATCACAGAAGGAATCTCTTTTTGTATTGGTTTTGTAGCTGTGTTGAGCAGCATTCCCTTGGGTATGGATTATGTTGATTTCAGAACCCTCTAAACTATTTTCTTAATGTGTTTGGTAGCTCATAGTAGCATATTTCCGGATTCAGTTTGCTGGGCCTGATTTTTGTTGAGTTTTGTTTCTGTATGATGTTGTTCATAGACACAATTATGACTTTCTACGACTATTGCCAAGCATGATTAGACACTTCCAGAAGCTGTAAGATGTTACTTTGTGTATTCTGAACAAATAGCATTTAGCCAGTAATATTATAAACGTGATTCCCTCCCCCCCCATCCCCACTTCAGCTTTGTTTCTACTCTCTTCCTAGGAATAAAGTAATAAGTGAAGTTAAAATACAATTTTACTTAAAAAGTAAAACAAGTGTTCCAGCATATTTAGGATATGTTTAAATGATTCCATTTAGACCTGAGTCTTCATATTCAGGAATCCTGTAAATGCATACTGATACAGAAGAAGTGTTATAGATAAATTCTTCCTGAAAATTAAGTTTCAGCACATGAACGGACTTGTTTAAGAGTAAATGTTGAAAGCCCTTTCATGAAGCTGTTTCTTTGCTGGATTTTAAAGTATGAATTTTCTTTATACTCAGCAAAATCAGACTGCAGTTACAGCTACTTACAACTCTGAACTGTAAATATCTGTATTACTCATTCTGACCTTGCATGTTTGGTTAAAAAGCCAACCAAACAAAAAATAAAAAAGGGAAAAGAGAAGCATTTACTCAAGCTAGTTTTGTGTAATGTATTCAAATTTTGTGTGCTGAAATAGGTGTTGATTAATACATTGCAATAATATTGAAAATGTGGAATTGTTTTAGGGTAAAATTGTAAAGCTACAGTTATGCTTAGAAAATCTTAAAGTTGAGATTAGTTTTTAGTTGTATCAGTTAACGATAAAGGATGATTGAGGGAGGAGGATGACTTACTGAAAACAGAAATCAGATTTAATAAATAGGGCAGTGTTATTTCTAAAGCAAAGTAATATACATCTGTTAGCTGTTCAAATTTTTTTTTCCTGTGAGCAGTCTTAGAAGATCTGAGGCATTGATTCAGAGTACAAAGATGAGTACAGTTTTGTCATCTTAATTTTTATACCTTCCTTGAAAATAAATAAATAAGATTTTTCCAAGACAGATAGGAAGTCTTGTTCAGTTCGATGTGTTCAAAACAATGCTTGTTTAACATAAAATGTTTATTTTTAAGTCTGATCTTCCCTTCCTGTCCAGAAGCTGGCAAAAGTGGTTTGTTTGCAAACAAGAAGAAGAATTGTTGGTGAGCAGGAAACTTTCTCCCTGCCAGTCCCCCAAGCTTTTTTGGAATTTCTTGAATATTATGCCAACCATTTGATAGGGAGTAACTTAAAAAGGATTTAACATTCACAGTTGCTTTCTCTTGTTAGTTATTTCCTTTTAAGACTTTGGCAAAGCTGTGTTACTGTCCACCCAGCAAAAATACAGTGTATGTTCAGTAGTGTATTATGTTCCCAACTCCTATCTGGAAGGAAGAGTCCTGAGATCCAGCTGCTAATTTTATCAGTAACTTATCCAGATAAAATTTTGGGGGAGTTGGAATCCTAGTGAAAGGTGGAGGATGATGGTACTGAAGGGTTCTTCAGCAGTGACTGACACTTCCATGGCTCCTAGAACAGAAAAGCTATATAAATGACATTTCATGTTATTGCAGAAGGGCTCTGGAAAATAGTAGATGCAACAGCAGCAAAAAGAGATAATTTTTAAGAGAACTCAGAGTTGAAGAATATCAGTGAGGTCATTGCCACAGGTCACTAAGGTTTTGGTCTTAAGCATGGCTTTCAAAATGAGACAGCACTTTACCTGACTGCCTGTTTTTGAGGTGTGCTACTGACTTGGTAATGTTTGGTATGTGACTTTTCAGAGAGTTTGGAAGCTGACAGGCTCCTGACTGACCCAACTGTTGTGTGCACTGTCAGCCAGTGCTGTTGTGCCTGATACTGAGCAATACTAGAGGGACACCATTGCAGCGGGTAGGTGTGCATCTAACCTATGGTGAAGATAACATCCCTATTCATTCCCTCTTCTTCCTCTTCATTCTGCTCATGCTTCCCTTTTCTCTGATTTCCTTCCTCTTCTGCTTTTTAGGGTGTTTATCCATTTTCATTTTGCTTTGCATTACATACAATTTCAGTGGATGAAGCCCATCCTTAAATCTGAGTTTCCCCGCAGGTTTTCAGACCTGTTTTAGAGTTTTTCCGAACTGAGTAGCAATTGCCAGCCTTCTTTCAGCAGAAACACCTCTTGGTTTAAGTGGAATGAGATACAGCATGTATTGCCATATTTCCTCCTCCCAACTTAATACAAATACAAGCTAGAATATTATTCTTCCTGTATTCACAAGGCATAGAAGTGGTTTCTGATATCCAGCAGTAAACGATGGTCATAGCTGACTTGCATAGGAGAACTATCTATTGCAGTGGTAGGGAGGGTGATCCTGTGAATAAAGTGCTAATCTAAGATTTGGGGGTTATTGATTGAGCTTGTTTCTTGTACATCTTTTGGGGGCGTAGATCACTTCCTCTGTTCCTCCTTACCCTGTGTATAACATGGGTTAATGGTTCTGCAAAATAGAAAGCTACCAAAAATCAAGTAAATACTGAGGCATTCGGGAACTGAGACCATCCAAATATTTCAGGTAGTCCTGACTAGCAGTGCCAGTACATCTGGGGTAAGATTCAAATACTAATTTTTTTTTTTCCCTGAGAAGTACAACAGTTTTTTCCTGTTTACAAAGAAAAGGTCCAGAGGATCATCTTATCCTGTTACTTGTTGTATCCTTGATAATATGGCAAGCCTCCAGAATGTCTGTCGTTTGAATTCCCAAGATTGCTGCATGCATTTCATTGACTTCATTATGATTAACTGACTATGAATTTTGCCAGTTGTACAAATAGTGTCTGTGGTTGTTGTGGGAAGCCTGTCTTCACTCCATCTTCGTACAAGTACCAGCATTTTGCTTAACCTTTTGTGGCTGTTAAGCTGCCATAAGGTCTTTCTGCTCTGGCATACCTTAGACTTCCGTGCTCTTTATGTAAATTTCAATGTCCAGGCCACTTCAGACTTTAAGATGCACATGGCCTGTGATGTGCTGTAAAATGGGGTTGAGCACACTTTTTCCAGAACTTCATGCCATATGTTTTGGGCCTGTCAAATATTTTTCTTTCTAGATATTTGATGTTAGTTCTCCTTTGGCCTCTTCATTTTGTTTTCAGCTCTGGCTTCTGTGTTCTGGGACTGAGTTAAAATGGGGATATCTTTTTGTGGTATTTTATGTCTTCGGGCATCAAGATTGCTGTAGGGATGTTTGTAAAGGTGTGGGGAGACCTCAGGTACATTTCTATTCCCTTTTACAAATGGAAGCATAAGATGGAGTATGAATTGTCATCATGCTTTCACAAACTCAAAATGCTTTTCCAAAACTCCTAAAAAGTGACAAGAATCCTCAGTACTTTAAAAATTCTGCTGTTTCATATTGTAAGAACTTTGATACGAAAAGAATTTTATTTCACAGCAGATTTTAGTGATGTCTTCAGCAGTAGGTACTGAAAAGAAGGATAAGCGCTACTGTACTCTGCCACCTGCTTCTTGATATCTTTCACACTGATAGTATGTTTCTAACTTTGAGTGTGTGAAGTTGTACTTCTGAATACTTGAAATTATTTAACGGCTTTACATGTAGCATCTGTAGTGGTAGTTTTAAAGTATTTTGTGTGGCAGAATTACTAATGTTCTTTCTCTGATCTGTTGTGTGTTTTTTCGGCACAGACCTGAAAATGGTATCTTCTGTAACAGATCACCAAAGTGCTTACATTCAAAGCTTCACATGTATGATTAACAATACTTAGAGCTCAAATGTATTTTTATCAAGAGTTTGTAGTGAAAAGACAGAGTTTATCACAGTTCTCATTAATTTGGAATGTAAGCTGCATTAACAGCTCGCCTCTGGAATTTCAAGGGCAAGCAAGAGATGGCATGTGACCTTTCATGGGGAAAGATTTATATAAGAAGGGAGTTTAGGGGACTAGGGTTCAGTAACCAGCAAATTATTCCAGAATTTTAATGTGTTGCATGTTTGTATTGTTTAAAGAAAAAGATGGGAAAAGGGGATGGGGAAAGAGGGCAGATCAGAAGAGGTTAGCTGGGGAAAAAAGTTGCTTTTTCCTCAGTAGATTTAAGGTATAGACTGTTCATTCAGCGTTTTGATCTTGGGCAAATTCACTGCGTGTGTGTATTGTACGGGGACTGATTTATTGAGTTCCTGTATGGTCAGCTTTGATTCTTAGTGGGTTAAAGAGTTAAGCCATTTTAAAGGTAAAGATGCTATAGGATGATGATGATTATTACCTGGCAACCTTCATGAAAGTGAAACTGCAATTAATTGGTGCCGGTGTAAAATTACAACTTTCAAAATCGTTGCAATATCTTCACAAATTTTCTATCCCACTTTATACGACTTACAAATATTTTTCTACAAAATGAAAGAAAAAAATTGCAAAATACTTCAGCTAAAGTATAGGAAGAGTTTTGCCTTTGCAGAAATAACTTAGTGAAGATAACAATATAGGTGTTTAATAATAGCAATGGCAGTAGTTCTGTTGGAAATAAGTATTTTGATTTCTTGTTACTGCCAGGCATGTTTTGCATATGTAATTAATAATGAAAGCAATTAGTATTTTATGTGGAACACGTTAATATGCAGTGATCTTCCATGCCATGCTCATGCACATGTATGTTATGTTAAGTGGTTTGTTGTCTGAGTGATGTTATGGCGCATCTGAGTTTAAGCTGTTTCAAAAACCTCCAGAAACTTCAGTGTAAATGATCTCAATTCAGTGGGCTGTGATAGCTGTGGTGTTTCCAGCAGGTTTTTGGGCAGCTAGCACATTATTTGAAAGGATACCAAAAGACAAAAATCTTTTTATTGATGATACAAAGATCCTTCTTGTTGACTGTGACTATCTGAATCTATTTACACTGGAATAACCTGTTTTTCCAATTTAAAACTGAGGTGTCAGTCTTAATGAGTGCCAGTTCTTAAAGGGATTGGAATGAAGAGGAAAACCTCTGGCATGTTGGTAAATCTGGGATCTGTGAAGCAGCTATTGGCAGGCACTAACTGAGGAGGTTACTACAGGTGTTTGCTGGCTGTTCAGTGCGTGTGTGTTGTTTTCTTATGTTTTGGGTTTTTTATGTGGTATCACATTTGGTTAATTAGCTTTGGTTAATTGGCATTTGACTTGGATATTGAAGGAGTGTCCTTTTAGTGTTAAAAATTAATAGAAGTGGTTTAAAAGAAGACTTTGAAAGGATAGATGCAGAGCAGAGGGAACATGGCCAGGATCTAAAACTTATTAATGGGAACATATCAATCACCTTATTTTATTCTTTTGTCAGGAAAATTGGGCACAGGCTGTTAAAGTGAAAGCAATAGAGACCAGAGCGGGGTAGAGGTTACTGAGGTACTTCCTCTCTGGTTCAGCCAGGTGAGCTGTACAGTGCAATGGGATAGGAGATGGCAGTCTGTCACGATGTCAGTGTATGCACTTTTGAAGGCTGCATGATGTAGTGAGCCTCAGCCCATGCAGACTCGGAGTAACTGTACCTATTATACAGAATAGGGATGGGAGACCAGTGGATACATTTCAATGCATACTGAAGGCATAGGCATTACTGGACTGGCAAAATTGTGCATATAAGTGTTCTCACATCTCCTACCCTTTGTTCAGATCTTCTAATTTGCTCTTTAAAAGAAGTCTTCATATTTTGTTGGATATTTGTAATAGATTCCTTTACATACAATAGATTTTTTCATTATTGATTAAACCTGTTTTCAAATACTTGATCAGAAGAGTTAAAAAACCCAACAGCCCCTGTGTTGGAAAAATAATCATAAAAAAAGAAATTAATGAGACCTGATTTGACGGTGAGTTAATATTTGATATGTGGCCTTGATATTTTTTGAAAGTTGTTGGTAGTTATCAGTAGAATATATTGAAATGAATTATAGCTGTTGTAGAAATCCTGTGATCTATTCTTTTATGTTTCTGCTTGTTGTGCTAAAGTAGTTGAGAATATAAAACCACTTGGATTGTTCAGTTGCAGCTACCTCTTGAATAATCTGATATCTTCAGATGTAACTGCTCTGTTGAAAGATCAATGACTTAATAAAAGTCAGCTGAAGGCAGATAACATCAACACTCCCTCACCCCACACCATAGGATTTAGGGACTTGCTACAATTTTACTGTTATTTAACTAGTTGGATTGAAAAATGCCAACAGAGAATCAACAGTAATTACACTATAAGGTGTTGGAAGAATGTGGTGAGCATACTGTACTGAACTGGTGCTATTATTAAATGGGATTACAGCTACTGAGTCTTCTCGTGCACAGGTTTTAATCTTGTGTAGCAGCGTTAAGCAAATTACTTTGGGTTTGCATTCTTGTAAAGGAGTATGGTCCATAAGACAGACCTTTTCTATCTATCTTTTTGCTTCTGTATAAGGATGAAATGTAAATTTCTGTATTTGGGTGAAGTACACTTCCAATTAAAGAAAGCAGCTGCTTGTGGCAAGAGCAGGCCAGGTCCTCACTACCTATAGAATGGAAATGCTTTCAAGCGTTCTTGGATCTAAACTTTTCACAAAGAATGCAACTTGCAATTCAGTAACTGGTGTATATGAACATAATATTTTTATTTCTCCAAATTTATCAAATTACAATTAATCTTACTTTGTAATTTCAAACCTATAAAGCTCTGAGATTTTGAAGAGTTGTCCTGATTTAGAAGGAGTACAGATTCATTAAATCCCACCGTCCCTGCCTGAAAACAAATCAAATTGTGGTGGATGGAAAGAGTGTTTCCTTTTTATCTGTATTGTGTTACAATTTAAGAAACCATGTGAAATAGTTAGATTTTATGCTTTATAAGTAGATTTGTAAAGCTCTATCACAGGACTTTTCTGTGGTAGGGCAGGAGCTGGTGGCTGCGGTCGCACCGCGTGTGGGGGCTCGCCCTTTTTCTATATTTAGCAAGAAATGCATCAGCATCCCTTTTCCTCCTGAATTCCNATTCTTGTATCTTGGATATGGAACTATTCACTTTAGATTTTTTTTTCCCCTTTAAAATGTTGCATTTCTATAATGTATCCTTCATGCATACTTCCATAAACTTTTTTTTTTATTTTGAACTTTCTTATAGTTAAGTTGATGATTTTGTGAAGATTCATCTTAACTGCTGTGGGCCTTAACTTTGTTTAAAAGCTGAAATGTTTTTGAGACTTCTGTGAGCCTTTCTGAAAAGGATCCTGCTCTAATTTTCTTGAATTCTTGGATACCAAATCAGTTGCACTTGAACTAGTGGTAGATATAAAGCCTTTTTCAAGAGTGTTTTCCCAACAGTGGCCTCTAAGATGGAAAAATCAGGAATACCAGGCATAAATTGCCAAGTTTTGGTAGCAGGGGGCAAATTGTACAAGATGAGTTCAGGAACTACCCTGTGCTAGTCATAGCTGCAAGCATTAGAACAGCTAGAGGAAGAAGAGATTTGACAAAAATGGAAAAGCAAATAACATGGTAATTTGAGACTCGTAACTCAACAAGGGAAGAAGTTCTTATAATTGAGTCAGTGAAGGAACAGCCCTCTCAGGGTGAAGAAGTGAGTAGTAGAGACTGTCAAGTAGATGACTGCGTAAAGAAATGGGAGGAGAGACGAGTTCTCTGAGTGGGGTACCAAGTGTGCAGGGTAAGAGGAGAGCAGAGAAGGCTAAAGGCTGTTTATTGCATGCTAGCAACAAAATATGCAAGTGAAATACTTGGCCATGTTAAAGCAGTTTCCTTCAGAAATCAGAATAATAATTTTTAACTTTATTTGCTATATTTGTAAAGTAAAGCAGATAATTTGGATTTTTTCTGTAGGAAAAGGCAAGATTTGTGAAAGAGAATAGATCATTCTTCCCACTATTGTACCATGCTTTAGATGCGGAAGACAGAAGTTGAAGGCTATTGATTGCATGCTTTATATTGTGTGGTGGCCCAGTTCAAAACAGTCCTAGCTTTCAACATTCCCTCAGGGTAGTATTGATTAATGTAAAAATTGCTTTCACTTTGCCATGTTATATTGTGATGTATCCCACAGCTAAAATTCAGTTAAAGTGATATTTCTTTCAGTATTTACTCCAGGACCTTAGCAGGTGATAAACAAAATTCATGTTTGTAAGTGTATTCCTGCACCATTGAGGATGGCAGGATGCTACAGCTGAGTATTTATGGTGCTTCTGAAGGGCTTCCTTTGTATAGTGCTGTGGCTTTAAAAAAAGGAGTTTAAAAAAAAAGACCAATTGCATCCTGGAAGTTATCAGGAATTAGCAGTTTTTCTCTATACACTTCTGTGTAGAAAATCACTGCTGATGTGTCCAGGGAAACCAATTAGAAATCCTGGTAGGGAACTAGAGTGTCCTGGATAAATCGTGTGGATTTTTAATCTATGGATGTTTTGAAGACTTTACACATCATGTTATCCGTTATATTAGTTTTTAATTTACTACATTTTGTAGAGAGAGACTGGAATTACCAGTAATCATCTGTCACTTTGAAAACATGCACGATGGGCACAGACTGGATGCAGCTTGCAGCTTCGTTTCATGTAGTGACTGCTTGTATTATTACTAGAGAATATTAAGATTGTATTTATTACATGACTTGCAAGACACATTTGAGGAGCCTGTTCTGCCTCTTGTGGTGAAATGTTTCCTAATACTGGCTATATTCTGAAAATATGCTGAAATTTGTGGTGATTTAAGTTCCACCAGTTTGCCTTTAAGTAATTGAATTTTATCTTTCAGCAGGCCCAACAGAAGGTTTGGGAAAAATAATACAAAGATTTCCTCAGAAGGACTGGGAGGACACTCCTTTTCCACAGGGAATAGAGTTGGTAAGTTTGCACTACATTTTGTAATTTTTAGAGGTTCTTTCACATACAATTGGAAGATACATCTGCCTTGAAGCAATAATCTGTATTACCGAACCTGACAGGGAATGGATAGAAATTACATGAGCAGAGGGGATAGATAATAGCCTGAAGAATAATAATTTTGGCTAAGATAAGATAATTTTTTCTAGTGGGTACCACTAAGTGGATATTCCTGGGATACAGGAAAAGTCTGCTGAAATTTAGAAACAGTGTATTTAAAATAAACATTTACTTGTGTCAGTAAGCTTATATTGACTACATTTTTAGAAGCATCTTTAATATGGCAGATGACTTTTCACTGTCATGTTCAAATAAATACAAATGTGCATTTATATGTTGTAGATTAAAAAAAGAATAAAAAAGAATATCCCAATAAACTGGCTTGATTAAAATGGTCAGTTGTCATCCAGTATCCTGTCCTTGACGAGTGGCATAATGGGTGCTTACAAAAATGGTACACTGAACAAGAGCAGTGTACACTAATCTGGTTTAAATGCCCCCTCTGAGAATTCAGGAAGTGCCACTTCTTTCTCTTCCTTGGTCTCGTGTGTGAGGTGGAATGAAAACGTATCTCTTACTCATCCGGATCAGGGATTCATTAGACATATGGCTCTAAAAATCCTGCAAAGAAATGAAATACACTAGTCATCCTCTGCAAATTAGGTTTCTGAGAAGTCAGAGCGAAACTCTTACTGCTGTGAACTTAGGAACTTCTGGGACAGGATGAGCTAGAGAATGAGATGGCCCGTAGGAAATGTTGCAATCAAAGCCTTTGTACTGTTGGACAAAATTAGCTGCAGAGGACAAAGACACTGGCTTCACTGAATTTATTAGACAGATACAGCAAACATAGCAAGCTTTTACCAGTATGGCACCTTTTAACCAGTGCTCAGATCACTTGCTGAGTCATAACATGCCATTGACCATGTGTTGTCTTCTGCAGTGAAGGAGAGGGGAGGGGATCACGGTGTTTACTGCTTGCTCTCTGGGGTAGCAGAGGTTTAGGTTATTCACTGTGCTGGTGTACGCGACTGGTTGCTCGTTTTCTTCAACAGTGTGGTTTTTGTTTCTTCATAGTCAAGCATAAACCTTATGTTTTGGGGGGATGTCATACATTAATTACTGGTGTAAGCATTATTTCTGATACACGTGATGGATTGTTACAGTGTTTGTGGTACACTTGCATAATACTACATTTGGCAATGTAGTGCTGTGCTGAAACAATGGAAGCTCCTGCTTTCTCTGAAGTGTTTCTCCTACTGTTACAACATTATACCACTCTATATAGCAATTGCTGTTTGCTCTAGCTGGTAATTCTCTACTTAATACATGCCTAGCCAGCATATGCTTGATGACTGCTGACCGAGTTCAGATAAGTGGCTTTTCTATATTGTACACACAGTTATAGTTCATTACGAGAGAAATAAACTTCATTGCCAAAGCTTAGGGATGGTTTTTTTTAACCACTCTTTTGGGGTTGAACTAGGCGGTTTGATCTTGCCTTAAACAACTGCAAGATTTTGAGTCATACTAAGATTTATTTCATTACACAAATCTTCCTTACCTATTTCAAAGACAGTAGTGTGTTGAACTTACAGTGATGTTTCAAAATAAATGAGCACAGCTTCTCTTAAAACACTGAAGCTTCTTAAGTGTAACTACATGTTATTTCCAATTTAAGTTTAATCGTAGGATGTTAACACTGCCAGAAATACCTTTCTAGAGGAAGATTTTTTTTTTTCTTGATTGAATGAAACATTATTTCTGTATCAGTTCTCAAATGACTCACTAGGCAAAGCCATTAAGACTTTAAACTTTCCAAGTAAAATGAAATCTGATGACTTAAAAGTTAAGGACATCTGTTTGACAAGTTGGCAAAATTAGTCAAATTTTGATTTGCTTCCCAAATATGGTAATAAAATTTCAATTAATTAAGATTGAGGAGTTACAGATATTGTAAAGATCAAATACTAAGTAAATCAATTATGAAAGTCAGATTTTGGCAGGGTGTTTTTTTGAACATTTTGGATGAGTGTAACATGAATCAACATAGTTCATGGACAAGAAAGAACAAAACCTGTGTTACCATTTTCTGTTTGTCACCTTAAAGGCAGTTTTACTATCATTGAAAGGACAACAGGCAAAACCTGGGGGGAGGAGCAGGGAGGGGAGGAGAAAGGAGATATGAATAAAATGACATAAATGTATATTAGAATGAAGGTAGACATATTTATGAATAACACTTAGTTCAATGAGTAGTTTGAGTTAAAATTCCTCCTAAGTGTACTTCTTGTTCTTTGAGTTAGGACCTTAATGAAATTATATCATTTCTCTGAAATGAAAAAAAAGCAACGTTTTTTGTCTGAAAAATATATTGAAGTCTTTTCATTGTGTTTTCATGAAGGAGAAAAAGGCCAAAGCTTTTCACACCTAGTGACAGGATTGAAGGGAGATTTTATTTTCAAGTCTTGTTTTCTGTCAGATGTAGTTCTTCTGCCATGAATCATGAAGATCTTCAGCTGATTATTGGTGAAGATCTCAGCACCCTGGCCGCTTCCTCCCCCACTCTGCTCTTTTGTAAAGGGAATTCTTTGCCTGTGAATTTGGACATTGTGGGGTTTTAAGTTTAGTTTTGTTTGTTTGTTTTTGTCAAATAACATAGGTTGAATCAGATAATTTGTCTTGGCATCGAATGGGTGATATGATCTAATAGTTATTTCTTATTCATGTTGTTAATGGTATCTTATGAAACAAGGCGCTGGGGTGGGGTGGAAGGGTGGAAAAGACTGATGCCCACTCCCACCCCCAAGCTTTGATGCTTTAAGATGGAAAATGCCTGTTTGGACCCCTTTTGATCTCCATAGCTTGTAGAGATGCTTTTAGTCCAAGCTCCAGCTAAAACTAATAGACAAAATCTTCTGAGACTTTGGTGGAGGGCTCTTCTCTTTCCCCAACCTTGCATGCCCCCCATGCTTCTGGGCTTCAATTTGTGTGATCATATTTCTGAGATGTAAATTAAGACAATGGAGAGAGTGGAGCTGGGCAGGTCATTTTTAAGTTAAATAATGTTTTTCATTTTGTTGAGCTCAGTTCTGAGAAATGGACTAACATGGGAAAACCTGTGCCTAATGGGCCTGCCCTTGGCGGAGTGAAAAGGGATTGTTTTGAGAACATCTTCTATAGGAAAGATGATGACCCTTTTTTCAACTTTCAGCCTTGACTGTATTTGTAGTTTTGTTAATTTGACAAAAATATGTAGAGAATTGGGTCATTATAAAATGTACTTGAAGTTTGAGCTTTACTGAAGAGTGTTATATTTAGTGTGTATATATTATGCATTTAAGGATTAGGAGTTATTTAAACTGTGTCTATTTCTGTATGTGTAGCATGTTAGCTATATTCTGGTCTTGTTTAACAAACACAAGTTATGGAATAAACACATTTTTCAAAATTCAACAGAAAAATAATTTATGAAAGTTTATTGAAGTCAGGTTTTTTAATTTGTCTTGTTAAATAAATTCTATCTTCTGGTTGTCAGTGGTAGGTGAGCAAAGCCCTGAGTCACTGTTGAGGGAAAGACACTGACAGTAGGTCAGGGTATCTTCTTAGAGCTTCTGCTTATCTGCATCACATCAAATTACCTAAAAAGTTTTTTTTTTTTCTTAATCTTACACTCTTTGCATTTGCCATTTCTCTAATGGCTTCACAGGTTTTAACTTTGTAACTGAATATAGAAACTGGAAGTGAGCCACATGTGAATTGCTGTGAAATACCTGAAGTTTTATTGTAGTGATTATTGATAATTATGGTAGCTAATAAAGGCCCTAATGCATTTTTACCATTTGTTGAATTGTGTGATATAACTGAGAATAAGTTATGATATTTTAAAATATTATATATCGTACATATTGACTGTTACTTCAAAAGCAGTAAGGTGCTCTTCGATTTGCTAGAACCTTTTGTGGTCTGTACAAGAGGAACATAGGAAACGTTTTATATAATTTCATTTTAAAATCTGAGCATTTTCAGTTTACTGACAAATAGCAGTCCACCTGCACTTTACTGATAAATACAATTGTTTCCTCAACTTTCATGGAAGTAAGCCGACTTTGAGGAGTAAAGAGAGATTTATACTCATTCTTAAAGTTAATAAAGTATTTGGCTCAGAAAAACATTTCAGTCATCAGTTTTGCAAAGATTGCAGTTAGAACATACCAGTGTGATAGTTGCCCCCGTGATTTTTTAAATGAATGTGTTTGTGTATCCTTCTCCATAGTCTGTTTCAGAGAAGTATTTCAGCTTTACACAGATACAGCTGAAGTTTAAAAAAGGCCCTCTAAAATCAGCTCAGATAATCAAACTGCTTGTTCTTGCTTGCAGAAAGAATCCTTGAGAGAGTACGTTGAATGAGTTAGCTTTATATTACTGCATATTCTTCTTATTTATAATCCAGTTTTAATTCTTTTGTATACCTTTCTAGACTTCATAATTAGTTATACATCAAAGGAGGAATCTTTGGTGTGTAATGTTACACTGTAAACTCATTTTTGTCCCATGGCTAAATTAGCTAAACTAGGTGTCATCTGCATTACTCAGTGTTGGGAGACTAATGTTAATTAGGCCAATGAAAGTCATGCCTAGAAATGCCTTAAGTTTAAACTACGTATGATGTGTTTCTGCAGTTTGTGAGTAACAGGGAAGAAAAATTCTCACTATAACCGGTGGAGGTGGTGGTAATCGTGTCACGAATTAGCAATTTTCGTTTCATACATGTGCAAGTGTAGAAATGAACATACATTTCTAGACAAGCTAATCACCTGTCCAGATAATTACTTAAATTATAAAATGTAATTGTAAATTATAAAAGCTGTTATTTAATACAATCTTCTGAAGACAGCTTACATGTGTTATGATAATAAGAGATGTGCTTCTGAAAAAAGGCTACATGTGTCCCTTTTAGAGCTGACAGAAGCCTGCTTCCTCCTAGAGGAGAAGTTGGTGTTGTTGGAATGAGCATATTACTCCTTTGTGTAGAGCCTTATCTTTGCTGTAGGTTTAGCATTTGTGCACCTTTGAGCAGCTGCAGATATGAACATACGTGAAGTATGTCTTTCATGAAATACTGGATTGATCGTTCAAATTCCCCCTAACCTGAAACCTGAGATATGGGAAAAAAAAAAATAAATCAGATGAGAGTAAGGGATGGTACTTACATATTTGTCAAAGTATATCTATATTTTGACCAACCTAGTAGATCTCAGTGTTTAGATGAACAACTTCACAGGCCATCACAGATTCTACTTCATGATGACATACATAACTTACAAGTGACAGCTATACCTCTGAGGTTTAAGTGAATATACACTGTTGTTGGAGCTTCACAATTGGCTCAGGGAGAAAGAAGCTATCAAAAAACCCTCACCAAAACCCAGCTTATTTGTCTTCAGAGTTGCATTGAACACCAAAATTTCTGTCAGTCAACTGAAGATGCTTGAAGGTAAGCCAGATTTTAAAGTACTGAACTCCTAGACTTCTGGAGATTCGCAATGTAGAGTCTCTGGAAATCATTACATGTGCTGTCAAAAGTAATACTTTTAAAATTCAAGTGCTAATCCCTTAGTGTTATTTTTGTTTTACAACTTTGGTGTAAGGCATCTTTTCTAGGCAAAAAAAGAGAAGCAATCTGATACTTGAGATTTTAGTACTTAAAGAAGACATCAGAGACAAACTGGGTTGCAGATAAGCCAGTTAAGGCCTGAAGTGATTAAAGTTTTAAGAGGGTTAATCTTTAAATGCTTCAATCTTAGCTAGCTGATCTGTAAGCCAGTTTTTCTGCAACGTTAATGATTTTGAAGACCTTAATAAAGATTTGTCTACAGCATCCATTTAACCTTCAGTGCACTTGGCCAGCTGCAGAGATTTTTATTTTGCAAGGTTTTTTTCCTCTTTCCTCTCAAACATTTTTAATTCTCGGGAATCACTAAAGATGTAATTATTTAATGAACAACTTCATGATGGAGCTTAGTGTAGCACTCATAAATGTATTGTGTTCTTTCATTCTCACTGCTGCAGTACAGGTGCTTTCAGCAGTCAGTAGAAAATGGATGATAACAATAGTATAGCTAACTTTTTAATTGAAGTTATATTATGGACTCAGTTTATATTCCTTTAACTTGTCTGTATTAGCCTCCAGTGGAAATCTTACAGGGCTATAAATGTGGTATATTTTACAGTAATGTCTCTGGTGTGTTGTAAAATAGTTTTATTCTGGTTTTAGAATCTCACTGCTTTTACTGAGTGGATTTTAGCTCCTGGATTCCCTAGACTAGTGGAGTAAACAGTAAGAAATGTTTGAATAGGTGGAGCTCACAATGCTTAGAATGAAATCTTTGCACAGTATTTTTTTTTTTCTTTTTTTTCTTTTAATGTTAGGTAGATACCTATAAGGAATGACTTTTGTGTGAGGCTGATAGTATGGCCTGAGAAGAGGAATAGCTTAGAACCTCTCCTGAGGTTCTTTTTAGATTTGTTAATCTGAAAAACTAAGGCTTTGGCTCTCGTCTCTGCCTGCTTGTTTGTTGTTCTGCACAGAAAGATGTTAGTAGTTCATTGGGAAGATACCAAGCTGAGACATCAGAATGGTGATGGATGAAGAAATCTGTGTGGATTACCACGAGAGATGATATCTGGTCTTTAGGTATGATTGTCAGATGCTTGTCCTTGCTGTTAACTACAGCAAGATTTTTCCTAAGAGTTCTTTATGTCACTGTTGGATCAGGTTCCTGTAACTACCAGAGAGGAAGAGAGAAAATTTCGACTTCGGCAAATATAACAGTCCAGGAAGGCATTGAAGTACCTCAGGAAACCACTTACCAATCTCTTGTCTAAAATTCCCATGCTTTGTTTCAGCTTATTGTTACAGATAATTATTTGTCAGCCTTCTGTAAGAAATTGGAACTTTTATTATGCTTGAAGTGCTGTAATTTAGGCAGTTTTTTGACTGAAGTTTCTGAGGTTTTAAAAATTTGTTTGTTTTGTTTTTTCTGTGTATTTGTGAAGGGAGCTGAGAATTTGTGTGGTTTTGGAGAGAGCCAGAAAGCAGGGCTGTTGTCTATTGAATTTATAACTATATATCCAGTTGTCACACAGCTGTCCTTTCTAGGGTTGTGTGAGGGAGCAGAAAGGCAGATAATGTGCATCTAATCAAACACAGTCTATTGGGCTGAATACAAGATTGTGAAATTTGAACTGGGTCATTGAATGTGTTCTGGGAATCCAGAAATAATTTGTCTGCAAAGTTGATTCCTATGACTATAAATCAGTATGGAATGTTTTCTGATAGTTCAAGTAAACAGACTAATGGAAAATAAAGGCTATTTTATGTTTTTCTGAACAAATTTATTAATGGTTTATGTTTTCTTAAAGCTGATACTTTTCACGCTAAGAATTTCTAATCAATAGTACTTGTAAATCATTATATTCCCCCAACTCCCCCAAATGTGGCCAACTTTTGGATTTGTACTCCTTGTACAAATTTTGTTAGGTTTGCTGGCTTAAATAATCTCAGCTGTTTTTAAAGCCTGACTTCTTAAACTTGAAAGCTTTTGTGATGCCTTTATACAGTATAAGTGCTTATTCATAAGACGTTATGGAAGGCGTATCCTAGTTGTGTTCATTAAAAAAAAAAAAGTAAGATGGCCCTCTCCAATTCTGCATGTTTTGTGCACCACAGCTCATTTTATCAGCCCTCATATTATACAATTAGAAGTCGAACAGAAACATTGGTGCAGTCATTTTTTTTTTTTTTTTTTTTTTTTTGTGGTTTCCAGTTTGTGTAACGCGTGGTTTTCCTTCTGGACTCTGTACAGGGCAGAGCAGCTGTGCTCTAAACATACACCTGGCACAAACACCTACACAGGCCTGGGGAGAAGGCAGCTGATTTCAGTGGTTTGTGTTGGACTGTGCTGTGTAGAGTCCTAGGGAAAGGACTTAGAGGCTTATTTCCAATGTTTTTTTCAGAAGCAGCATGTTAGCCTCAAGCACCATCACTGACTTAACTGGAGAAAAGGGAGTTGAATTTACAAATCCTGAGGTTGGCATGTTGGTTTGTTTGTTTATAAAGCAAAGACTACTTAATACTGTTTCACTAGGGCGTGTTGATGCTGTCTTTTGACTAGTTGCATGGAATCAGCAAAACCACTTTCAGATATTTCAATTTTTATTTTACAGCTTTTTTAGACTTTTGTGTATTTCCTAATAACAGGCAGAGTATTGTTTTCTTTCACACAATACCTGGTGTGATCACAGTAGTGATTGGAAGGGACCTCTGGAGATCATCTAGTGCAACCCCCCTGCCAGAGCAGGTTCACCCAGGGCAGGTTACAGAGGAACATGGCCAGACAGGTTTTGAAAGTCTCCAGAGAAGGAGACTCTACAACCTCTCTGGGCAGCATGTTCCAATGCTCCGTCACCCTCACAGGAAAGAAGTTTCTCCTCACGTTGAGGTGGAACTTGCTGTGTTCAATTTTGTGGCTCTCCCCCTTGTCCTATCACTGGGCACCACTGAAAAGAGGCTGGCCCCATCTTCCTGACACCCACCCTTCAGATGTTTATACATATTGATCGGATCCCCTCCCAGCTTTCTCTTCTCTAGGCTAAGTAGCCCCAGGTCTCTCAGCCTTACTTCATGAGGGAGATGTTCCAGTCCCTTCATCATCATTGTAGCCCTCTGTTGGACTCTCTCCAGTATTTCCTCTTGAACTGGGGAGCCCAGAGCTGCAGAGTAAGCCTAGGCAAAGAGGGAGAACACCAATACCCAGATCTTCTTTTGAATGGCTTCTAGAACTTATTATCGACATCTTCCCTGACCAGGTATCACAAATCTTGCAGGTTTTAATGTCAGTTGGGAAGAAACAACATGATATCTCCCATTGTCTTCTGTACAAGTGCACATAGCCCAGCTGTCTTTGTTTTGATACAACTCTGAATGTTACCAGATTTCTTTGTTTCTGCATCTGTTTCTTTTTTGTTTGTTTTTGTCTTGTAGCTACTGTGTTTTACCATGGTGCTAAAAAGGGGGTAGACATTGAAATGTCACCTGTGCTCTGCATGTTTTATTAACCTGAAACTATTGCAGTGCTTGATCGTCATTTTATAGAATCATGGAATCATTTCGTTTCGAAGAGACCTTTAAGACCTCCACCACTTCTCTGGGCAGCCTGTCCCAGGCCTTCACAATCCTTTCAGTGAAGAAAGTTTTCCCAATATCCAATCTAAATTTCCCCTGGTGCAACTTGAGGCCATTTCCTCTTATCCTATCACTAGTTACTTGGGAGAAGAGACTGACTCTCACCTTGCTCCAGACTCCTTTCAGGGAGTTGTAGAGAGAGAGAAGGTCTCCCCTGAGCCTGCTTTTCTCCAGGCTAAACAACCCCAGGTCCCTCAGCTGCTCCTCGTAAGACTTGTGTTCTAGACCTTTCACCAGCTTCATTGCTCTGGACAGGCTCCAGCACCTCAATGTCCTTCTTGGAGTGAGGGGCCCAAAACTGAACACAGTGTTTGGAATGTGGCCTCAAAATTTTGTGTGTGACTTCAAGAAGAAAATACAAACAAAACCTCAAACAAAACCTTTGTGTATTAAAAGCATAAACTTGATCATTGTGTTGTGGTCCTGAGGTGATTATTTAAATTTATTTATTTATTTATTTATTTTCCTCCTCTCTCTCCATCTTTAAGGATTTATGTATCTAAGCTACTACTGATGTTTTTGAAGAAGCATTCCCGTACAGGTTTTTGTCATTCAGGTGTACCCAAACTACTTGCTCACGTTTTCCTTGCACTGACCGGTTCCTTAACCTTTGTAAGAAACTATGTTTTCATTGTGTCAACAAAAGGAGGTACGAAAAACAGATCACACTCAGATACTGAACAGGTTTTCTGTTTTCCTCAAGTCAAAAATGTCTTTGTTCTTTTTTTGTTGGAAGTATATATATTCTGACTTGAATCTCTGCCAAGTTACTTGAACCAAAGCAACCAGTATATACATAAAATTAGGAGTAAAGCAATTTTAAGGTAATAAATAATGTATAATAATACCCCTACCCCAAAATAAAATGATGTGCTGTTTTACTGAGCTGCTAATATTCCTGTTGTAGTTCTGCAATAAATTGTAGGGAATTTAATAGGAGGGCTGGTTTTAACTTTCTGGTTCTGTCTTCAGAACTGAAGTTTTAACTCTTTACCTAAGTAAAGGCAATTAAACTCAAATCTGTTCTAATATGTCTCTAAAACAAACTGGTGGGACAAGGTCAGATTATGTAATTACTGTGTGTAGACTGATGCAGTATATTACACCAGATTATAATAAATCAAATATGCTTTTAGTATTAAAGATGCCCAATGCAATTATAGTTTTGATGCTCTATCTTAGGCTTACCTGTGAGCTAAGAGTGCAGGAAACGTTCTTTTAGTCTAAAAAATATAAATAAATTCAAAGTCTTGGTCCAAGAGAGAGTATCTGCTTTGGAAATTGTTGATACAAGTCTACATTATAGTGTAACATTTTAAAAACAAGCAATATTCCCCTTCTGTAAATGGTATACACAATCAGCCTCATTTCATTAACTGTATTGTTTCCTTTTCCACATGCTTTACAGCATATGGATAAGAGAGATGTTTGTTAAAATTGTGGCTTATCAGTTTATAATGAAGAATGAATTAGATTTAATATCAAAATAGTGGGGTAAGAGATGGATATTGAAGTTACAGTGTGCATTTGTGACCTCTGTGTTTTTAACATTCTTCAAATACCAGATTTGTCTAGTTCTCGGCATCACCTCATGATTATTCGCTATAACTGCATACCAGAAAAGCTTATTTCACAATGATTTTCCTTCATTCTGGCCCAGTAATATACTTGTAGAGACTTGTTGGCATTTGCAATTTTTAAGATTTGTTGTTGGATCATTTTCATATCTGTTTCATGTCTTGTATATTGAATTTGATCTCCTTCTACCAAATAACGGGGGAATTGGCAAGACCTCTCAAAGAGTGGGTGGAGAGTACTTTTCCCCCCCAACACCCTACTCCCCCCACAATGTAGGTATTTTGCTCATAGGTTAGCAAAGGAAGCAGCAACTTCTCTGCAACTAGCTTTTCAGTATCCACAGCAAGTTATTGTATTTGCATTTTGAGTAACAAAAATCCCTTGGAAGAATCACTTGCTGGTTTTGGTTATGGCTGGATTGTTTATATAAGTATGTCTTCAACGTTTTTTATTTTGAAATTCAAGATTTGTTTCTTGTTCTACTTTGATCAATACTGTTACTTAAAAGGATGTGTTTTGGTCATTTCATGTCTGAATGTCTTTCATCTAAAACATTAGCAGCATTTCCAACTATGCAGCTGGAAAACTGGGAGTATTGTAATACATTAGTATCTGTAGTTTTCTTTGTTCTTGGGTAATACAATTGAAAAAACTTCAGATGAATTGGGAAACTGTTTCCAATTTATATAACCAAATAGATATTAAATGAATGGCAATGTATTAAATAACAATCATTTTGCCAGTTTTGATCAAGTTTGAAAGATTGTTGATGTTATTTTTTTTGTAATAGTTATTATGCCTCAGCTGAAGGAAGGAAGTAGTTGAGCGATTTTGAGTGTGCCTGAGAAAGTGTATGGCAGTAATAAATGCTGTGAAGTTGTATGCCGTTAATAAATACTTACATTTCAGTTAGGTTTAAGATGAAGATGTATCAGTGTTAAATTTCATTTATTCTGGCTGCTACAAACATAATTTTTCATATTTTGCATGGCAAGGGCTAAGCAGTTAGTATTCATTTAAGTGTTCAATCATATGTTTTCCAAACTCAGTATATTTCCAAGGTGAACCATGATATAATTAAGGAAAATAAAATCAAATGTTGAATTCTTGTGCTGACTGGCTTTAGACTGCAAGTAGTATGGTATTATTGTGGAAGAGCTCAGCTAAAACCACTTAACCCCTCATTCCTTGAGTTCAGACTGTGAATTAATAGAGATAACCAAAGTGGGTTGATCTCATTAGACCATTTCTTGGGTTGTTAAAATGGAAAGGCAGACGTAGTTTAATCAAAAAACCTAAGAACCTATATAAAGTTTTTTAGCTGCACCTTGTCTTTCAAAATTCACCACTAAGCTTGCAAGAACACTTCAGAATTTTCTAAAGCAAAAGATCCTTTTCATTGGCTCCGCTTCCTTTTTTTAAGATGTTTTTGTAGGAGCTGTGAGTGCATTCATTGACACAAGTATTTTTCAGCAGACTGTATTTGTAATTTGATGATGATGAAGAAAATGTGTTAGCAATGGTTACACAACCAGGAATATTCAGTGACATGTTTTATGGTTTTAGTTGATGAAACATTTTGACATTATCAGCCATTAAACAGGCATCTTTTCCAAGTATTTGTTAAATACATAGATGTGATCTATACTGAAGCATTTTAGGGTGTGTAGTATAGGATAATAGTGACATACTTCTTGTTTTATTAAGGTGTGTCATTATTACGGCATATGCACACCCTCTTATGTCTTACTGCTTAAATATGATAGTGCTTACAAGCTTTCCTTTTAAAGTATTAATTTACTGGGATGACTTAGGTAACAGCATATTTATGTACCTATTTTGCCTATTATGGATGATACCCTACTTGTGGGTTGCAAAAGCAATAGTACAGTGGAAACCTTAATTAAACTAGAGGTTGAATTTAGTAGTGGTTTCTGAAGTGTGTTCTAAGAAGGAAACTTGATGACTCTTGTCTCTTCAGATTATCAAATGTGGCAGAAAAGAACATACATTTTCAATTTCAGTTTCATGGTCTTTTCTGTCTTGCACTGAATGAAGTAAAAATGGAGTGATTTTAACTGAGTCATCCAGCGTTTTGTTTTAATAGGAGTGACCCCTTTCTTCAGGTGTTCTTGTTTGGGAGGCTCAGGTGGTTCCAGGGTGAGAGGAGAAAGCAAACTACTTGAGTCAAGCTTCTATCTAGAAATGCTTGAACAAGATTTGCAAAGCGAACTTAAGTATTTCAGACACAATAGAGAGAGTGTGCAGGTAAGATGTATGCTTTCTGCTGAGACAGCTTTAGGATGACTTGCGGTTTAAATTTCAACTTAGTGGCAAAAGCTGGCTGTACCGTTTTTGAAAGGTTGTATTCTTATTAGTTGGTGCATGTTGTTGTCCACTTCCCTAAAAGTATCTAGTATGGGAACCATATGAATTTTGGAAGGCTGTTTTAAATGTGAATTTTAGCAGTGTAACAGATAAATAGGTTTTTATCTATTAATTCTGCTATAACTAGAAATGTTATGCTATTGATAGTTGAACTACTTTCCAGGGTCACACAAGGTTTATAGGAAGTTGCTGAAAACCAAGTCTTGGCTTCCTGAGTTTCTTAACACAATTACATTGAATAGCGATGGAAATATTGATACCCGGAGTCAGAAGCTGATCAAGCTTACTGTTCAGAATCCAACAGGAAGCAGTACTGGATAGTCTGGGAAGGAGTGTATGATATGAGATGACAGACTTGTACTTCTTTTGATAAATACACTGGCATGGCTGCTCCAGGTTTGAAAGGCTTCCACCGTGGTAGGATACATTTGAGCCAACGTTCCTCAGGAGCTTCTCCCCCACTTCTTTGTCCAAAAGATTTTAAGCCCATTATTCTTTTGTCCTTCGTAATAGTCTATGGCAACGTGTTCTGCAGTTTCGCCATGTTTGTGAAAGACTTCCATATATTTTATACTAACACATGATCATTTATATAATGCCCTTTATTTAATTTTAATGAAAAAATAATTATTCTGTATTTATATTACTGATTTTGTTCATAAGTATGTAAATATTCTATACCTGTCCTAGAGCACATGTTTTCCAAGATATTTTTTCTCCCTGATAGAATCTTTCCTTGTACAGAAGCTCTTTAGGCCTCTGGATACTGTTTTCTTCTCTGCAACTTTGAGTTGAAATGCATCTTTTTTTTTTTTTAACTGTAGGGGTTGTGTGTACCTCCCAGTTCCTTTCCTGGTAACTTTGAGCATTTGATTTTTATTTATTTTTTTTTTTCCTGCAGTTACTGCACATTTAAGTGAAGCACATTCCAGGTTCTCTTTGCCGAGTGGTACCAATGTAGCCTGTTGTTGAGTATGAAACTTTCAGATGGGTTATTAGTTCAGAAGAGAACTGTTATCCTATATGACAATTTAGTTTAATTGATATTTTAAAATTTTTTTTTGCTAAAAGATGTTTTTGAAAACTCAGCTGTATTGTGGAACTTAGTTCATCCATTTGCTTTCGTTGAAGAGCTCTTAATAAATGGATGGCTTATGATCTTGCCTTTCTGATTCTTTTCCAGTGTAATTTATCTGTAGCTTTACTGGTTCTGTAAATGGACATTTTCTACAGGTTTGCTACATGTAGTGTAAAAAGTGTGGATAACTTCGGTGCTCTTTAAAAACTGATGAAACATTTGACCGTTTGTCTCCAGGGGTAGAAAGTGAAAACCACAAATTATAGCTCTCTGTATTTTTTATTTGCAGAGAAATCTCGGAATAATACTGTCTGTTCTTGGTGGTTTGATACTTCTCATCTTCCTTTTCTGAAGTCTTCTACATCTACCCTTCCAAAACACAGCTTTGTTCAGGAGATTTCCCCAAACACCTCTCTAGGGAACAATAACGTAGAGATTTCTTACTGAGATTTTTTGGAGCTCTTGATTAGTCATCTTTGACTGATCATTCTGCCCTTGTCCTCATTTCATCCATTATCATCACTGGCTTTTACAAGCTTTCTGTTTGTGATGCATTTTGAAACATATTTTAGTAGTAATTTTTATTCCTTAGCAGGCTTCTCCACTGAATTTCTTGATTGGTTTTATTGGTAGTTTTACATTTCACTTGCTGGAGTTCACGCTCACTTTTATTTTCCTGAACTTGGACAAGACCTTTTTCCCGATGGTTATTTGTATTGTTTCAAAAAATAATTATGGCTACTGTGTGATATTAGGAAAATAAGTTTTCCTGAAAATACTAGAGTATCAAGTTCCCAAAAATAGGATTCCATGTGCGTTTCTTGAAATGCAGTCTGACCTCAACAGACTTCAGGCTCATCTTCGCTTCTTTAGGAACAATCAAGTCTGTGTGAAGTTTGTCACATTGACTTCCCACAAATTGCTGCAGGCTCTTGTTGGTATCAATTACATTCCTACTCCCCTGCATTTAGAGTCTGCTTTTCCTTACAGGCTGGGATCATTGCTACTGTGAGTGTGTGTCCTCTGTTGAAAGAGGTTCAAGGCCACTAGTGTGTAGGTCCTATCTAAGAACAGTGGTCTCCTAAGGTTCCTCTGTACTGAGAAGGAAGCAGAGGCTTGAAGTGGGACGAGTTTGTGTGGCTGTGTTGGCCCAGCATGGTCTGACTGACCTGCTGCTTTCCCAGCAGAGAAGCAGCTCTCAGAGGAGCAGTGCCTGGGTGTAGCTCACCAAAGGAGCTCCTTGAGCCACCTTGTTGTAGCCTGGGATGTGGCAGGAGGAAGAGGGAAGACAAAATGGTTGTTCTTGATGCTGGTCTTTCAGCTCTTATATACTTACTGTCAGTTTTTTCTTAACTTCTCAATTGGTATTTGGTGCAGGCACATGCAATTAACAAGTTTTAAAGTTGGAAGATGAGTGTTTTAGTGAGTTTTACTAAGCAGAGGTTTTGACTTTGAACTTTCCACCCAGTTGCCAAGACTGTGCTTTCATGAAAGCCTGTGGCCAGCCCACTCGTGTTCATTTGGAATAGAGCTCTGGAATTTGTGGCACTTGTCACTGCTTGAATTTTTCTCAGTAGGAACAGTTTTGAAATTCTCTTACCAAATTTCCTGTTTGTAATTATCTTTCCTCTGAAATTAATTTGTGTATGCATTCACTGCATAGTGTGTATTTGTACTGTTTACCTTTTCTCCAGGTTTACTTGAAAATCATGTACCTTTCCTGAAGATACCTGAGGTTATGAAAATTGGGTGTTAATTTTTTCTTGCTCAGATAGGTATTTCAGATGTTTTAGTAAAGATTTCTTCAACATAGAAATACTGAAGATATTTTCATACCGAAGTGGTAAGACTGCACATGGTACTGTTAAACTTGAGTGCGTGTCTTAGAACGTGTCCATACATCCTCTTTGGGATGCAGCTGTGCCATTAGAAGTGGTCACAGCCTAGTCTACCTGGAACTCTTGCATCATCGCTTTTAGCTGTAGGCCAGCCATACTGTCATACTCAAACCAGCAGAAGATGTCAGAAAGCTTGCACGTTGATTTGCTTTAGTTCTCTTTTTAGTGAGAAATTTATGATTATATTATCGGATATCAGGAGGAACTGATACAGCAACTGTATGGTTTCTGCTTGCTATAATCTTAACACTAAGTAGTTCCTAGTAAGAAGAGCAGTCCAAATCTGAAAGTGTGGATCTGGTTTAAATTACAAATTACTGAAATATGTATTACTTAGCTCAGCACTAAGTATTGATATGTGGAGTATGTTGAAGGACTTCATAGTTCTTTGTTGGCAGGTTCTAACACGTCTTTCAACCAGTAGGATTTTCCTTCTGTCTTAGCTTTAAAAATAAAGAAATGAAAAGCTACAAACAGTACATCTTTTACTTTTTATGCACAAAATGTTCAGTAGAGTCACAATATTGGAAGTGGTCCTTTTTCTTATTATTGCATTTTTAGTGCAGCTTTTAAAATTTGTGTAAATAAGTAGTTGCTTACTTTAAATGGAAACAGCAAAAATGCACGAAGTGCTGTTTACTCATTTATCTTACATACGCCAGCTGTCTCAATATGTTGTATTCAATGAATACAATGATCTATTCACTTTTTAGTAATACAGTAGGTAACATTTTATGTTTTTTGTCTTATTTTGAATCAAATTAATCCTGTTCTTAAATTCTGTTGAAGATAAAAGTTAATGTCATACTTTGGGGCAAAGGGTCTTTGTGAATACTTCCATGTGGATTCATTGTAAATGACTAGACAGAATATTTTTGTTAGAATGGTTTTTTCCTTCTAGTTGGCAGTATTTCCTTCTAAGAGTTTTAGAGGATTTTCCTTTGCTAAGAATACTGTTATTATATTACAAAAACAAAACTCTACTGTTTCTGGAAACAATTATTTTAGATGAGACGTTAGAATTATGCATAATATGAACAGTTACATTTTTTCTTAAGTGTTAACGCTTGATAATTTACTCCTTATGTATTTTGAAGAGTAAATACACTCATTACTCTTGATAGGATAATTTACTCGTATCATTATTAACATTAGTTTTGCAGAATAGACTAGCAGGCATTACGGGAGTCAGGAATGAATTTCGTTTGCACATTTTTGTATAGCATGTAGTGCAAATGTGCATGAGTATAATACTTTATCTTGTGCTTTTTTTTGGTACTGGCATGAAAAGAATATATTTATTTAAGTACTTACCATCTAAAGCTATTTTTCACTGCCTAATTTCAAGTGTCTGACTCTTGGTGCTCCAAACTGTGTCTTTGCTGAAGTGGACTGACATTTAAGAACTGCTCCGTCAGAGTAACCAGTGGTTACCATCGGTTACATGAGGAAACCACAAGTATTTGGCTTCCAACAGATACTGGAATCTCATACTAAAGATACGTGAGTCAATACACTGAAAGGTAGGGCTGCCATTCAGAGGAACCTGTATAGGCTGGAGGAATGAGCCAATGGAAGTCTTCGGAAATGAATCAAGGACAAATGCAAAGCCTTGTGCTTGGGAGGGAGGAACTGCCTGTAGTGTTTCAGGTTGCAGTCTCACTGGCTGGGGAGCATCCCTGCATCCCACTTCGTGACAGATGGCTTTACTGAATTACAGGCTGTTGAAGTAATATGAAGTAAAAAAATAGCATTCTTAAGTGCTTTCCATTCTTGTGAGGTACAGTGTAGTTCTACATTTCCATGTGTCTTGGGGAAAACCTTTGAGGTCAGAGGAGAGTTTATTTAAATAATGGGTAATTAAAGGAAAAAATGCTGTAGAAATCACTGTCTGATTTGAGTTTAAAGTAGTTTGAGTTTGTAATACAGTGAATTTATTTGCATTCAAATATCTTGGGTTTCTTTTAATATAAGCCTTAATTCTTAATTTATTGACAGACTATTTGTAACTTTTGGCTAAACATTTTCCTATCACCTACTACTGATGCATATTTCCTTTTTCTACCTTTAGTTTTAGCTAGTGTAAAGTCTAGAGGAGTGGAAATAAGAAAATATCAGCTGTTAATTCTGCAGAGAGCAAAAGTTGACATGGATTTTTCCAAGTATTGATGGACTTTGTAGTTAGACATAATTATTCTCCCTATTGAATCTTTTGAAAACATTTCAGTTAGTATTTCCTAATATTTTTGAGTTGTGGATGTTTAGAGAAACAGTGGATGGTATTCTGAATAAAAGAAAATCTGATATAGTTCCTGATACAGATGTAAATGTATTCAATTTTATAAAATTTCCTTCTCTTAGACATCGTGTTCCTCTACATAATACTTGGTGACATATTCTACGGTATTACGTTTAACCTTGGAATGTTAGTGGTTTGTTGGGGAAAAACTGTGTATTGGAAATGTATCTTGTAATTCAGCTAGTTTTAGCTAGTCTGTCAAAGGTTTCTTGTGTCTATGTGAACCATAGCAAAGCTATCTTTGGTGAAAATGGGCTGTCTGCATGTTTGTTTTAGTAAGTTTTTAAATCTGAAGTGTTTTGAAGTAGCTTAGCTCAGTAAAAACATCTGCAAGGTTACTCTGCAACTTGCAGTTTCACATAGCATAGCAAATAAGTGATGCTTGTTTTGCATAATAAGTGACACGGCAGTTTCTGTAGTCTAGAAAGAACTTGTACAGAACAAGATGGCATTATTCCATAGACCCTGGAAAGTATTTTCTCATTGAGACATGGAGTCCCACAGGACCGGGACTTTGTATTTGCTTTTGAGGAACCTGCTGAGGTTCCTGACCCAGTCTGTTCCTGCAAGCTGAACAGGTCCTCTGCAATAACTGTCCTTCCTGCTGGTGTGTCAGCTTCTCCCTCCCCATCCCGCTTGGTATCATCTGCATTTTGATGCAACTGCGTCCAAGTATCAGATAGCTTAGCTGAAACAGGAACATAAAGTAGAATTACAAAGAAGATGATATTGACAGATTTATTCAGAAATGCAAATATTTAAAATCTCTTCTACATTTTAATATTCTGTTCACTGCACATATAAATAGCATTCCTATGTCACCTTAAGCTTAGATAAATGCAGATGAGCATGGGTAAGTTTGCAATTGTGATTTTTCTTTTAGTTTTTGAATGCTCTTTTCCTATGTATCTTAGCATTACAGGAATGAATATGTTGTCTTTCTCTTTGGTTTCATTCCATCAATTATCTTACAGGAAAAATTTGTCATTCAGGCAACTGTTTCTTTAACAGGCAATACCATTTTTCTTAATCTAGTTTAGTATCTGCTTTTATTGATTTTTGTTTGTTTGTTTTTTCTCCATGATGTAAAAATTCCCAGGAATCTGAAAATAATAATTTAGAAGTACACTGAATGCTTGTCATTGTTGTTTGATTTTTAATGTAAAAAAAACCCAAAATGCAATACCACATAGCAAAATGGCCTTACTACTGAGGAAAAAGGGCAGAGATGAATCCCAGCGTATAGCTCACATAATCATATCAACAACTTCGTAGTTGGTTTCTTATAAGTAATGGTGCAGAATTGTTTTTCGGTTCTCCTTGCTCTCCCTGCCCAGCATCCATGGGGTCCTTGGTCTGGGAGTGACTTCTGGCTGCCATTCTTCAGCCTGGCTGTTGGCAGCAGCAGACTTCCTTCAGGTGCGTGGGAAAAACAACTCCCGCGATTGCTGCTGTGACCTGTTCACAGAACCCAAGTGCGTATTTCAGAAATATCTTTAGAACATTCAGGATATTCAAAATTTAAATGACTCCATCTATTGCAAGAGCTTTTTCAATTAAAATAACTGCGTTAAATTCTCGCTCTTCTAATCTTTCCTATCAGTATGTTTTGTGTTTATAAATGCCTATTAAAAGTTTTATGGGAATTGCTTTGAAAGATGTCTGGATATCTTAAAGTGCTAATTGTGAAAATGGTTTTGCATCCTACAGCTGAAATGTAACTAAATTGATATTTTCCTGCAGTTGAAAATAAGTAGGTTTTTAATGTGCCATCCTGAAAAAGTGTTATTGAAAAGAAAGGTGAAAATATCTAAGTAATCATGCTCCATTTACTTGCACTGGAAGATTCCTTTTAATACAGAAAGGGAGTACTCAGAGAGCTTTAGGCTGAGACTGTTTTCCAGTGAAATTTGTGTTTCAGTAATTTCGATGAAAAGGTTCCCTGAGGGAAATGAGAATCAAACTTAAACGTGTGCTGTACCCCACCCCCCGACAAGAATGTGATATGGATAAAGGCAACTATGGGTAATCTACAGTTCATGTAAATATTTCTTTGAAATCTGTTGTGTTTCTGTGTTTTATTTCATGTGAGGTTTGCAGGGCAAACCTGACTGGGGCTTCACCAGATAGTTATGCGTGGAGGTATTTATCTGACAGAGACTGCTTGACTTTTTCAACTCTTCTCATTGTTATAATGCAGTCCCAGCTGTAATGTGGAATGCAGCACGAGCTTCCGGGAAGTACTCAAACCCTGCTTTAAAAAATGCCTAAATAGGAGTATCATCAGCTGGTGACTAAGGGTAACTTGAACTCAGTTTAGCAATTCTTTAATTCTTTTGTTTTCCTGTCCTGTGGTGAGACGTGGTCTTGGCAATGGGTGTTGTGATAAAGGAAAGGAAAGGTGAATGCTGCTCATAAAGCAGGAACTGCAGGAGGCTATGTTTGTTTCTCTTAGCTGTTTTGTAATGAAATCTGTTGTTTCAGTGAATAAGCAAGAGGCAATGACATGCAGAATTGCACGTTCTAGTGAGATACTGACCTGCCAAGATTCCTTTCATTTACAACATATTCCAGAAAGAACTTTTGACCAGAAGCGTCATATTACTACTTAGTAAGCTCATCTTAGAATAAGAGAATCCAGCATTTCTGAAACTACCGTTTAACGTCTTAGTGTAAGAGGTTGGTGTGATCATAATCAAGAGTTGCTTTATATACTGTTGTAAAATTCACTTTTACATGTTGCTTTAATTACTGCACTGTATACTACTTATAGTTGCAATATTTACATTGTAGTCAAGTTTTTAACATTCATTTCAATTTCTCCAGTACTTGTAAGACCTTTCATGTGAAAGCAGATACCTATTATTTTTCTTTGCACCTTGAGAGTTGTTGTTTTTTTTTTCACTGATGATGTATTAGAGTTAGAATTCATTGAAGTTCATAGCTGGACTTTGCTGGTGGTAAATAAAGTACTGGTGTCCTTTATTTAAGTGAGTAGCAATGCTTTCATGACACAGAAATACTTACTGCTATACATTCTAGCTGCTTACATACTTCTAGTAATACACTTGCTGCTTACATATTTCTAGTAATTAAGAACATAAAATCCTGCAGGAAAGACATTGTTACCACATAAAAATACACTGAGTGATTTAATAAGTACTGTATGTGTCAGGCCTTGATTTGCACAGGTGATTGGAACTGTGGATGGAGAGTGAAATGGACACTTTTGTTTATGAGACCATCTAGTGCATCTGAAAGTAGCATCAAATCTTTCAAGTATTTGCACTGAAAGAATGGCAGAACTTAACGACTAATGAATCAGCAGAATTTCTTTCTTTCTTTCTTTTTTTTTTTAAAGCACGATGAACAAGATATTGAAAAAAAGTTAATGGTTCTACAAAAGAAAACTGCTTCATGCATCTGTTCGTGTTTGAGTGCATGTTTGGAACTGGATCCAGCTGTGCTGCTCATTCTGTGCAGCAGATCCCTTTATCTTGTGACCTAGAGTGTGTGACACATCGGATGAGGGATTCGTTCCTCTCTCCTGCATCCCATTTCAGTAAATCCTTCCATAACCGTCACCGCATCCTAAGCGTGGTTTTGGTTTTTGTTGGTGGTTTTGGTTTTTTTTCATGTCAGTTCTGAAGTTATTTAAGGAAGCCTTAGAAATAACGGACGCAGAAAGAAGGGTGCATCCTGCTGACATGCTCTTCCTTTTCCAGGAACTGACGTTCTCTTCTCCTTGAGTGACAAACACAGGGATATTAAGCTTTTCATAGTTGTGTGAAATGAAATAAAATAAAAAGGGGGAGGGGAACTGTGGTATTTGAGAATTTGAAGAGTAACTTCAGTTACAGCCTCAGAAATGGTTTCATTTTGTAATTAGCCCACTAATCAAAATATACAATTCTAAAAAACTGTAGTTGAACAAAATTATTTTGGTTCCACAAAGGAAAACTATGCCTCGGTAATCTATTAATATTCTCTAAGTGCGTGCTAAACTGTGGATATAGCTGAAGTCCCTGACATCGCTTATTTGAGGATTCCAAGTCCTTTGTCAAAGCCTTTCAAAACAGGTTGAGGAAATTACAAGGCAAGGAGCAGTCAGGGATCGATAATAAACCAAAATAAACCATCACAAAGATGCACATGATACTGGGTTGCTTTGCTAAATGATGCAAATGGTTGTAGATAAAGTAGGTAATACTGAGATAAATGTGCCTGTTACTGATGGTTCTGTTGTATGTATTTTTATGACACAGATGGGATAAGCATTG
Organism: Eurystomus gularis; assembly: GCA_013400335.1. Taxonomy (NCBI): domain Eukaryota; kingdom Metazoa; phylum Chordata; class Aves; order Coraciiformes; family Coraciidae; genus Eurystomus; species Eurystomus gularis. The sequence goes on along the minus strand of VZZY01001007.1, from coordinate 30,531 downwards.
GTTTGTTTTCTAGAAATTCTGTGTTTTGAAGGAGAAACTGACTTTACAACTGTGCCTGCAGGAAATTACTTTGGAGCCAGTGTGACTGTATGATAGGTAAGATAAATACTAATGACCAGGAGAATAAATGTTCTTCATATGTTTCTGGCTGATACAAGATTTTACTCTTAGGGTTTATAAAAATTTGTGTCCTACATGGAAACTTTCCATATTTAGCATGTGTTGGTGACGTTCTTATGCTTGAAGGTGTAACTAGTGAAATAAAAGCTTGGAAAAGCCACTGCTGCTTGATTTTGATCCAAGATGAACACAATGTTTGCTTAGTGTTTAACTTAGCTAATTAATTTTAGTTTTTACTATGTTAACATTTCTTCTATGTGTATCTCTTCTAAAGAAGTTGGTAGAACTCAGTCTGTGGTTTGGGGAATTGCTGGGAGTGTAGCTCCTACACGATTACCATTAAGAATGGCATTCCCTGTTCAAATCCTTTTGCAATATGATGAGGATGTAAAGGAGCAGAGTGACCGCTTTAATTTTTCCCGTAGTTAATGTAGCCGTGTGGGATAGCAGACAAAGAAATCATTTCACATAAAACAGCATGGAATGAAAAGATCTTTCTAAAACACAGACCAAGGTGTTGTAGTCCTTTTTGTTCTAAAGTCTAAGAAAAGGAGCAAGAAGGAACACAGCAAGGAAACTTCTGTCAATGATGGATGATTGCGATAGTGACATTAATACTAGAGCTCTGTATTTGGCCAATGAAGGTAAGTGGCGGTTGGAGGGTATTGTCACACAAGACATTCTGGCTATGAAAGAGAAGAGGTGGGTGGCTGGCAGTATCTGTTGTAGTTCTGCTGTACTGGTCATTGGGTTGTTTTTCCAGTTCCATTATCCTCACATTATTCTAGGAAACTCAGGATGCAGTTTACCCCAAGTACGGTATTGAATGAATAAGATTATTGCAGTTCTTAGGCTTGATGAATTCAGTGTCATACAGCTGTATTTGATAACCTCAAAGTCAGGTTACTTTTCAAAATCTATTTCCTGCATTCTGCAGCATGGATTAACATATAGCTTACTGACATGTCTAGAATATGCTTTTGTGAAAAGCAAAGCCTACTTCTCCTGGATAAGAAGCACAGACATCGTAGGAGCAGGTGCAGAAGTTTGCAGTTAGAGCTCAGTGCGTGGAGGTGTTGACGCAGAGTTCTCAGCTGGTGTAGTGTATTGCTGTTGCTTTCTGAAGAGCTGTAGACCTTCTCTGAGCTCCCTGAATGCCACCCTCAGTTACCTCAGCTTTTCATTCTGTTATTGGGCTACTTGATACTTTGTGTCTCAAGGAAGCAACTCTTCTGAGCAGCTTCCTATGCTCCTCCTCAGATAGCTTGCCCTGCTTGTCATTAATTTTCTGAAGATAACAGGTCCACCTCTTTGTGCCTATAGCTGAATGTCTTTAAATTATCAATCTTTTTTAATGTTAGTAGTAACTGCAATAATGAAAGTTTTTCTGTAGGAAGAGAGGAAGTTATGGCAGCGTGATGCTTTCCCAGGGGCTACAAGGTAAAAATGGAACAAACTAGAAAAGCCTACCCTCGCTAGCCAGAAAACCCTTAAAAATGCACAAGACTTTCCCAAGCCTCACTAGGCTTGGCAACAGTAAGTGAACTTGAGGGTGTATATTTAATGTATGTGCCAAAACAGTAACTTGTATGTGCAGATAAGTGCGAAGTACTTAACGGTTAGTGTCTCTATTGGGCTGTACAAAAGTAAGCTATGGGTAGTAGATTCGTTCAGTCGGATGGTCTCTGGAATTTTGATATCGGTTATATGTATTTGGCTAAGAATGCAAGAAGCTACGTTTGTTTATGTGATAAAGAAATTCTTTTTCATATAAAGCTGAATTCAATCTATGTATGCCTATGTGTGTTTAAGTCATGCAGAAATGATCAGCCTTTGTGAATTGCCACCTGGTTTTAGTTAGAGGAAATCTAAAGTTGTCTGAAGCTACATATTTTCAGGCCTCATTTTATTTGGAAAAAATACAGGCAGGAGATTCATATTCTTCTGTCATAAGAATACTGACTGGTTACATTTAGGCACCTTCTTAAATTCTTGTATACATTGTAACTATGTAGTGAAACTTTTTCATCTGCATTAGAAGACTAAGTGTTTTTCTCTGTGTAGCTGGTTAATATCTGTACTGTTGTGAATTTATGAATTTCAATTCTGGCATAAAGAACACAGCTTTGAGAGTATCACATAGTAGCTTTCATTCAGTTGACCAATGTAGGATATGCGATTGCATCTCTGTGCGTATAATTTCACGTATCTGCCTCTCTTGTCCAGAATCTTATTAACCTTTATAATGCTAATACTTGAGGATTTAAGCATTATAGTTACATTTAAAAAAACCCCATTCATTCATTCTGTATTGTATCAATTTCAGACAGGAGCGACAACTACTAAAAGTGCTCTGCTAATTAAAAATAACATCTCTGTTTAAATGCTTACAGCACTTTATCTTTTACCAGTGATTTGCACTGAGGCGATCATATTAACATATTCATGCCAATAGCATAATTTTAAGCATATATATCGCTTGGAGGATTAAGTGTTCCCTGTATCATGGAGCTCTTCATAAAAGAAACAAACAAGCTTCAAGGTTTGGAATGTAGTTTCTCATATCACATTGCTATTTGTGTCTGGACTGCTTATGCGACTGCTTATGCATTGTACTTTTTTAGTCAGAGGAATGTATGGTGGTTAATTTCAACTTTTGTTTTCCATTTATTTGTTTTATAAGTATAACACAATTATTTGTCCTTCTGAAACAGAAGTAACTAAAGAGATATATAGATATAGATATATATATATAGACAAACACTAGAATTCTGCTTTTAAAAATCTGACTGTACATGGTAAAATTTCGTAAAAATTAGAACATAGAAAATTATACCATATATCTCTATTTTTGATGGTAAAATTTGTGAGGGAAGATCTCTGTTAACTGGAAGAAGATATATGTTGTATCCATCATTGAAAATTGTAAAACACAATGTACAATGTCTGGAGGAGGCAGCACAATCAGACTTGCGGATGGTGTCAAACTGAGGGGTGCAATGCACTCAAGAGCAGATGTCATTCAGATGATCCTGGCAGGCTGGAGGGGTGAACTGACAGGAACCTCAAGAAATTCACCAAGAACACATGAAAAAACTTTTGCACTGGTCATTTCCATCTATATAAGTTTGTAGAGCTAAATGAAACTACTACTCATGTCCAAAAATGCACTATGTTACATTTTTACACCTGATTCAGTTACCAATTCCATGATAAAGTTTTTAGAGCAGCTCATCTTGGCTTCTCTCTTTTGGGGTTTGGAAACCCGTAAAAGTGTCCTGCTGAGTCACTGTCCTTTTTCAAAACAGTCATGCTTCACTGACCAAGTCCCAGAGAAAGGGCAAACAACTAAAGGTGCAAACCCTTTGGTTTCTGTGAGCTTTCTACTCAACTTTAATAAACTATCATGATAAGTGTGCTGCTTTCCTGTGTACTTCTTCATAGAGACCCAGTTTCTCCTTTCCATCTGTTGGGTTTGAGTTTATTCTTTCACTACAGGAGCCTGAGGACTACTGACCAGCATGTCTGGTGGTGTGTTCTTCATCAAAGATAGAAGCACAGAAGAATTTTGTGCTGAAGGCTCTGTTAATGCTAGTGAGTAGAGATTTCACTGGAGCTATGAATGGCTCCTGTTAAAATGAAAGGCTTTTGTTTCTGCTGAGCTTAAGTGACTAAAAGTAATGGTCTGATATGCAGAATTTATAGTGGTTGTATTATTTTCGTATTTATTATGACTTTTTCATAATACTAAAAAAAGGAAGTTAATTTTTCATTTGTATTTGCTGAACTTGGAAATTGCAGAATCTAATAAAGATTACAGCAAGACTGTGATGTGCTTAGTCAGTATAAATATGCATCATGATGGTTTTATGCTGTAGTAAAGTCTGCTAAACCTTCAGCAGCCCATTGAGAATCCTCCAAAGTGAATTTTCATTACACTTATCCAAACAATTTTTGTAATCTTCGTAAACATACTCCATCTTGAGGTTTATTTAGATGAATAACGTTTCAAATTTAGCTGCTCAAGATAACTGCCTGAGAAAAAAAATACCTCTTTATGTGGAAAGACTGCTGTCCTTTTCAGTGTTTGTCTATATTTTTACTGGTACTGGGCTCAATAAAAATGACTTTCTTCATCAATACACACAGGGTAGGTGTGTGTTGCAGAGATACTTGCAAGCCCAGCCCCCACTGAGCACAAGTCCAGTTGTAAGAATTCATGTTCCTCCAGTTTAGGAGACATTCCAGAGCAAACCGACTAATCTTCCTGTTGTCTGTTCAACTCTCTGGCTGTTTGGTGTTTTTAAAATCTTGACAGGAAACTTACCCATCACTGCCAGTTTTCCAGGATTCATCTGTGGGCTACCCCTTGTAGAGCGCTGAAGACACTTTACTGGGAAAGGCTTTACTCTTTCCGGCAGACTTGAAGCTATGCATAGTTCATGAGATGATTTTTCTATAGGCATTTTCTCCATTTTATAAGGGAAGAGTATTCTTGGGAAAGGCTGTTGCCTTATGCCTAGAGCACTTTGCAGTGGTATGTCTAGGATTGCCTGAGAAGATGGAAGGTGGCAGAGCTGGACAATTTCAGGAAATTGGACCCTACTGGAATGATTTTTCTTTCAGGCTGGTCTGCTTTGCTCTGTTGTCTAGCAGAGGTTGGGGTTGTGACACAGAGTATTTGTTCCTGAGGTCACTTGCTGTTCAGGACTCCACACACTAGGGTATTCTTGCTATTTCTCCTGGTTTATGAGCTGCCCATGTGCTTACTGAGCCACCATGAATCTTGTTGTCAGCTTTAATGCTCATCTAAGTTATTTGCATCGCCTACAATAGCTGATTTTTCAAAATTGTAATTTGAATAGTGGAAATGTGGTCTGTAGTGAAATAGTACATTTGAACTGTGCTGGGGACCTGAAAAAGGCACCCCAGTTTTGTTCTGCATGCCATAAAACCAATGTGGTAAATTGGCCAGATTTACATCTTCAGAGGTTTTTTCCTACTTGTACTTCATTTTTATTCTTGACAGAAGAGATCCTAATTCTGGTTACTATAAATGGAGTTTCTCTGTATGTGGAGGGGAAGTGATACTGGCTGGGGCTGATATTTCCCTAGAATCTGCTGGGAAGTCTGTGCATGGTGTTTCAAGATCTGGAGCAGTGGCAAATGCAATGCGGAAATTATCTCAATGGTTTCTGTATTGTCAGCTGGAGTCTCACTGGGTTTGTTAGCTCAGATATGAGCTCCATCCCTGTGAGACTGTTCCTGCAATATTCACTTTTCCAGGGCTCAGATTCAGGCAAGCTTTCTGGAATTGGGGTCATCATAGTCACTCTTGAGCTGAAATTAGTAAATTCCACCCTGAAGACAGTGTGAAAGTTCTTCCCAAATGGCAATGTATGTTGTTTAGGGCTATTGATCTCTAACAGTTTTTGCTATCAGTTTGTAACCTAACAGCGTGAAAAATAGAAAACTTGAGTCTCTGAGGAGAATTGAAGGAGAGATGTTTTGTTTTTTTGTTTGGAGTTCATGGTTTGTTTGGTTTTTTTTCTTTCTTTGTTTCTGGGCTTAGAAAGGAACATACTCGGTTGAATGAACATCTGGTTGGCTGATTTTCTTCATGGAGAAACTCCAAATTCATTGTGAAGATTAGAGTAAGCGTTTATGGGTTTTCAGGATTTTGAATGGAATTTGAAGTATTGTGTTTTCAAGCAGTGGACAAATCAGTTTTCTCATAGGTATTTGTTCATGTTCTAATTTTGGCATTTCTCTGTCTACATTCTAATTTTAAACATTGTTTTATACTTCATGTTGTATCTTGGGATTTTGTAATGTGCTCACTCTTTGCAGAAATGCACATGAATTCATTGAAGTTCCTCATGACAAAGTTCAGATTCATCTGAATGATGTTGCCAAGTTAGCTGGAATCAACTTTTTTATCAAAATAAGCTGCTTATTAATGACTGGAATTTGAAAATAATAAAAAAGATGAGTGTATTAATGTGTTATTTGTTTTAAGAGCACAAACACGCTATATTACTGAAGCCTTATTTTCTTCATAATAATGTTAAGAAATGTATTTGTATCCAAAAAGGTCTCATGAGCAAGATAAAGAAAAAATGATTAGCCTGTAAAAAGTGCTTGCCAGATAAAAATGTCTTTCCTCTCAAACTTTATGTATCTCCTCATTTGTATTTAAATTTATAAATTGCAAATTATGCAGCTTTGTTGTATAAATTACCCTGGATTTTTTGAATGTCCAGGGTTGCAAAACTTTGGAGTTTTCCACAATTTTGGCACTATGTTACTGACTCATTTCTGGCATGTATCTCCATCTTTTTTCATATGTATTTCTTATAAGTGTCCTGCATTCCAGGAATTTCAATAATTGGAATCTGCTAAACGTTTTTTGATCTTCTTTGTTTGAAAAATGAATCTTTTTCCTTGATTAAAATTAAACTAATGCCTCACTTAAATTCCCTGTGCTTTGTATTTGAGGTATCTGTTTTTTCTGAAGTGTGAGAATTTGTAGGAGTTGTTGTCCTGTGTATGCACTTGTCTGCTGTTGCATAAAATTGCCTAAAATTGTTTGAACCTTTCTACTGTGTCATGCAGACTAGTTTGTCTACATTATTTCATATTAAAAACCAACCATTTGAGACTTCAGGTTGATAAAGTTGTTCTAAGTGTCTTTACTTGACTACAAATAAAAAGAAACCACTGTGTGTTAATTATACATCTGAGTGGGATGCAGGTATTATTGAAATATTCATTTTGATAATTGTGATGCAAATGACAATCACATAAAATGATTGTGTTGTCATATTTGAGATTTGAATTGGTTGGTTGATGACGTGAAGAGGATAAAACTTTAGATTGGAAGTTAATGTTCTGAAGAGCCATGACAATATTGAATAATTGACTTGAGTATTGTCAGCAGCTTGTTGCAAAACATCTGTGGACCAGGAATCTAAAGACCAAGTTCAAGAAAAACTTTTGCTGCCAGTTACAGATATTTTTAGAAGGAAGACTTGAGGAAGTGTAATAACTGTAAGATTTCTGGAGGTTTTTCCCTGAGTCCTCCATGCACATTATACGAAGTCATTGTAGGAAGCATCTCACTCAAAAACTGTCTTCTATGCTCAAAAGAGAAAAACCCTCCTGAGATTTTTGTTACAGTATGTTAATCTTGAGACAGAACTGCCCCAAACAGTCATTCAGTGGATTCATTTTCTGATTTCAGTTTAATTTCCACACTGTGTTGAAAAGAAGATCTCCAAACTTGTTTGCAGCCTTAATAGACTCAAAGAGGAGGATATCAGTAGAATAATGCTGTTCTGGATTGATGTCTGAGTCCGTGTGGTACTAACTGTGTCTCTGCTTGTTGGTCTGGTGTCCTTGAGGTATTATTACCTTTAAGTGATCACGGTTGATGAAATAAACTTAGAAAAATATATTTAAAAATTTTTGGTTTTATTCTGCCTAGAAATTCAAGCAGACTTTAACACCATTAATTGGTTTTGGTCATGTTGCTGTATCTTTGCCTCACGATTCTGTGGGTAGGTAAAGAGAGAGGTTTGAGGCATGGCTGATGCTCTAACCTTATTCTAGAAATAGTTGTCATCACTTTGTCCTGAAGATCTGTCTTTAGAAGAAGGAGGATTTTTGTGGGGGTCTTTTGTTTGTGATTCCCCCCCCCCCCCCC
>VZZY01001007.1:330-22688 GCA_013400335.1 Eurystomus gularis | reverse complement strand
TCAAGATAAGTATTAGAAAGTCTTAACTTTGTATTGATTAAAATTTTATTTAAGTACTCAGACTGAAGCAATGAATACCTTCAAGATGATCACTCTAGATCCTAAGTAAATCTAGATCATAATCTCCTACTGTAGCTTCTGATGTGTTGAAGACCATCGTGGAAGCGTCTAAAGTCACTTTTCGTTGCTGTAAATAGTTGTTCCCTGATGCAGGGGCAGTTCCTTAGAGCTGCTGTTTTCAAGTTTCATATCACAACATTGTGCTTTATTAAGATTTGACAATTTAAGTCTGCAACAACTTTGCCAAATCTCAAATATCTATGATGCATTTTTTTCGTACTAAATTAATATTGCTCAGTTTCTTGCCAAATGAAAACATTTTCAAAAGTGTATCTGCTCAGCACTTCTGAAAGTCTGCCCTTGTGACTGTGGCGTCCACCGATAGCAATTGGGGAATACCTGTAAAGCATCGCACAGAAAATCAGTGGCAGAGGCACAGGGTTATATGCTGGTTCCCAAGATGGTAATCGGTCAACTGTCTGACTGATCAAACACATGTACTGTTTTACTGTACAAGCACTTACCTTGATTACTTTTTTTCTGCTTAAAATTGTTCACCTATTGCGGCTGTTCTCTCCTTTTCTTAGAAGCATTTGCATGCTTAGCACGGGGATTAAGAAATGGCCTTTAAATGTCAGCGATATCAAATACAGAATTATGCATTGAACTTCTTTATTTTACAAGCAACAGCAAATGCTTTTAGAGCAAGGGTTGTTAGGAAATGTTAGGAAGTTTTTTGCCGTTTGTTTTTGTTTGGTTTTGTTTTAATGCTGATTATGTGTTGTGGTGTAAGATAGAGTGGCCATTTACCTGTTTGCTTTCATGGCAGTCTTGGCTTCATAGTCTTAGCTGTAGGCAGTCTTAGTTTCATTATCTAGGTTCTAAGTGGAATGTATGCTTCAGTGGTCTGGGCTGCACATCAGCATGGTTCTGCCACAGTGGAGTTGTCTAAAATCCACATGAATTTTCAGTAGGAACTTCAGTGATATGTAGGAAGCTCAGCTTGTGTTATACTGTCAGTGTGTATCCAGCTCATCTCACTTCTTTTAACAAATGATACGTACAGCTTTTCCCCACTCCTTCACTTTTCTAGGTTCCTTTGCTTGCTTACAGGTGACACATTATCATGTGATGAATTGGTAGTAAAATTGGTTTGCTGTGCAACAAGGAATTGCGAGCTCATCTTTATATTCCATCTGAATTTGCTAATTTCCATAAAATGTTTCTAGTAAACTCGTTAGCAAGTGGCTGTAGTCAGTTGTTCAGGGAGATGGAGTAATTTCCCACTCCTAGCTTTCTATTTCTGGGAAGTAGTAGCATCAGTTTATACCCTACTTTCTAGAGTTTGGAAAAGTTTCCAAATCAGTGTGGAAATACTGGATTTGAAATAATTTTCTAGTTTTGGACAGCTTTCTGATGTGCTGAAAGATGCAAAGTATGTAGTTGAGCATCATCTTGTCTTCTCAGACATGTTCTGAACAATGGTTTAGGAATGTTAAAAAAAAGGAGAAAAGACGTTTTGTGATTCTGTAACGGTTTTAGGAAAGTGCAAGGCATTAAAGGCATTAGAGCAACTGGAAACAATTCTCGTTACATTTAAGTAGTACAAGAGGTTGATGACACTTTGCATGCAAAGTTGATTAGTGAAAATGTTAAGTAAGGTGAAAATATTATGGTGCTACTTTTAAATGCATCTTGAAGATACATTTAATGCTACTCAAAGATTTATTACTGTTTAACCCTAAGAATATTGGCATCAGATCATAGAAAGTGCATTGTTAAATCTGCATTTCCCCCATGAAATGTATCTGGTAATTATACAACTGTTAGCAAGTCATGCGTTTTATAGAAACAAGGATGTGTTCCAGGCTTTCTGTTTGTAGTATTCCTTTCCCTCCTAGTAGCTTGTGGCAAAGCGTGGAGTTGCAAGCTGTTATTCATAGATGAACATTTACTTTTTTGAGGCTTGTATAACTTACAGTATTAAAATATGTGCCATTTTATAAATAATGTTCTTTCTCAGCTGTGGAGTTTCTACATCATGGAGGACAGAATGTAAACCTTTAGAAATTCTTAAGAGCATCAGTCAGTGTAAAGATTCCTAACTTCTTTGCTTCATTTCTAATTTAAATCTTTTGAAAACCAAAGTAAATTACTTGTGCAATTTGCTCATCTTGTGCTATATTATAAGCAAGACACTGTTCTTAGTCTTTGCCCTATGCTGTACTTTCTACCCTGCAAACAGAGCTTAATTTGCTGTTTAAGCTCTTTGCAGTTCTTGTTGACCAGCTGGAGGCAAAAAGAAAAAATGGACGGTAGAATGATAGTTCTGAGAAGCAAGTGGACCTAAGGACCACTAAGATATGAAGAATAACCCATGTTTTAATTGTAACCACATTTATTGGCTAACATGCTATTGAAAATCATTGTGTCCTAGGATTTACGTTAAATTGTGCGGAAATATATCCATTTTGGTTTGCAGAAAGAAGAGCTGTGGGTTTTTTGCGTATATTGTAAGACACGATCTGCTGACATTGCAGTGGTAGCTATGAACACACCTGATAGAATACGCTGCGTTGTCAGTGTTGGGGGTTTCCTTTGTTTATTTTGTTACGGTTTTACCACTGAGTAAATCAGAGAAGTAAGGAAAAGTCTTCAACAACTGAAATTAAAGATGTTAGTGAAGACCTGAGTTATTTAATCCAAGAATATTAAACGGGTGTTCTTAAAAAAATACAAAAGTCTTAATGCATTAAGGTAAGCACATCTGCACCTTGCTAAATGCATATGCAGCACAGAAGTGGAAGAACGCCTGGATTGTTCAAATCTCATCGTATCATTCCAGAAATTGTAATCACTATTATTACGGTTAGCGGGTGGGGTCAGTACTTCGGGGAAGAGGCCAACAAGTAACATACTGCTGTGCCAGTTTTATAAAGATGGGTTTGCAGAAGTGGACAGTGTTAGGCAGTTCAAGTCCATCAGTTTAAATTGTACATAACTGCATTATTAATGTTGTACGTAAGAAAATCTGTCTTGTAATCTACAACTAAAGAGCTAAAATACAATGTAATGCTATTTAGTCCTTATTGCTATGATTTTGTTTATGCAAAGGGTCATGGATTACTTTATTGTGAGGTAAGGGCTGAAGTTTTCTTTCTGCAGCTGACCAGTTTGATTTTTATAAGACATGAATTTTATCTAGACTCTGGGGTAGGATACTCAACATATGCAAAGAAACATCAAATAAAATTCTCAGTGGTACCAGGAAAAGCCAGTGGTTCTCTCAGGGCTGAGCCATGGCTGTAGCATCTCTATCTCTTTGTGGTTTTGGGGAATATTTTTTTTGCAACGGACACCTTTTGCTGGGACATAGAACTGAAATCTGCCCACTATAAGCACTAAAGATCTGTCCATGCAAGTGTAGGAGTGATATCTGCTTTTTCTTTAAACTTCTGTCTTGAGTAATGACACTCTGCCTACGTTTCTCCAGCACCTTTCCTGTGATCAAGGACATTGTGTCTAGCTTTAAAATAGTTTTCAAATTTCCTGAAGAAAGGCTAAAAGTTTCAGAAAGGACATCTTAGTTTTCATGAATGGAACACTACCAGAGTGTGTGGTTAGCGAGCACTGTTGAAAAGTCGAGCTGAATTGGATCGCAAAAGGTAGTGAAGAGAGAGTTCTTTAACTGTACAAATGGCTACAAAAAGAAATAGCAGGACTCCCAAATGAAGTTGCTGCAACTGTCCATAAGTGCAGTGCTAAACCTAGGTTCAAAGGCAGGATGACTAATGAGAAAGTAGCGTTGCATCTCCTACATCACTACTAACAGAGATTTGATTTTAAGATTTATTGCACTGCTGTTGGTGGCAATTATTTGAAGTCTATGCTGATTGAATAAACTGAGGGTTTAAAAGTAAGTACTGCTGCAAAAATTAAGGAAATAATGTCCAGAAGTCTTAATTTAACCAAACCATTTCACAGGAGCACAGCTCAGAGATGAGCAGGTTTAAGGTGTACTTGAAGGCTTTCCAGTGTATATTGATTTTGGAAGAAGAATGAATACCTGCCTCAAAAGTATGTTAAATATGAATTAAATAAATATTTAATATGAAAATAAATATGAAAGTAGTGTCAGGGTGTGGGGGGGTAGTATGTAAGAGTTTCTGTAAGGGGAAGGTAGATTCTTGGTCTAGCTTTTAAAAATCTTGACGTTGCTCAGTAAGAGAGAACCCAAGAAAGGGCTCTGCAAAGGAGCTGATGCAGTTGGAGCAAGGAAAAAGCAGTTGCTCAGCAGGATTTAAAAAAATCCATTAAAATTATGGTGCTTTAGTTCTTCACTACAGTGTTATTGCAAACCGTGTACTTATCAATAGAATGTAAAAGAAAAATATTTATTAGTGGTTATAAAGGAAATGGTATAAGATAAAGGAAGATCAGAGTCAGAGGTTAGTGAGGAATGGGTCAAAAAGATGTGAGTCACTGAGTGGCAGGAAGAGTAGGTGGTCAGCTATCGCAGAAAATTACATTTTCCTGGATGCTGGTGGGAAGACCAACTGAAATAGACTTTGTGGATAATGATTCAAGTTTGGGTCTGCCACTCAGCTGGTAAACATGTTTATATATCCAGTTCTTACTCTGAAGTGCTGATAGATCTTTGTATGTCGCTAATTTATTTTGGCTTAAAGGTAATGAAATAAAAGATGTCTTTTTGTTGACTTTTCCCTCTTTCCATAGTGTGGTTATCATCTCATTGGTTTTGAACCATAAAACATCTGAATCAGTTGATGGATTGAGGGCATGGGGACGTCAGTTCTATTACTGGCACTGCGGAGGGGGCTGTTTGACAGCTTTGTTGTTACATGTGGACACTGGATGGCAATGTCCCTGACGTGGAGGTACTGTTTAGCTGTGGTTTACAACTGACGAACACCAGTCCATGAGCTCTCTCATAACCTATAGTTTCACTAGACCCTGCCAGAACTATTCTTTCCATTCCCTCTGCTTAATTTTGACCTGGTGTTGTGGTATATTTTTCTTTCCTGTATCTCCCGCTCATCTCAAGTCACTTTTCTCTTGCATTCAGTTGTTTATTTTATTTCATTTAAAAAAAAACCAAACAAACACAAGGAGGAATGTTTTTAAAATGCGTCAGTTGTTCCATGGTAATACAAATGAAAATTCTTAGGTTTTAGCTGAGAGGTTAAGTTATGAGAAGAGAGTTAAAATGTTGATGTTTTAGTAGATTGAGATAATTGCTTGGGGAAGGCTACAGACTTTGCAGAAGGATTGTATGTCAGCCTGTCTGTGTTTGCCATCATGAATTGCTTTCCATGTCTGCAGGGGGACGGAAAGTTAAACCAGGTCTTTAAAAATCACTGCACAGTAGTAATTAAGTCAATGCACTTGTATAGTTGTCTTTTGAGAAATTCCTCCCTAGGTACAGAACTTTGCATCTCCCTGTGCTGAACTTGATAAGAACTTCTTTACATGCGAATCTAGGAGGATTCTTGGATGTGAGTTGTTTGGATCCAGGTTAAATACTAAAAAATGTCAGTATAGAACTAGAACTAGTGTCATCTAGCCGCATTCTCAGCATACACATATTACAGCTTGTTATTATTTCAGTATGGACATTCTTTGAAACTACAGGCTTCAGTCTTTCAAACCAGCAGTGCCAGCATGAGCTTTTTTCACAATAATACTAAGAGGAACTGTTTTTTCTTAATGTATTTATTTCCTAGCCCTAGGCAAAATTTTGCAAAAGATTAAATTTGTTAGGACATTTGACTTTTAGCCTTACGTTCATGTTTTCAAGATTTCAGCTTAATCAAGAAGAAATTAGAACATAGTTTGGCTTTACATAGAGAGTTCTTTTTGTTGTAGGTGAAGTATAATTTACAAAATACAGTCACTTTCTGACTACTTGCAGAAATGTGTAGGCCTGTGTTTATGACTCCACCTCTACACAGCTAGTGTTTTCAAGTTGCTGGGGCTTAAGTTTTTGAGGACATAGTTGTTATTATTATGAAAATCTGGGAGAGTGGGGGTACTATTTATTGAAAAATAGTCCATTGGTTCTGTTTTGGTACAAATTTGTACATAATTGAAAAATCATTTTGGCAATCTACTCTGAATTTATCTGTATGGGCCAGAACTGTTAGGTAGTATCTACTGCCTGTTAGGATTTTTGGTAAGAAAAAGAAATTGTTTCTTAAAATGCATGTTGATGACTAGCAAATATGGAAATAGTAGAAAATTTCTATAAAGTCTTAAAGAGTCCTCCAATCCCCAAATACTCTGAAAAATTGTTTTTCTTTTGTGCTGTTGTAGATTGAGTGTAGGACACTATTGTTAGCTGTTCAGATGTCGTGGGTCAGCACATGTTTCCTGGTATGCAGCTGTTGAAAGGCGGTTTTTTTGCTTGCTTTTTGGTTTGTTTTTTTTTTAATGTAACCCATACACACATTGTCAAAGCTAATATATTATTCTTCTAATGTTTGTCCAGTACTGCGTAGTTATTTTCAAATTTTCACTTAATTTGTTTGGAGTTTACAGCAAATATTTTTCATATTATTTTTCTTTTGTATGATCTGTTTCATATTTTGGAGACTTAGGAATGTAGGAAACATTGATGCATCAGGAAATGCTGCATGCAGTGGGGTATTTCTGCTCATCTTGTATCATTACTCCTGAGACAAAATGATGAATATGCGGATATATTTGTAGTCAACTTTGCAGTCCTCACTGCTCAGACAAGACCATCATGTCTGAGATATTGACTTCTTTGGCAGTTATGGCATAGTCGTCAACTTACCCACAGGGACTGTGTCATGTAGTAGCATTTTATAAGTGTCGTCCTGGTATATTGAATTTTAGTTTTACTGTGAATGTGTAGCTAAGCTGTATGTTATTTGTCTATTGAAATGTTACCTGACATCTTCTGTTGTCTAAAGCAGTGGCTTCAAACTTTCATGACCTTGTATGTGTCAGTGTTGAACTGCTCATGCATTTTACACCTTAGGCTTCCGTCTCCTTTCAGACTTGACCATAGCAGCAGTGATTTGCTTGGCTGTAGATAACTTCAGTTTGAGTCTTCTAGAGAGAGCGTTTGTCAATATAGTAATACTTTGTTAGATGAGGGGAAAAAGTTAAAGAGCCAAAAGTTGTTCAGTGTTCACTGGAATGCTGTAATTTATTCTTAGTAGTTAAAAAAACCCCAAAAGTTTTCAGGTGATTTTTATGTTGCTTATATCACAAAATAGTAAGTAGTCATTCTTTTAAAAGAACATGCTGTCCTTTTGGATAGCTGTATTGCACAAGTGATGTCCAAGTCAAAAGTGTGTTGTTCTTTTTTGTTTTACTTTTTATTTTTCCTGCAGATGGCTTCCTCTGGGGTATAATTTGGAATAAAATTCAGTACTGTTAAGTGCTTTGGCTCTTTATTTTATTCAAAGTATGTAAGACATTACAGATGCTTTGAAATATTTCTATTTCCTCTGTATGCTTATGGGACAGTAGAAGGGAACCCCCCATGGTTGACTAGGGTTTCTATTTTTATATATAGGAGTACCACTATCATTTGATTAATTTTGGAAAAGAAACATGTTAGTTATTAAATGTTTTCAATGAGAATGTGATCTTTACCGTGTAATTTTCCATATATTAGTTCCTATGATAGCTTCTTCTATTGTGAAATAACTATTTTATAATAATTTAACAAATGTATAATAGTAATAACAACAATACCTTTTCCTCATCTCTTGTGCAGTTTACATGAAAAAAAGATGTGTTCTGTTTCTACCTCCCGTATTTAATGAGAGGATCTATAATTGATGATGATCAATGATGTTCGGTTTGAAAGAACTGTAAGGGCAGCCCAGGTGCCTTTGGATGTGAGAGACTGGAATTATCCCACCAGTAAAGTACTAAGAGAAGGTCTTTTCTGGGCATGCTGTCACTGCAGAGTACACTGGTATCCAGCTGGTATGTGCAAGTGTGCTTATAAGGGATATTTTTTCTGCGCTTGTTAGCTGTCTTGGGTCAGAGGGGGAAATGTGTTGTTTTTTCTGAACTGTAAAGTTAACAGCTCACATTTTTCAGCTGTCCTAACATCTTATTGTTTTGTTTAATTACCAATAACTGTTATTTTTAAGCAGTAAAATATTTGATAAGGATTGAGTGTGACCAATTCTTTTGTATTAAATTATCAAGCCAAGTCAGAATTATCTACTCGCTACCAACCCACTTGGAAAATATTTATTCCTTCATATTCAGTCCTACTCAGTACTTTCAAAGAACCACATTTTATTATATAAAATGATACAACATTTTGAGTATGTTACTCATAAACAGTAAATTTTATTTTCTTTTTCAAACATCAGCTTATTTTTTAAAACTTTTTTTTCCTCCTTCTGGCTTCACAGAGAAGACAATATGTAATACATCAGTTCATCTAGTCTGACTAGAGTCTATTAATTAGCAACCACTGATTTATGGTACAGTATCCAGCAATTCTAGTTACATCATGTTGTTTCAGTTCTGTCCAAATTGATGCTCTTGAGATTAGGATGAGACCAGAGCACCTCATGAGTTTAAAGGAATTTATTTCACTGATGGTACCAACAGATGTCACGTGCTGCAATGGAAAACAAACAAGCAAAAGAAATCCCTGAATCCTTCTCAGCTTGATTTGGTAGAAAATGTCTTCTCAGCCCTTGTTTTGGAGTATGGTATTTAGTCACATAAGCAAGCCAGGCCAGGCGGACTTCTCTGCAGTATTTGCCAGCCCCGTGAAGTGCTAAATCACTGCCACAGGCTCTCTTGAAAAACTCTGATGTCCATTTAGGTATTCAGGTGGAAATTCTGTCTAAATCTCTATGCTTGAAGCTCTGCAGTATGGGATGCAATTATAATCATACCATAATGTAGAGCTTCAAGTGTTACGGGCATGTTCAGGCCCTGAAAAGGAAAGAACAAGAGTTTTCATACACAGATTTCCAGGTCCTACACCAGTCTGGGCTGACTTGTGCTGACATGCATGAACTGAATCATTTCTTCCAAAAGCTCTTTAATTCTACTTGAAAGTCTCCAACTGAGGAAGTGGACCCTAATGCTTACCTTGATAACCTATTCAAATTTTCTATCGCCTTCAGTGTCTAGAGAGCAACATCTTATTTTGAGGTCTGAACTTTTGTGATGACTGGATCTTGTAATACACTGGATGTGGGATGCTCTTTTCTCAATCCTTCTTAATAGCAAACACCTTATGTACATGAACCTACTCTATAAAGTGCTTCTCAACTCTCTCTGCAGTAAGCTAAAAAAGCTGAGCTCTTTTAAATTTGTGATATGACACCTGTTTTCCAGCAACTTTTAAAAAAAATTTCTCTTCTACATTCTCTGCACCGTTCTCTAAAGTGATTTTCTTAGCAGTACCCAGTAATGACACATGGGAAAGGATGAGGCTTCTTAGCTGGGAGGAGGGTAGGGAATTAGATAATGCTTCTTCAATAGAGCTGGCTTCACTGATGTGTCTCTTTGGTTATATTTTCCAGTCTGTCAGCAAGCTAGTCTTTTTATCCGTGGAATATATGCCATACTAATGCCATCCAGTATACTTTTAAAATAAAATTGTCACAAAGCATGAAATAAAATATCTTTAAGAAGAAATATACAGCATGGTTGTGGTTGCATTTATTAGCTGCATTGTATTTCTATTGGCCCACCCCTCAAAAGTTGTTTTAATGGCTTATTTTCTATCAAAACATACCAGCCGTCATTCTATTTGTATCTGTGATTTTTGTCTCTGGTACAGCTTCAGATGACCTCTTGTTAATTTACCTGAATTGACTGTTGTGCTGAACTATTCTATAATTTCCTATAGATCTTTTTAATCTCTTAAAGCATAGAACTGATGTCTACAGTCTCCAGTTCCCTGGGAATTCCTCCTTTTGGAAAACTTAGGGAATATTAACTTCAGTGGTGAAGAGCTCCTCAGTTCTTTTCTCTTGCATGCAGGTTACTTGAGCTAGTCTGTTTGAAACTGTTTAATTTTATCAGAGGTTGTCACATTCTCCCTTCTAAATTATTTTTTATTAATTCCAGTAACAGAAGCATACTCCCCTTAAGAACTCCTAATGCTCTATTTTGTGGTTTTAATTGTCATGTGATGGAGAATGGAGAACATACAAGTTGCAGTCTTCTGGTGATTATGCAAAACTCAAGTTTAAGATGTCTTCCAAACGTGGAGTAAACTGGAGAAATGCCAAAAGGCAGGAGAAGTGGTTACCATGATTAGAAAGGAACTTACAAGTACGAAGTTTCTCAATGCCAAACCTCTCTGAAGTTTCATTTTGACAACTTCTGGAATCTTTTACTACCTTCCTGTTCCAGAAACTGCTGAATTCTGTAAACCTACCTGGAGGAAATAGTCTCTTCATTAAAATAGCTCTTTACTGGCATGCCAACACTGCACATGAAAGCAACTACAGCGGCACAAAGCCTTTTTGTTTATACTGGAGCATTTGCAGGCAAACTCTCTTACTGCACTCGTAAAGACATCCTGTAATGTAGTCCAGTAGTAATGCCCACTGGTTATAATACCGACCTGAGTACTGTGGGAAGAGAGGACAAGTACGTATCATATTGTTGATCCCATTTTTCTGCACAGGAAACTGTAACTCAATGGAAAGCACCAAACTTTTCAGCTGTCTTTCACCCTGCTTATTTTTACTGTGCTCTTGGTGAGAGTGCTGACAGGAAATGCATTGCATATATTTCTTAATTAATGCCATGGAAATGTAAAATTCACTTGTAGCAGCTAATGTACTGAACTTCATTACTGGGATATATTCATATTGCAATCCGGTAACTTTTAAATTTCAGGTCCTAGTTTAGACTTCCACTCACATAAGATTTCTAGCCACAGTTCATTCTCCTATGTTTGTCCTTTCTCTTCTGTTTCTTTGTGAAAACTCACACCTGCAATAGGGGAAGTTTGGTTGTGACCTTAAGTAGGAAATAGTAGCACAAGGCATATAAGAAGTATTGTTAAATTCCCCAAATGAACAGACCAGTAAGATTTCCCACATTTTCTGTCATTTCCTCTACTTATTTTTCATTTAAGTTCTCTTAGCTGAGTAAAGCTTTTGGTGCAGTCAACTGTTGTAGTTATCATGGCTCATGCTGGGCTAGGTGACTGCCAACCTATTTAAAGTTCCTCAGGCTTTCCAAAAACCCCTTCTCCATGCCAGCCATCCCATTCTCTATCCCCTTGATTTCCCCTTAATAGATGTGAGCAACGTTTGGAGAGAGAGGCTCTATCTGGCCTAAACTGTCAGAAAGCTGCTTAGGGTGTGTTGCCCACGTTCCAGATCTTGGAGGCACACTGAGTTATAACAGTGTTTGGATTTGAAAATAAGAGTAGGACAGGGTAAGATAGATTAATGTACGTTAACTTGATGTCTGATGTCCAAAATGATATAAGAGGTAATGGTAATTCACGGTGAGAGGTGGCACCGCCATTTTGTTGGCATTTTGTCTTAAGAATGCTTAGAGCAGAAGACTGAAAACTGGTCTCAGGAAACCCATTTGTTTCAGTCCATGAGAGCAAGGCAAGGTGAGATTTCAGAAGTTACCTGAATCCTGTACAGATTGAGTATGACCTACCCTAAAACACAGAGATTTTATATAAAACATGGGAGTTTTGGAACAAACTCTCTGAGAGCCAGATCTAGAAGCATTATATCCCTTCCTGATATTACATTTGCTAACTTGGAGCCTACTGCTTGTATTGCTCTGGCTCCCTGTCATTCGTTGTGCTGCTCCTCACAGGCACTTTTTGGAACTCAGAGTGAGTTTAGGAGTTGCATTATGAAGGCATGAAAAAAAAAAAAAAAAAAATTATCATTTTGTTTGCACCAAGTGCAATTTATTCAGAGGTTTTAAGGTACGTATTACCCTTTTTGTGGTTTGTTCTAGTCTAATTTCAGCTCTATTTTAAGAGCAAATTCTGAGTTTTAAATTGATTTGCATATTTCAGGACTTTCCATTCTGTATTTTGTCAGCTTGAGGCTGTTGGCATCTCTTAAATCTCTAAGTCTATTTTGCAGTGACAGGCCTTTCAGTTGCTAGGCCTCTGTCCATTCAGATCAACGTCCTCTTCAGCATGTGATGCATTACCTCATACTTACACACCCCCACACACCTATGTGCCTTTTCTCTAAATTTTGAGTAGTTGAACCCTTCTCTGGCAGATGTATTCTAAGAAGTTACAAGATCATGAATGCAAAAATCTTAAGACAAGTCTGCTTTTAAAGAAATTCTATTTACAATTGCTAGAGCAACAATGTATCTTCAAACATGGTAGCAAGGCTGGATGTGCTATTAAGAGTGTGGTTTAATACCTGATTGTGAAGGTGTTGGCTAGAAAAATAAGATCATAAGGACCTGGTGTATTACAGTAGGATTTTATATAACATTGACTAGTTCCTCTGGAAGAATATTGCGGCACTGAAATATAAAACCAAAATTTATTATCATAAAAACAGCTTTCTGTGTGCCAGTCGTAATTGTTCAGTGATGTACATGAGTTACCTCCTGTACTTTTTTTTTGACATTCAACCAGTGCAACAATTACACCTGTACATGCCGTATAGCTTTGTAAATATAGTTTATAGCATTATCTAAAAAATGTGTTAGGCAGTCATTAAAGACTTTATGGTTTATGGCTGCTGTTGTAACACAATGCTACCACTGTCAAAAGAGAAAGAAAAAGAAGGCAGAGAGAGAGAGGAAAAAAAGTGCATTAGGCAAGGTTAGTATTTAATGCTTGACTGATAAATTAAATATTAATAAAATACTGATTTAAGTTTCTAAATGGAAACTGTTTTTTCTAGGCTTGTATATCTCAAACAACTACCAGTCTCCTCAAGTCTATAAACAGCGGTCTTTAAAAATAGAAAAAAAACCAAAACAAATTAAACGTTGTCTTAGAAAGTGTCACAGTACATTTAAGAAACCACTCCTGAGCAGTGACTGTTGAATAGGTTAAAAGGGACAAAGATGCTTCTTTATCCGTTTCATGCTGAAAATTAAAACACAAACAATACAAAGAATGAGTTTCTTTGGCAGTGGCACTCTTCTTCAGTGTCCTTCTTTCAGTTGTGCTTCAGGAATATTTTAAATATCAGGTATTTTCCATCCATACTGTATTTTTTTTGTCTCATAACCAAACACAATTCATTTGCTGTAGACCTATATTCTCCAGATTGAAGTATAATTTACTGAAGTTGTGCCTCACTTGAATTTATTGCTGCGTTGAAATTGCCTTTCCTGCTTTAATGTTGAATATTTAATATCCAGACTTCTCATTATTCTTTTCACTGATGGTGTCATTGGCAGCAATTATTGGTAAGGAAAAATTTGAAGGCAGACTCTGTGTTCCTGAATTTCAATTGCAAGTCCTGAGAGTTTAAATGTATAGCTTTTTGATGAAGTTTAAAATGTATGTTAAAAAAAAAATTATTTGACCTAAAATATCTACTTCAGACAGCTAAAGTATTTGTATTTGGTTTGACATATTGATGTGTGTCTAAGAATTTCTGGTTACTGTCCACAACTGCCTCACTCTCTTTGCTTCAGATAGACCAGAGTATGGTGAGCACGTTGGGTTTTGTTGGGGTGGTAGTGAAAAAAGATTCTGGGTCCAAGGGTCTCAGAATTTTCTAATTACCATAAGATTATCTTGATGGGCACTTGGCTGAAAGGAAGAGGAGGGAGCACGGTTTAAATAAATGAACAAAACTCGACATTTGCACAAGCACACTAATTTCACTTTCTTAGTAAACATAGAGTAGAGATGCTGGAAGTTCATTTTGAAAAGAAAACGCCATTCAGAACATCATAATCCTGTGCTATTTCTGACAAAGATGTCGGCATACAATATTTAGTTGTAAGTCACCACATCTCTAGTCTAGGTTGGTTTTGTTCAGAAATAGTCAGAAGAGTATTTGACAGGTTTTTTTTTTTTTTTAATGAGCCACTAAGATGGGGATATTAAGTGTTCTGAAAGCAGAGAAAGAGACTAGTTTCCCAGTGGGTATAGTCTTATTTCTAAAAGCCAGTTCAAGTACTTTTTCAGAAGACAAAGTAGGAATATGGTCCTTGTAGAAATGCGTTTTACAAGTTCAGGTTTTCAGTTCATTGTGGGAAGGTGTTTAAAATTACACAGTACTAAGGGGTTTTAAAAAAGCAAAACGATGAACTTGAAACTGATGTTTTTCATGTCATGTGTAGATGTACACCCAGGCTTACGTATTTACTATTATGTGTGGGAGGTTAACCTAGTTCTTGATGAATTTCAGTAAAAGACTTCTCCATGTCTATGGATTTGGGGGATCTGGAGTCTGTTCTAGGCAAGGAGGGTAGAAATTATTCACTTGTAACTCTTTTTGGACAGTAATGTCACCTGTAGTCACAAACAACTCTCCTGCTGCTTCTAATGTGATTCCCCAAAGTATTTCAACCAATTTCAGGTGTGAGAGGCTGAGGGGCAGGTAGTATCTAATAACACCAGCATGTGAACACACCAGAGTGTGGTTTTTTGATTTGCCAAGGGGAGAAAGCTGTTCCTTGGTATCAAATTTTGTGTCATAGGTTAGAAAGCCTGGAATTAATTAAGTACTTAATGTTGGCTCCTTAACCTCTTTTCTCTCTTCAGCACTTCTCCAGCCTTCAACTGGACTGGGCGGAGAGGTGGGCAGCTGGTTTGCTTGCACCTTTGTGGGAGATTCTGGTAGCAGGTTCTGGCAGTTCATGGGTGTCATGAGGTGACTGTGTAAAGGTTCATCTTGGGGAACTCTATTTCAGTGCATTCCAGGGTAAAAAAGGCCTTCATATTTATTTTATGCTTAAAAGCTATTTTTTTATTTGAGTGAGTTGAATTGTTTATGGTTAGTCATCAGAATCTTCTGCAACACTTGAAATGGACTTTTACCTAGAAATAATTTGTAATATACTCTAAGTGCACTAGTTTTATTTTAGACAAGGCTAAGGATAAATATGCGGTTTATTAGACAGAACATGTTGAAAAGCAGAAAGATGTTATAAAATTCAGTGTATATGTTGTGTTCTGTTTACATTCAGAGATATCCCCAAAGCTTCAAGCATTTCCTCAGATTTACAGCTTCATAACATTGCTTTTTTTTATTATGCCAGTGAGCATAGTAATTGTTTTGTTTAGTGTTAAGTAGAGGTATGCATCTGAAAAAGAATATTCCCTTTGCCAAAATTCCGTACATAAGTGAATGGTGAAATGGTGAAATACTCAGCAGCTGGTGCTAGGTCATGCAAGTCCAGATGGAACAAAACTTCCTTCACATAATGTCCAGAACATAGTCCTTTATTTTCAGGGAGGTTTGTAAAGAAGATGGTGATACAGGTTAAAAACAAAGCACTGTTATTGGAAAAGTAAAAGAAAGCCTACAGAAACAGACTTAATGAAGTGAAGCTTTATGCTCAGAATGATCCAAGGGAGAATCAAATGTTTAGTAAGAGCTAAACTAGAAAGGAAGGTGGATATCTGTATCGGATGTTTTAAATTCTAAAGTAATTTTAGGATCTTTTAATTTAAGTCTTGTCAATACAGTTCATGTGTTTTCTATTTTATGTGCAGCCAGATAGCTTTGGATTTTATTTAACAAGAAACAAGTTCACAGGTATATTTTGAAGAAAATATATACTGTGAGAATGTATTTTAAATACTCTTATTTAAGAGCAGTGTTTGGTGATGGTATATCACAGATGTTGTCTTCTGTATAAACTCTTCAAAAAATGCTTTAAGCAGATGACTTGCAAAGAATGTATCATGCAGTGAATTTTCTGAACAAGCTTTTTCCTCTTTGGATTTCAGTAGCACTACTAGAGGTAGTGGATTTCTGATGGAAAGCTGGCCAGATCGCTGATACAGAAAACAATGTAAAGTGCAGAGAGAGCAGTCTTCCTGTCTGTAGCTACGCAGACCCAACTAGAATATTGGTGTGAGTTTTTGTTATGGACTTGGTCATGCTCAGGGTGTAAGCCCAGATGTAAATGACAAAGTTCTAACATGTAATTCAGCAAATGAGTGATTTCTGATCAACAGATAGATACAGAGGGCAATTAATACAGCTCTGCCTTGGTAAGGATATAAATGACTAAAATTTTTCTCTAATGAAACTTGAACACTATATAATTACTGTTCAGTATAATAGTATTTAATCTTCACTTCCATAGTATCCAGTAAGCCTTCTTCCTACATCCTAATTCCTCCAGTGCTCTAACATAAATAGTGATTTAAATTTTTTTTTTTAATTTTTCAACTGACTTCAGAGTGCTCCCCAGGAAGCAGTCATGGCCTCAAGTCTGTTGGTGTTCAAGAAGCA
Source organism: Eurystomus gularis (assembly GCA_013400335.1). Lineage (NCBI taxonomy): Eukaryota > Metazoa > Chordata > Aves > Coraciiformes > Coraciidae > Eurystomus > Eurystomus gularis. Next base: position 6,204 of record VZZY01001007.1, on the reverse strand, counting down.
TTTGGACAATGCTCTTAAATAGATGGTTTAGCTTTGAGGTTGTGCTGTGTGGTGTCAGGAGTTGGGCTCAGTCCACATTGGTCCCTTCCAGTTCAGGATAATCTATAATTCTGTGATTCTAGACACCAGAGCTGTATACAGTATACCTAAGTTATATGCTGATTTATGCAAATGATTTATTTTAATAAAGAATGACATGGCAAGGAGTAGGAGTATAGCTATGGTAGAAGGAGTAATAAATTTATTATCAAGCAAAGGTGATGTTTTTGGCTTACAAAACTTAGAAGAAACAAGTGTTAGTTTTAAACATTCATTAATCACATCTAGGCTTCAGAGAGAAGACTTGTGGTGATGACATAGAAAAAGTTTAGAGGTAACAAACCCAGCTACACTGTTTTAAAACACTGTACGTCATTTAAAAATCTGTCTGATTTCTTGTTTAGTCTGAAAACATTTGTGGAAATAATTAAGAGAACGTACTTTGCTCCAAAGAACCTGCAGTTTCAAACAATGCTTGAAATGTCATTTCAACACCGTGGATGTAAGACCCGTTACATATTCTTGAGTGCAACTTCTGGATATTTGCACTAGATTTTAGAAGGCAATCAGTTGATTGGAAGCACTTGCCACCATTAGAGGCTTATTTCCATAAACAGTGAGTTAGACAATCTGATTCTTTTTAATTTTCAGTGTCTTTGATAGACGTTATGCTCTGGTTCCATTCCAAGAATTCTGGAAAATAAGTGAAACAATATGGAAGCATGTTCATTTTTAAACTTCTGGGTTTTTTCTTGTTTACTGAAGAGGCACATGACCTTTGAATTACATTCACAGTGATGCTTTTGTTGGTGCTTTTGTCTGTTTTGGTGTAGCATCTGGCTTGGTAAGGAAACATTTTCCTGTTCTTAGTTGCCAGACTGTGCTGGTAGTCATACTGGATAGTAGCTTGTATTTATACTAATTTGGAAAGTTCTTCTCAATGTTGTTTGCATTTCAAATATTACACTAATATTTATTACCTAATTTTAAGGAAACTGAGAATCAGTCATTGTTTAATTTCTTGGAGGAGTATGTTGTCTTTATCCTCAATCTCTCTATTTATAAATTCCTTCTAGTTTATTTGAAAATGGATTTGCTGTGTAGCCAGTGGATGTACTCTACTGTTTTCATTGACAATCACTAATTGTTGTTTTCTAATAAAATAGTTAAATCTAGAAAGCACACGTTGCACACAAGATAATTTTGAAATCTGGAAGAATTCTCACTGACACAAGTAGAGTTTAGACATGCATAAACATCGACAGATGGCTACTGAGAGCAGCCTACTCAGTTCAACAGTCACTTCTGGTAGTTAAAAATTTAGCTGTTGGTTTTCCCTTTGCATTTCCCAGTTAGAGGGCATATGTTGGTATACATTTTATGCAGTAGACCTGCTAATAACGGCTTATGACAATAACAGGATTTAGTTTAAAATTTTATCTTACTTTAAAACAAATACAAGAAATACATTCAAAATGAACTTCCCAGTACCTCAAAGTTCAAAATTGGTAGATCCTGTGTGTATTGTGTGAAAACCAACTATGTGTAAGTCACACAGCCAAGCTCTTGTATTTGTCACTTGGGTGCAGAATACATTTTGTGGATTATTTGGATGTACCAGCTCTTCTGTGCCTTTAGTAGGGTGTTTGGTGCCTGCAGAATGGTCCTTTGTCCAGGAATTCCAGGCACTGAACAACCTGATAGGCTGCTACTTACAGGTGTGAGATGGGAAGTTGCACATAAAGCTGAAGGGCAATGGCAACAGCAAGGATCGCCTGTCAGAACTGTAAGACTTGCAGATCTTAAGTTCCAAATTGCTTGAGTTCACAATCTTAACACTTTCAGAAGTGCCAGAGCTAGTACTGCATGAGCAACCTTAATTTGACGTACCTTGTATGGATGATTCTGTTTTAACAGTATACCAGGGAAAGGTTCTGTTTATTGACAGAATCTTACTGCATTCTTTGCATTTTGGCTTATACTTGTTGAACAAATAGCTAATCAGAGTTTTGAGGGGCTTATCTTCTTTGAGCTATGAATTCCAGGCTTCATTTACCACACACCACCTAAACTCTTCAGTACATGCAGAGCTCTAATGATTTTATTGTCAAACTTTTTCATACTGCTTTTGTTACAATGTCTGTATATATCAACCATATTACACTATCTTTATAGCGGTCCTGCAAGATTAATTGTGGTATCTTCTTACTTTTAACTGACATGGGATGAAAAACAAAGAGATTAGGCCAGTATTATCAAAATCATGGACTAACACGGGATGCTTAGTTTGGAATGACTAGGATGTCTTTTCTCAGTACATTTTGAGGTTCAGAAAAGCTACTCTCAGATGCAGGAGGGAGTGGTTAGCACTTCTAAGGATACAGACCCAGAGGTGTTAAGCTGACTATCTACAATTTGAAGAATGTGACATGAGAGAATGTCGGTTTTGAAGATTTTCCCAGGATCATAAAATAAACTGTTTATCAGTGGCAGAGTTTTCACTGCTGTTCACCTAAGACTACCCAGGTTTTATTGTAGGAGATCTAAAGATGAATCCGGTAAATGTTTGTTTACAACTTACTCTTCATGCTCTTTCACTTTTTAGCAGCTGTCCAAGAGAAAGAAGCAATTGATGGAAACATGAGATTTTGACCTCTATCTCTGGTTCCTTTGGTATCTACATTGTTTAACAATTCTAGAAATGTTCTGGTTTGGGGTGGTTTTTTCATTCCTGATACATACAAGGGCTATTACCTTTGTCCTGTGTAAATTCTGAGCTTATAACTTTGCTAATAATAACGTACTTGTGAATTTTTTGTGTGTGTGACTTCAGCCTTAAGTAAAAGAAGCAGTGAATACATAATTCCATAAAGGCCATCTGAAGAGTCTTCAGCAAACTGCTTTCAGAATTTCAGCACACTCTTCCGTTACTGGGAACAAGTTATTAACTGACGTCCTTCAACCATTTAAAAAAGAAGAAAAAACACTCTTTTCCCTTTGCTTTTGAACTGTAGTTCTCTTTCCACGCTGCTTGTGCAACTCTCTTCTGAGGTCAGAATTCCTGTCCTTGATTCTGGTGACTTGCACTGCCACAGCCATAGTCAGCTTGAAGGAAGAAATACTAAAAGGACTTAGACTTCTTTGATGTTTTATAAGTATTGCACATATTTAGTCTGCTCATTGCTGCAAGAGCTTCGAAACATGTAGAATTCTAAGTACATATAAAGTGTTTGGAGAGCTGCTGCATCTCTGAGTCCAAGAAACAAGTGATTTTCTTTGTCCTTGAGACTTAGGAAGTTGCAAAACTTGGACATACTTTTCACGGGCAGAAATCTTACCTTCCTGCTATGGTGTGACCTTTTGTAACATTTCAGATATTCACCATGAAGTTTATAGATGAAAAATATTGCTTTATAAGTAGTCTTTTGTAGGAGTAAGTATTGAATAATTTTGCAAGTAGGTGCAAGTGGAATATCTATGTTTGATTAGGTAAACTGATAGAGAAATTATTGGACAAATTGACAGTGTAGGGGCATTCCAAGACACGAGAATTTTAGCTTCAAATTCAAATCTGTCATCTAAATGAAACCTGCATAACCATTGGATTTTCCCCATTTTCTCCAAATTTTGCAACCCCGTATATGTTCACTTTAAATAAAATGAGCATCTTGTTTCAGATTATGTTCTGTTATATTGTTTAAAAATGCTTCTCATATTTCTTAAAACAATTGATATTTCTGCTTAACTATGTGTCTTTTTTTTTTTTTTTTTTAGTTTTGCCAGCCTGGAGGATGGCAGCTTTCGAAAGAGAGGAAACAGCCGACGTTTTTCGTGGTGGTTCTGACTGATATAGACTCAGAGAGACACTACTGTTCCTGCCTGACTTTCTATGAAGCAGAGATTAACCTGCAGGTAAAAACTTTACATTAAGTAACAAAAACTCAAGGTCAGGCTTGATGAGGCTCTGCGTAACCTGACCTAGGTAGATGTCCCTACTTGTGTAGGGAGGTTGGACTAGGTGACCTCTAGAGGTCCCTTCCAGCCTGAAACACTCTATGATTCTATAAAACAACAGAAAAAGGTGTGGGTGTCTAGAAACAATAGATGAAGGTTATAGAGGACAACTTCAGGAAAAAAAAATGTCCTCTATATATATTTCTTTTGGTAAGGGTGTATTTTTCTGTCATACAGAAATGCATGTTTTGCGCAAAGCTTAGCTCAATGTACTTGTTCATATTGTTGTTTTTTAATCTGCTTTGATAAAACAAAACAAGACAGAAAACACAGCCTAAAACATTTCATGGAATTTTTCTCCACCACGTGTTTTTATTTAATGGGACAGCCAATATGGTGTTCCTTTCGTTTACTTCTGTGTTTGACATAGCATGAGTGATTCTCATCTTTGTTCTAGGAAACAGGTTTATTAACTTCTGCTCCCTCTGCTGGGCAGCTCTATCGGGCCAGCACAGGCCGAATGTGTACAAGTGTGCTGGAATGTAAACACCTATTTCTGTGAGTGTATTGATTGGCAAGATCAGTGTGGGTGTCAACGGCAAGAGTTTAGAACTATTAGAATAATTCTTCAGTTTTTAGGTAGGTCCGAGTTTGGGTGTCAGCTGCTTGGCACTGTTTGTTTTTAAACACGTATGTAATTAGATTTGGGCAACTTCAGTCTTTGAAAAATAGGTATTTTGTTTCCCATTTGATGTAAGGTACTTCACAGAATCTCTGCTATGACATAATACTTGGAATCTGTAGAAGCTGGAACCTCGGGAAAACCTAGTCCAATCTGTAACTGTGAACTGTCATTGTTGTGTTTTGAAATATTTTCTTTCCCACGTGAAAATGAAAAAATACATAAAACCTTCACATTAAGTGTATTAAAAATAGTTAAGATGAAATAGATGGCTAAGTAAAGCAAATTTTCTGCTTTTAGTGAAGAAATGTAACATTATTTTAAGAAAGTGTTTTTAATAATCAAAGTGTACTCTGTTTATTTAATACTGGAGTTGAAATATTGCCCCATTTGTAGAATAATTAAAAGATGTGGTGTAGTAATAATAATAATATTGTGCTTTTTCTAGGCACAATTGGAAGCTATAGAATAATAGTTGTTCTTATTTCATTAATGCTACGGTTCAGGTGGATATTTTTCTAAATTATGAAAAGGGGTTAAAAGCAGAAATATAACAAATAATTAGGTGCATGTTAGTCTTACATTTTAGTGTAGATCAGCTGACATCTTATTACAAATTTTGTCATTATTGAATGTCTGTCATCTTGGTCTTATAAGTAGAGTGAAATAGTCTATAGTCATTCTTTCCCAACTGATAAAGTTTTTAATGGTTGACTCTTCCTCCACTCTATGTATTTCATAACATATACTAAGTTTAGCAGACTTGTTATTTATCCTGTGGTTTGTAGCATCTGCTTTTGATTTACTATCCGCATCTTTCAAGTAACATTCATCACAAAATGTCCACTATTAACTAAAAGGTTTTTTCTTGTATTGCCTAAGTATTAATGCAAAAAAAAAAAAGAAAAAAAAAATCTGAAAGCCCAAAATAAAAAAACTGAGTGCAGCAGGATGTTGGTTCTCATAATGCCATTCCTGGCTGTGTTGTAAAGAATGCATATTTTTCAGATGAACTTGCTGTGGTGAAATTTATTCTATGACTGCATTGTTTATAGCCAAACTTCCTGTTTCTTTCTAAAACCCAAAGAGAATAATTGAACGTGCCCTGTTACATGGTCATTAGAGAAGAATTCAGCACATGTACAATCTGTAATGAAACACAAGCTTATGAAGCACTGGGCTATGAAAGTAACAGTGCT
>VZZY01001006.1:0-78672 GCA_013400335.1 Eurystomus gularis | reverse complement strand
CAATTTGAGGACTCAGGTGTTAAAAAGGGTTTAACATTGCCCTTGGCATATATGCTTGCTAGTATTTAGCAAAGCCAATTTGATCTCTGGATTTCAGAGTATTGAGCTCTGCTGAAGATGACCAAATTGGAAATTCTCCAGTCAAAATAGCATGTACATAAACCTTTCAATGTCTTTGTAAATGAGATTATGAAATCTATCCTGCTTTCCAAGTTTATGTAACTTCATTTAATTGCCTGTGTATCTTCTTTATACAGTTTTGCCAAAAAGTCTAAAGAGTTCCTAGAGTAATTTTGACTCTTTATAGAAAGTCAGCTTAAAAATTCCCTGTAGCTTACCATGTTACTTTATGTAGAAAAGGGCCTGACACAGCCTAGTGATGCTACTGATACTTAGTAACTCATGAAGAGCTACGGTATTGGCCACACAACATAAACAGCTTCTGTAGTAGAAGTAAAACTCCGGTGTGATCCACAAACAAATACAGATAACTTTTTAAGACTCTCTAGATCTGCAATATGTTGAACAAAAGCAAAAAACAGGTGAAGTATGTCTTCAGATTACAAGTTCTATACCCAAAATTCCAAGCATTCAAGAATGGAAAAGAGCTATCATTCCTATATTTGATGAACAAATTGAGGTATAAACACAGAAAGTATTAAATTTTTATAAAATTTTCTTTGCAACATTGCTGCAGCAGTATTTTGCAACCACTGCAGCTACCCACATACACTTTAACTAGTTTGGAAAAGGAACTGTGTCAAATTAAGATAATTTCACCTTTGAAAACTATCAAAAGGATGTGGCTCAGTTGCATACATGTGTTCCTCTACTTATTTGCTGATTACCTGCTTAACGTTTGCTTGAAAAACCTGAGAGTAGAAGAGAAAGATCTTTAACATGTCCGACACCTGTTCTTCACGTTATAATAAGAATAATGTCCACAGGTCCTGCATGTCTTTGTTCACAGATGCTCTAGTAGTGTTGGAAGAATTTTCAAAAGATGAATGACTTAAAACAGTCTGAGAGAGAGATTAGAGTTACACTCCAGTGTGAACAAAAGCTCTTTTCTCAAGTGCCGTGTTGAATAAAGTGACTGACCAGGCAGCAGGCTGGCTTTTGTGATTTCACAGGGAATCAGATTTGCCCATGAAGGTTTTGTCCCTCTTTTAGGACACCAGCTTGCAAGATGTATAGAAGTCACCCATTTGTGGATGTAATATCTGTATGTATGAATAGAGGAACCTTCCTATAAAGATTTAGAGGAAAAAATATTTTCCTCTAAAAGAGAGGGGTTCACTATAAGGGCTTCAGAGATTCACCATGAGGGCTTCAAAGAGAAGCATGTTTGAGAAATCCATGGTTACTTAAACCAATTGGTGTTGCCGAAGGCAGGCAAACAAATGAACGAACAAGTAAAATGGCAGAAGGCATAGAAAAACTTACGTGCATACAGAAGTGTTTATCAGTCAGGACTTCAATTAGTCAGGGCAAAGTGGGCTCATTACACCAAGTAGTAGTGTTACTGCAAGAAAAATGTAAATACAGACCAGTTTACAACTCCCTCCCCATGTCCCCACCCCTGAAACAGGGGTTTTTCTTTAGTTTCTTCAAAAATTTATGTTTTCCAGTGTTATGTTACTATTTCAGTTGGACACTAGGCTCCAATGAGAAACTCTATTTAGAAAGTGGGAAGAAAGCAAAACATTTTGCTGATCATAGATCACTGAGGTTTACTGCATGTTCATTTTTAATCTCCAGTAGCCAGTCACAAGCTGGCAAAAATTTAAAAGGAAATGCAGCTTAATGAGGTAGGTATGAAAATATATATAATTGATGTTAATGAGATTTGAGGATAATAGTTGATTTCTACCTTAGAAATACACATTTTTTAATAAAAAGTTCTAAAAATTTTAAAATCATAATTGGAAAAATGATTCACATAAAGTATTCTATCTTTAAGTGGTGGAATTATATTGAAATAATTTGTTCTTATCTTAAACTTTTGATTTTTTTTTAGTCTAAATTTCTCTTCTATCGTACGTAGAACTGTAGTTGAAACTTCGTTAGCTCAGTCAAGTTGTATACATGTTATGAGCCTCAATGTGATCAAAGAAGCAGAGTTTTGAGTTTCTGAAACAAATGGAGTTCAAATAGCAAAACACAATCTTCAGCAACCAGTGGAGTATATATGCTTACCATTGTCAAGTTCTCTTTTCTTTGAGCCCTAAGTGAAAAAGTGAATTACTGGAATTTGTAATTGTATCTTGAATTTAATTAATCTCAATGACTTCTTTAGAAAGTGTATGAAGTCAATTGTAGGCACTGATGAAGAGAAAACCTATTGCTACTCTGAAGTTTCCTGCAGTTTCACCAAATGATACCCTCCTTTCCTTTCAAATAAACACATTATGCCTTCTTAACTCCATGCAGGGTATTTCAGTTTTACACTCTTGTCTAACAATGGAGCTTCTGCCAATGTTTGAGTGAAAAGCCAATATATAATGGAGACTTCCCAGGCTTCTAGCATTTACACCACCATCATGCTTACAGAATTAGACTTTTTAATACATTTTTTAAAATGGGAATAATTTTTTGACCTTATGGTCCATTAAAAGGAATATTTTATTTCCTTTTTATTATTTATGATTATTTTGTGTTACAAAATGAAACAAATTGTACTGAATTTCAGTACATGTATCTGTAATGCAAAATCTTACATTATGACAAAATTGGACAGGTGTTGGAGTGGAGAATGTCGCAGTTCAATCATAATTCAGGAACTGAGTCAGTCTTTTACATTGTGTAGATTAATGACATGGTTTTGGAGAAAGTACTTGTCATTCTGAACTAAAGAGAAACAACACCAAAATGTAGTGTCTCATTTGAAAAGAACTTTTGCAAGACAATGAAGGCTCCAGAGGTAACTGAAGGACACAGAAATTCAAAGAATTCTGAGGGATAAAGAAAGAAAAAAAAAGAGGGTCAGAGAGAAAGGCGAGCATAATTTTAGGCTTTTCTTTTAAAAAATCTTTAGAAAATTGAATCATAGAAGAAAACAGGCTAGAAGGGACCTTTGGAGGTCATCTGGTCTAACACCTTGCTTGTCAAGGAAAAATTGAAAAGTTTGATTAGGTTACTCAGAGCCTTGGTCCATTTGGTACTGAATATCTCCAAGAAGGGACGTGGCACAACCTCTCTAGACACTTAGTCCAGGGCTTGACTCTCCAAATGGTGCAGCTGCTCTGACAGGGACAGACTTCTCACAGATACAGAACCTGAGAGTAGGAGGCAACAGTCACAAGTTGCCAGAGGGAAAAAACACACACACAAAAAGTATATCTATTTCCCAAGTCAAACACATAGCTCATGCATACCATTTGGATGATAATCAGAAGAAAAATTTACCAGTGATGTTTAGAAACTCAGACTCCTTTGTAAATTTAAATTCAATACCTGGGCACAGTTGGAAATTACAGGGTCTTCAATTAAACTTCTCAGTGTCTATGATTCTATTATAGGACCAAAGATGACAATATGCTGAGCTCTGGCTCAACAGACTCTGGCTTACAACCTACCTCTTTAGCTCCGTGCTGCACTTGATCCAAAGGACTGGCTCTCAATAGATTTAGCATCATACAACAAATAGTGCCTTCTGTAATATTCCTCAGTGTATCTCAGCACTTTCATAGCATCATGGAAATTCAAGCATTCCATTTCAATGTGGATGTAAGCAAAAAATTTTGAAAGAGAATATCACTTGTCCTGAGAAGGAATAATAAAAAAGCTATTTTATTTTGTTTTAATATTTATTATATTATTACATTTATTATAGTACTACATATAACAATTAAATCATTGTTACTTTAGCAATATTTCAAGAAAATATGTTAACCTTTTATACAGCCCTGGTTTTAGTTTGTGAAACAGAAAGGAAATGTTAAAGATCAATTTAATAGTATTACCTTTTTTCTTCTGTATGTGACATAAATGGAAAGGAACAATAAAAGACATCTAATTTCTTTTTATATTTAAGAGTCTATTCTGGATGTGAAATAACCACCTTCTGTAAAAGAAGTTGTACTAAACCACTTTTTCTTCACACTAGAATGAAATGCTGTTAAACTCACATGGTTAAAAGTGAGCAGGTTTGATTTTTTTTTTCCTCCCCAATTCTTCCAGCTATGTTCTGCATTCTGCATTTTTTTACTGTTGCTACTTTCATTTCTCACTTGTCTCTATCTTTTTACACTCCCCTTCATCCTGCCTGTTAAAATGATCAGGAGTTTAATAATAAATTTTGATACTGAAATGTTGTCTTTGAGATTTCAAGCTCAGATACCACTGAGTTTAATGTGATAAAGATGAGCTTGTTGTTTAAGGCTTATACGCTATTCATATCTGCAAGCACCACATGAATGAAACTTAAAAAGTAAGGTATCTGGGGCAATCTGAACAGATTCTGTGGTCAACATAAATCTATCTTTGGAATATATTTTTTCCACTTGTCCTAGGTTTCATTCACCTGATGGCTCACAGAAACATAAAGTGATACACAGCATTTGTAGAACAACAAAAATCTCAATGATTGACTGATCCTTTCTTATAAACATTATTGTCTCTATGTGTTGGAAGCACCCAACAACCATTACAATGTGACAAGCTAGTACATATATTTTAGGTTCACTTTCATGTCCTTATCTTTTCTCTGTTTTTCTACAGAAATCAATTTAGGAGTAAAATTTTCAGGTACATATCCAGATGACTAGTTATGAGAAGACTCCCTTCATTATGTTGCTGAGGTAATTTTCTACTCTCAGTTCCTAGGATGTACTAGTCCTTGCCCTAAAAATTATATGTTATTTCAGACATCTATTTTCTGAAGTATTCTTCCTAACATTCCACTCACCCACTCAGTCTACAGTCTTGTATCTGTAAGGACTGTGCATAGAATAATAGAATCATAGAATGACTTATCTTGGAAGGGACTCTAGAGCATCTAATCCAGCCTCCTTGCCATGGGCAGGGATGCCTCTCAACTAGACTAGGTTGCTCAAGGCTTCATCCAACCTGGCCTTGAACACCTCCAGGGAGGGGACATCCACAGCCTCTCTGGGCAAGCTATTCCAGACTCTCGCCACTCTCATACTGAAGAACTTCTTCCTAAAATCTAGTCTAAACCTACTCGCCTACAATTTAAAACCATTTCCCCTTGTCCAGTTGCTGGACACTTGTGAAAAGTACCTCTCCAGCCTTCCTGGAGTTCCCTTCAGGTATTGGAAGGCAGTTATAAGGTCACTCCAGAGTCTTCTCTTCTCCAGGCTGAACAATCCCAGCACCCTCAGCCTATCCTCATAGCAGAGATGCTCTAGCCCCAGGATCATCTTTGTGGCCCTCCTCTGGATTTGTTCTAACAGATCTATGTCCCTTTTATGGTGAGGACACCAGAACTGGACGCAGTATTCTAGGTGGGGTCTCACAAGAGCAGAGTAAAGGGGAAGAATCACCTCCCTTGATCTGATGGCCACACTCCTCCTGATGCATCCCAGGATACGATTGGCCCTCTGGGTTGCATGAGTACACTGCTGGTTCATGCTGAGCTTCTCGTCAGTCAACACCCCCAAGTCCTTCTCTTCAAGGCTACACTCAACCAACTCTGTACACAGTTTGTATTTGTGCCTGGGATTGACCTGACCCAGATGCAGGACCTTACACTTTGACTTGTTGAACCTCACGCAGTTTGCATTGGCCCACTTCTCATCTATAAGTCCTTTCAAAAAGCTATAATATTAAACATATATTTTTTTCTGAATTTTGCAGAACTATCTGCAGTGTTATTTATGATTAGCAATGTTAAAGTGCTGGTTTCTAGTAACACTGGTCCTAGTGTGACAAGCTCCATTTTCACAAAAAACATTTTCTTGAGGTAACCAGTAAACTTTCATCTAAATTCTAGGGTAGACCTAGAATTCTAGGGTAGACTCTGATTTAATTTTAGGCACATTTCTCCTATTGACACTAATGGGAGTTGTGCAACAACTAACATTTACAGCCCATTAAATAGCCAGAGGAAAATATGAAACAATTCTGTTTCCTACTGCTGTTCCCTAATTCAGTCAAATCTGCTGAAGTTTTACTGTGCTGATGTCAGTGGGAGTTCTGCCACTGGTGTCCAAGGGGGCTGAATTTTACTCAGCAAATCTATTACCTTTATAGAAAGAGTTATTATCTTTTTGGTAAGCTGTTTAGTTCCTCAAAAAGAAATGGACACCCAGATTTTTGTGGCAGGTGAACCATGAGCTGACCCAGTTGTATGGAGGCAAAATTAGCCTTGCTTCTTTGGCCAGAAAAGTTTCAGCACCAACATGTTGTCACCTGTCTGAAGATGCAGTGAGTACACGGCATGACATGGGTGAAAACAGAAGCATCCATGCTTACATTAGACTGAAATATCCATGCTTCCAGTGTGCTACACTATGGCTTCCAGTGACAGCCCCTGAGAAGGAGCTGCTGTGCACTCCCTGTTAGAGGAAATGTCCCCTTTTAATGTCCTTCCTTTGTAAAGTGGTTACACCCACAAATTGGTACAATCTTGTTTTCACCCTAAACACTCAGCAATGCTTGTTGACAAAAAGAAGATGCTCTTCTATATTTTTTAAGGGTTTTATTTTCATTTGATTTTTCATTATGTCTGTCACGCTATTTCCTGTGTCCCATTGCTAGGTATTTGATTTCAGCTGGACAGTAAGGGCAATGTGTTCACATGTATGCCTGAGATTTTGTCTGTCAGTATTAGCAACAATATCCTACCAAGCTGAAAGAATGGAATGATTATTTTTCCATCTTGACTTAACATGAAGCTAGCCAAGTAGAGATGATTTGAAGGAGGAGAGTGACTCTTACGGTTTATTCACCAGAAGGATGTAAGTCACTGTTGTTGGCATATTCCTATGCAATTGAAGAGCATAAAATAATTTCTTCTGAAATAATTATGAAGTCAACTTAAATCACTCCTAGCCTCAGAAGAAGGTCAATTTTAGAGTAAGGAAGTATGCACTTGTAAAATAAAGATGACTGTCTTATAAGATACATTTAAGAATTCAGGTTTTATCATAGTTTTGAACACAAAAATATGTCTTTTATAACCTTTTATCCTTTCAAAAGAAAAGGTTTGTTCATCCATCAATATATAATGAGGTACACTGATAGAGTCAATTAAATTTTAGATTTCTGTAAAGAAAATATTACATGACAGATAGCTTGCTCAGATATAAAGATTTCTTCCATTAACCAATTACAACTATAGTCCCTAAATCATTCCTTCAAGTTCTCTTTGTATACACATGACTAATAGGTAACTGATGAAATTCAAAGGTTAGAGATTATATGAATCCCAAATGAAATAATAAAATCTAATAAAAAACAAAAATAGTGAATTTCACACAGTATTATTTTCATTATCCAGGAATACATTTTATGTTGATTGATTTTGGAGCATCTGAAAACAGAAAGCAAAAGTTGCAACTGCTGGAATAGCTCAGCAACTTTCTTGATTTATAAATCATCATTATAGTTTACTTACTGACTTAGGCAGTGGTTGATGTATTGTTGGGATTTTTGACACCTTTTCTCTGTTTATCTTTAAACAGCATTAATTCCTATTTTTCTTCTGTGTTTTTTTTTCCTCCTGGCTCAAAGATAACATTTAGGTGAGACAGGCAGGAGAATAGAACCTTGGAAATCATTAGAAATACAATCCAGAGGCATTTTAATCACACATTAGAAATAAGTATTACAATATTTTCTTCTGTAATAGCTATGATGTTTGTTGCTCATGGTGAGGAATCTTTCTTATAATCTGAAGTCACATTTTGAAAGATTTTTTCCTAGAGGAAATCTGAGATAGCATTGGTTGCGTGCTAGATCACAGTACTGGGTGCACACTTTGCCTTTCGTAGCAGTGCCAGAGGAATGCAGAGAAAAAATCTGACATGAAATCTTTCTGTTAGGGGCAAGTTTATTGATTTTGTTTTTAAATAAGCCTGGTGAACCATAGAAAATATACATATTTTAACATTCACATTCTCCATCTAAGCTACAGCAAAATGTCAGCAGTGAAAAACTTACAATATACCACATCTTCAAAACAAACACCAGACACTTCTTTTTTCATCTTCACTTTCAGCATTTGTTCCAAAGTAGAGAATGAAAGTTTCTCTGAGCCACTGACCATTGCAGGGCTTGAGCAGGTTAAGGATTAGAAACAAGCAGTGACAGCTCCATGAGTTGCATGGACAGTTCAAGGCCATGAACACAAAGAGACTAGGTCCAGGTCAAGTGCATTTTCTCCCTCTGTCCCACACCAAAAGATGAGGAAAGTGTTAGGATGTCTAACACTTACAATCACATTACAGAAATCAGACATGGGAACTATAGGAATACAGCCCAGAAGGCAATTTATTTTGCTTTTGGTTAAGGACAGCCCTAGGACTGTCCTCGTGTGAAAACTGAAGGTAAAGCAGAGATTATGTATGCTTCATTTATGGACTGCTCTCACCTATATGCCTATATACATATTCTCTGACACAGAAATATGTCAACACTACATTGTTGTTACCAAGTGAAAATTTTAACTAAGACAGGTCTTTACAAAAGGCAAGAACCCACAGCACAGAAAAGTATAAATGTTCAAATGTATATAAGCCTTTGTACAAATACACACATTTTCTAAATTTCTCTCTGTGTAGCAACCTTTAACCACTATGCAGTGACCAGTCAAGGCTGAAGGTAGTATTAATTGTTGCCCATTGTTAGGTGCTGATTAATTAGGGCAGAAAGCAGGTGTATAGTGTAATACAGAGAACATATTTCAAATCCATTCCTACAGGCAGACAATAACAGACCAAATGTGGCTTTCATTCACCCCAAGTGAATTCAATGTAGTTAACTAAAATTCAGTACCTGAATCATAAAACCTGAATAGTTGTATTTTAGAGCCTATCCTGCAATCTCGGGTAAATTTGAATTATTCAAGAATACTTAAGTAATTTTAAACCATCTTCAAATATTTGTGTTGTTGTAGTCTTCCTAAAAATTGAATATGCATACATATACCCAAGTATTCTATATTTTCTTATATTTGTAAAAAATCTCTATACACAGCTATATAGTGTGGAATTCATACCATTATGGGTACACTTGGAATATAATATGCACACAAATGCAATATACACTAACTACATATTTATGTATTTCTATAATCCTTTTTTTTTTTTTGGTACATGTATATGTATGAGCTTATATGGCTATATCTGTACATATGCAGAAAGAATTTATCAATCTGTAAAGTCACATGCACACAAACATTGTCTAATAGTAAATCTTTGTAATAATAAGAAAACTGTCTAATTGCATTTCCAAAGCACTTTTTAGTGCTTCTTTTGCACTTTGCCATGGAGTACTGAGTGACAGGCTAGGTTCACCATTTAGTTTTTGGGGCTAAGAGTAAGTAAGTATAGACTAGCTTGGCAGCTACCGTATTATTCTGAGTCTCTAAAAACAGACAAACAAATGTAGTCTAAGTTTACATTTTAACATCATTTATGCATATTATTATAAAGGAAGAAATAAAAAGAATATTAATTTATACCTTTTTATTTGTCTATTAATTTTCTGCCTCTTGGAGGAATACCTTGATACACTACCAGGTGTCTTACATTTGTTTATACTTTTCTTTGTATCTATCCAGTTGATTTTGTGGTTGAGAATTTGCACGTGTACAGAATAAGAATGAGAGAGAACTCAACTGAGGAAACAAGGCCCATTCTGCAAATAATGAGAGCTATAATCAACCCTTTCCTATGTAGGAGTAAATTCAGCAATTTTGACTAAAACTCAGTGATGTTTCTGTACCTTCTGTGGTGTTAACGTTATGCAATGTTTCACAGAGGATCATAGTTGTTGAAGAAGCAGCTCCCTTGTCACTAAGTTGGTTTGGCTATCAGGAGCAACATTAGAAACTGAACACTTTTCTGAAAGTGTCTGTGCTTAGCAACTAACTGTTAAACTCTGTATGGCCTGCATTTTCCACATACCTTTCATATTTTTCCCTTTTAATGTGTTCTACAGCTCAGAAAAGTCTCATCCTCTCAGCCCACAGCTACAAGCTACTAGTCTGGAACCAAGATGAAATCTAAAAAATGTCAAATATAATGAAAAAGAGCAGAGAAGGAGACTAGATGGCTTAGTTGAGTGGAAATGGCTTATGAAGTCTTTCACCTCACTGCTCTGAATCTTCTGTAGTCAGTACTCACTGGAATTTTTGAGCATTTGATAGTTGTTCAGTGATTTATGCTAAATAATTTGTTAGTCTCAGCTGAGCTCCTTGTGACTAGTGTCCACATAGCAGAAAAACATAGCATCTGACGTTGAGAGAATTTTACATTGTCGTTGGTGATATTAGTAAAGAACTAAAAGGTCAGAGAATTATGTATACTTGTCCAAAAGTACTTTATACATCCATTTCACTAGGATATTATTAGCAATCACTGAACATTGTTGATATGATTTTGATGTCCTTTTCTGCTCTTAACAAATTACCTTAAAAAGAGCCAGCGGTCGTTTTGCGTTTAATAAGAATTCAAGAGCTACAGAAGATAGTGCTAATTATTTATTTATTTCCCTCTGACTGCCTATATAATCTTGAACAATATACAAAAATAGAGGTGGTCATCATCCAGAATTTTTGCAGTCAAAAGTTCAATCTGTGTAAAATGATTTACACCATGAAAGTTAGAAATATTTACCATCATTTACCATTTACCATCACCGCTCATTAAAATTATTTACACCATATACTCTTGATAAGGATGTAATGTTCTGAAATGTTTACCAACTCTACCCTTTACAAGATAATAAGGGTCATTGTTGTGAATGGGAGAATAGATGCTCCCATCTCTCTATAGGAGATAAAATCAGCTTAAACAGTAACACAGTCTAAAGATTGCCTAAACAGGAGTTTAAAAGTATTTTAGTTTTAAGAAGATCTGATAAGATATATTTTAATAAAAAAGAAGGTATTTTCATCTCAACTTTTACCAAGAAATACTGGAAATGTGCCTTGATTCTATAGAAATTTCCACTGCATTTGATTATATTAAGGAATAGGATAGAAAATTGACACTACCATAACAGAAACTTTCTGCTTTCAGAAACTTTCAAAATATCCAAGGCATGCAAATATTACAGATTTGTTTCTTTTTTTTCTATATTAGTGCCAGTACTTCTGCCTCTGCTCTTCCTCTCAGTTTTCTCCTTCCTTTTTTTGGTAGTTCTCTTAAAATACCAAAATTAATCACCTCCTAAGATTTATTGGCCAGTCAAGATTTACAAGGAAGTTCTTCTAACTCCCTGCCATATGCCCAGGTAAATATCACTATTTACTGTGCAATTTTTAGAGGAAGTGTTTAGCAGGTCTCTAGCACATAAACAAGAAATATTTTATCAGGCAGACAGGAGTGCATTTTCATCAAAAGAATAATGGACAGAACTTTTTTACTCATATTTTAACAAAGAACAAATGCACTGTGTGCCTTCATCCACTTTAAATTCTATTTTTTCCATAATTGAAATGGATCTCTGGATGTGATGATAAGTCAAATTTAGGGGGAAATTAACCTTTAAATTGCAGTTCTGTTGTGGTTTTTTGCCATGTCTGATGTGTCAAAGCAAACAGGAAAATAAAGCTAATATTCTTATTTGTTAACAGTTTCATCTTCATTTAGTTTCCTTGTAAGAGATATAGTTTATGGTAGATAAGAAGTTCCTGAAAGTCAGGGAGCCAAATATACTGCAAGTAAGTTTAAAAAAAAAAAAAAAAAAAGAAAAAAAAAAGCATGAATTAAATCAAATATACCTTTTGAAGTTGTGTATTTGTAAACATTTTACTAAGATATGTCATAATGTAAAAGCTTGTAATATTAGGAAAAAACTAAAGCATTGAGCTATGCTAATATCTCTAATAGGTCTAAGAGGAAAGGCTTGCCTAATTTCCTGGGGAAAATAACTTCATAAGTATAGGCTATCAATTATACATAGAGGGATTATACTTTTTAAAAAACTTAATGTCCAAGATCTAAAAAAAATTTCACAAATACTAATGAAATACATCACATATCTACCACACAAGATAGCTCAGGTAGTTGTCATTTAACAGTTTGCTAAAACAATGCTGATATCTGAGTTAAGGATGATCATGAAGTGGTCTATAAGAGCAATACAATTGCTTGGATATCATTTCTCACAGACGACATGCCACTTCATAACTTCCATTTTTGTTTTAATTTTCCTTTTCCAATTTGCCTTCCTTCCTTCTTCCTTTCTGCCTTTCCTTTCCATTTTTACCTTCCCTTCACGCATTCAACTCCTCATTTCCTCAGATTAATACCCCCTACTGGCTTCTGCTGAATCTTTCAGCTACGTTAAGTGTTGATTCTTTGTGGGGTTTCTTTGCATTTTTTTCTTACTGTTTTTTCTTTTTTTTTCTTTTTTTTTTAATTTTCTGTAGAAGAGCTGCACTGTTGCATCTGCATCACTAACAATTTTACTATTTCTCTCATGTGTTTCATGTTATTTCCTGCTCTATTTTTAAAAGGAGAAAGGGTTTGACCCTTGAAGAAGTAAGAAAATAGAAAACATCCATCGAAGAATTAGCTCAGGTGGACCTAGCACAATAGCAGTAGGAAACACATTGTATAATGATGATGAAGTATTGAAAGATGGTCAGAATTTTTTTCTTACCCTAAAGAATATTATATACTTGAATTGCAAGCTTTGAGACGACATAGACAAGTCCTTGTCTTGCAGAGCTCATGTTATTGATGTGCTTTTTGTTTTCCTGATGATCTGCAGTTTTGTCTTTCTTGCAGATTGTATTCTATTTCCTATTATAGATAATATATGTGTAATTATATAGTATAGAATATATGTACACTAAGCAGGTCCTTAAAAATATGAGTCATCTGACCTGAAAAATCTATGGTTTACAAAGAACTTAGTTTACAAGGTGGAATACCGGATAAAGCACCAGCAATCATAAATCCAGTTCATTCCCATATTAAAACAGAGGCAGCGCAAAACAGTGACCATGCAAACCAGGTTAAAGGATCAGTTGTATCAGATTGTAATGCCAAGGCTGGCCTAGAAAACAGAGTGGAATATGGAAACAAATGGCAGTTATTTGCAGCTATATTAATACTTTGCCTAGTGGTTACTCTGTATTCTCTGAAAACTAAAGGAATCAAGGATAAGGGAAATAATTTGTCCAGAAGTCTATGTGTTCATATTTGTGTGTGTATATATTTTTCAGTCTAGTAAATGATCTTTTAAAAATGTATTATATCATTCTCTTGTGTATTTCTTCACTGAAACTTATAATTTGTAGAAAATATTTGACTAAGCTTCATTAAGTAGAATATTCAAGGATCCATTAACATGACAGCTTTAGAAATAATCTGTGAAATGAAACAGAAGCTTCCTTTTTGAAAGAGAAAGATGATCAACGCTAACAGTCAACTCACACTATTTCCTATTTGTTGTGCTTTGCACTGTCTCATCTGTCCTTCTATTCCCTTTGTGCCATCAAAGAGTTCAGAGATTATCTCACTATTGTCATCAAAAAAAGTACAGGATGCTTTGCACACAGGAAACAAAATACTACTGACAGGTCAGGAGTATGCACGTGACCCTGCACTAGAGCTAGCATTCAGCATCCAACTGTGAGCAAAATAAACTAGAAAACCAGAGGATTCATATTTACCATTGTAGTGTCTTCTCATCATGTAGAAACAGACTGTTGCATGTTTAGACTCTTGTATGTGCATCTAGCACTTGATCTTCAAATGATGGGTTTCAAGCTGATTTATCAGGCCCATCCATACTCAAATAACTAAAAGAAGGGGAAAAAATTGAAATTCTAGTTCAGTACTGGATAAACACTTCTGTATGACCTGACTCCAATATCAGCACTTCATTTTAATGGTAACAGCAGCTTTGGTGTTCATTCTAAAATCCTTAAATGTGCTTAACAACCTGTTTACACTTGCAGTATAGTGAGTCTATGGGGACAGCCAAATGAAATAGATAAGTGTATTATGTAAAACTGAACTCTGAAATGTTTATTTTAGCAGTTAGCATGTATCTGGAGTAAATATGTAGACCGTTATCCTCAGGTTTCATGCATTTTAAATTCAGCATATTTATTGTAATTCCTAAGCAAACAACTATGTGGGAAATACAAAGGTTTTGACGGCACAACTGTAAACTGGGCATTGTTTGAAAAGGTATAGTCATCTTAAAATCATCATTAATATTTCATGCATTTGAATTTCTCTGGTATGCAGGTTGTATACTGTTTCAGCCATAGATCACCAGCTGCAGCTATTAAATCTCTATATTAATTCATATATTAAAACTTTGTTTAGCACAAACGTAACATTTCCCCCTTTAACGAAAAAAAACTCTTCCTGTAATGAAATCGAGGAACCAGAGTCTGGCTTATCCTGAATACATATGTGTAGCAAGGCATCTTTTTGTCACCATTAGCACTTTCAAAATGTCTATCACCATTCCACTTGCAAATGCAATTTTGAAATGGCTAGCCACTATTAAAGGCAATGTCAGTGTGATTTTTCTAGCTGCGAAATAATTTTTACATAATTTATAATAATCAGAATCACAGAATGGTAGGGGTTGGAGGGGGCCTCTAGAGATCATATAGTCCAACCCCCCGGCAAAGCAGGTTCATCCAGACAAGGTCACAGAGGAACATGTCCAGATGGGTCTAGAAAGTCTCCAGAAGAGGAGACTCTGCAACCTCCCTGGGCAGCCTGTTCCAGTGCTGTCACCCTCACAGTACAGAAGTTTCTCCTCATGTTGAGGTGAAACTTCCTGTGCTCCTGTGTATGCCTGTTTCCCCTTGTCCTATCACTAGGCACCATTGAAAAGGGACTGATTGCTCCATCTTCCTGACAGCCACCCTTCAGACATCTATAAAAATTGTCTAGATCCCCTCTCAGCATTCTCTAGGCTAAACAGCCCCAGAGATCTCAGTCTTTCCTCATATGAGAAATGTTCCAGTCCCTTAATCATCTTTATAGCCCTCTATTGGACTCTCTCCAGTAGTTCCATGTCACCCTTGAACTGTGGAGCCCAGAACTGAACATAATATTTCATATGTGACTTTACCAGGGCAGAATAGAGGGGGAGAAGAACCTCCCTCGACCTGCTAGTCATGTTCTTCTCAATGTGGCCCAGGAAACCACTGGCCTTGTTGGCCACATAGGCACATTGTTGTCTCATGGTTAGCTTGTTGTCCACCAGCACTCCCAGGTCCTTCTCTGCAGAGCTGCTTTCCAGCAGGTTAACCCCCAACCTGTACTGGTGGATTGGATTATTCCTCCCTAGGTGCAGGATCTTACACTTGCCCTTAAATAATCTTTTGCCCTTGATAATCTTTTGTAACCCCATAAAGCAAATTACTTTTCTCTGTAAATGCTTTCTCTAAACAAGACATTTACTACACATGGATTTCTATACTAGTTAAAACAGTAAAAAAATAGATGGATTTTTCCCTAAAGAGTTTTGTTAAGAGATATAAGGACAAAGACTAGTAATATTTGTAATACTCTTTTCCTGGATTGAATAACTTCATTTGAGGAAAAGAAATTAAGTTTATGTAAGTTAATTCTCCAGATGTTTGGATTCAAGCAGGAGATTTTGGACTGCGTTTTATAATTGAGTCCAGAGTCAGAACTGAGCTGTACCTTTCAACATGAGCAGCAGATTGGTTACAAAAGCAATATTCATAGGTACAAAGAAGCAAGTCTCCTTTTTCTCACTTTCATCACATTCTGTTACATCTTACTACTTCTGTTATTTGCATACGTGTCCAGATAGAACAAGTTAAAGTTAGCAACATTTTAAAGCTGGGTTAGAATACTATGCTCTTTAAACACTGTTATAAAACCACTAGGCTTTTGTCAATGTATCCTGTCCTGAAGAAAGTAGAAGGGATTTTATTGACTCGATTTTTTTTTTTCCTAAAGGACACAGATTTATGACCTTCAGTAAGGGCTCTGAGAAATCTGAAGAAATTATGGATGCAGGCATGTTGCCTGAGGCATATATATTTCCGTGGTAAATATTGGCAGGAAAACAACCCTATGTACTGAACAAGCAGTAGAGAGAACAAGTAGAAAGAACCATGTGAAACTTTTGCTTCACAACTTTTGTTTCCCTGTCACATGAGCATTGTTTCAGGGCAGAACTAAAACTCTCTCCAACACACACACTCTCTCTCTCTAAAGAATGCAGCTTTATTTTATGGTACAGAAGCTGTGACTTTTACCCCTAAGGCACAAAACAGCTTTGATACACAAGAGAAAAATATGAATGCTTAAGGGGCACAACAGCAAGTTCCCTTTCATTAAGAAACTAGCATGCATATAATGCAAATCTGTGGGTTTGCACATATCTTTTTCTCAATGGGGAAAAAGTGTGCAAGCTTCTTTGAATGAGGAAAAGAATCAGAAAATAGCATCTGAGTACAAAGGGTATCAGACATGGCTCAGCAGAAGCTGTGGTAAGTGACTAGAAAGATTCAGAAATTTATATCAGCCTGACTTTCCCTTCCAAATGTCAATATAGGACCGATGTTACAAACCATCCAATTCTACAATACGGAAAAAAAAAAAAGAAAAAAAAAGGCAAAAAAAAAAAAAAAGACAAAATAGGGGTTTACACTCATATATATAGCCTTCATTTGCAAATAAACCATAGATTTCACTAAGGTTACTATGAAGATAAGATAGCACCTTATGGAATTGAGAGTAACATAGATGTCTCAAAGTTAAAAGCAAAAACCAAGACCCTTCAAAACAAAAATGCTTTAGGCACTTGACTCTGAAGTGGATTTTTATTTCAGTTTCAGGTGCATAAAATAATTTCAGTGGACAAATTGAGTAGTTACTATAAAATCAATATCTCAACTTAAAGAAAATCACAGGATGGCATTTATGAAACTAAATCAGCATTTATTTTTTGATTTGATTTTATTTTTTTTTAACCAGGAATTGTTATTTTGCTATTCTGATCTTCTTAAATAATTTAAACTCAGGCCTTCTTTTTAAACAGCAAAAAAAAAAAGAATCTTAAACCCTATGGTTTTGGAGGGAATCAGTTAACCATAAAAATTTCAGAAACGTCTGAGAAACAAAGCTCTTTAGTGTCCAAAGTTTTCCAAATGTCACATATTTTAGAAAATGTTTTATGAACTCACAACATGACTTCAAATTTAGTGAATCCTTTTCTCCATGAATAATTCCCTTGTTGTTTTCCAGGGACCTTGAATTACAAAACATGCTTGTCTACCCCGGGAAGTACATGTTATGCAAACAATGAAGAATAGCAAGAAAGAAAACTTTGTATGTTGTTGTTCTTTCCAGAAACATAAATAATCCCAGACTATTCACCAGTTACCTTAGAGATGAACTAGCCACTAAACCATCAGAAAAATTAATTATCCTCTTGTAGGAAGTAAGTGCTGAGGGAAAATGTATTACAGTATCTACAGTGGTAAGACAAGTCTCCTACCTTCTATATTAAAAGAAAATGGAACTGTTTTCTAGGTATTATTATGTTGCTATAGGATGGGATATTATCTTCATACAATAAGGCCAGGGAACAACTTCTGGCTTTACACGGAAGACATTTATTGTGACTTATTCATACCAACCATCTACAGTGGGGCAAGACCTACCACTCAATCATGGTTTCTTATGCAAACTAAAAGTAGAGTCCCAAAGAATAAAAGAACATCCTGATGGTCCAGAATGTATTTTCCTGCCCTGATATTGAGAAAAGCTAACTTAAGTATGTGAGTCATAGAAGGAAAAAAATGAATTGGCAATTCACCAGTGACAAATAAAATGAAACATCAACAATGAAGAAAGTAAGCCTGGTGGAAATTACTGACATGAATCAACTCTTGCTTAGCAAGTACATTTGTGACTTTAATCAAATGTTAGGAAATGTAAAATTGGACTGGTCTAAAGTTATTTCTCAAGCCTTAATGTTCATGGAACTAATTTTGCATTCCTGAAGATAGGGCACATCTGAGGCACAGAAGACCTTGAGTCAAAATTGCAAATAAGTGTATTGGTGCAGTGATAAAATATCAAAAAAAGCTATATTTAGATAGATTTTAGTACCATTAGAATGACTTAGGATAAGATTAACCTATAGTTAAAAAATCAGATTTCTATGACTTCTGCTGTTGTTCCTACATAATGCTACAGTTCCTAAGAATATTTCCTGCAATCCTTAATCTCTATTTTGAATTACTGAAGAAAAACCTAATGATTCATATCTTTGTCCAACAAAGCCAATTTTGCATAAGGTGGCATTAGACCTCACTGAACTTGGGTCAGATCATAAATCTTTATTTCAAATGTGTTAGCTGCTTCTAAATATAAGACTATCTGCACCTCTTTGGAGACCTGTTGCAAAGCTCCATAAAATAAACCAAACATATGCTGAGCTTAATAAGCTTTTGATATCCTCCTATTGTTACTATTACTAATGACTCTGATACCACTAAGTAGTAGTCATACGCAAACTTTTGTTAACGCAATTACCTAAGCTTTATAAAACAATCACTATCTCCAGAGGAAGAAGTCAGAGGAAACTGAGGCACAAAAGCTGATTCTCAGCCAGAGGATTCATGTTACGGAAATGGTCTACTAAGTTCAGAGTTTTAAGTTCAAAACATTGGCAAACCACATGTGTACACATATTTGTGTTCAAGTAAGCTGAGCCAAGATACAGTGAATAGGAACTGACAGTCTGACTGAAAGCTAGCTAGTGTTAACCAGCTGAGTTTCTCTGAAGTTCAGTAGGTAAAATCTCTTGGATTTTCTTATTTCCCCATATTGAATATGTGTTCTAAAGGTTCTGAATACATGTTCTGAACACATGTGATATATGTTCTAGAAACTAATCTCTCTTTTGTCTCAAACCACCACGAGAAGTCAAGGACATAGTCTTCAATCTAAGGGATGGTTTGCCTATTAACATAAAATAAGAAGCTAATGTTCCAGATAAAACACTGTAAACCAAAGTTTAATCTCTGAGTCACTGGAAAACATTGTTTACAGTTCAGAACACAGAGAACATCCTGAAGTGACCATCCATCATTACTCTGAATTGCTGGAGGAAATAGAAGTAAAATGAGAAAGTAGTCTACGATTTTATATTAATTGCAACTCAAGGATGGTCCTGCCACAATGCAAATAAGGCCAGTCTGATGGAATTTATAGATAGGTAATATTGAAAACATATTTCAAGCCTCATTTTACATCAAGGTACAAAAATCAGATTTCAGATCAATGGTGTAATAAAATAGTACAAAGTAGCTGATGAAAGCTAACTTCGTTCCAACACAAGAATTCATCATGATAAACATATCTCTCATTTCCACATCTGTCACCCATTTTTAAAACCAATAAATCATTTAAATATAGATTTAACTGTTCCTACAAGTCATTACAGTGTTATGAACTGCACTAAAGGAGAACTTTAACAATAATGCACTTTTCTGAATTCGGAACTATAAAAAATGGATTTGAAGGTTAAGTTATACTCACATAATTACTGTGCATAAACACAACCGACAACAAAACAACTGGTCTTTTTCTGGCTGGTATTTCTACCTTCCACAAGATAAAGTTACCTAGTAGACCCTGTGTTTTTATATGAATGGGTGAATGATTCAGATTAGAACCTGTTCAGGTAAGCAAAATAGTGGAATCAGAGGACAGAACATGTGAGATGGATTCAACTAGAATTCAAATGCTGAGGGTAAGGCTGAGACTTGTTGCATCCTAAGCACAGTTTGAGCCCTACAAGGCATGGCAGGAATGTTGGCTGCAAGGCCCTTAATGAGAACCAACAAACGCCCAGTGGAATGGGATTAAAGACTTCGCCAAATCCCTCATGCAAAAACACCTCACAACTGTTGGACTGATCTGCTGATTTTTTTCTTCTCCTTCTGATAAAGGGCTTGGAGGAAGGAGAAAGTCTTCTGGAGAAACAAAAAATAGACGGGGGCAGGGAGGTGATGTTTAAAAGTTCATATCATTTTCATACTTGATGATAACTGAAGGAAAGCCAGGCAAAGTCAGAAGAATCACAAGTCTCAGCAAACATAATCAGATACTGATTTGATTACTAAGCTTTGCACAAGAGAGATGATTAACGAGTCAGTGGTAAATCAACTTTATGGATCTTTATATCAGAATTTTAATTCATTTACTCTAGCAAATGTTAACCTTTTACTTTATTATGTATATTTCTAAGATAAATTCCTTACAAATTCTTCAAATCCTCATTCAGAATATACTAATTTTTTAAAATATTGTGACAGTGAGTATAGAAGTGAAAATACTTTTCAGTAGTTTAATATAAATATTTAATAATTTGGCAATACACTAGCTGTATTTTATTTTTTTTAATTTTGCAATGACTGCATTTTTAACTGTTTAATGTGCTATTCTTACATTGGAATCATCAAGTCAGTCTAAGCATTATAAACAAAACTGTCGACAGTATTCATCACTGTAAGAGCTAGTGGAAAAAATCCTACAACCTCTGTAGTTGTTATAATAATGATGTTGGTTTCCTTTTCACTACAAGGGTAATTAATGAAGAATTTGGCTGAATTGCACATACCAGGCAGCTAAGCTAATACTTTATGTCCAGATTTCACTACAGCATAACACACAATACAGGGCTCATTTTCTTATTTCTTACTTTGAGAATCAATCAGGTCACTAGGCAACCAAAATATTGAGCTATAACTATTAGTACTTTGCTGAAGCTGTGTGTAATTTCATTAATCCTTCTGCTAGTGCTGTCCGTCTGAGATAGTGAAAATTTCATTACTGTCTCTGAATACATTTCATGCATAACAAATGAACAATCAATTAAACATGATTTTTCTCTTATTCTTTTCATCCCATCTGTCCCTAAACTTTATTAATGTTCTACATGACATTCCCTTTTCCCTTCAGATTTTTAGTAATCATTGGTCTTTTAATAAAATTCACCTTTACTATCCTAGGACAAGGTGACAAATTAAAAAAAAAAATACTATAAGTTGTTGACATGGTATTCTCTATGACTTCAAGCTTTGTGACATGCTTAGAGATTTAGGAATGAAAGAATCTGAATTTTGTTTCATTTCTCGTATCTGGTTGCACACATCAAAAGTATCTATTTAAAATGCCAAGACTGACTATCATAGAAACAAACCTTCAAAAGGGAGAGTAGTAAAAGCTTTCGCTGGCTGATCAGGATCTAATATGAGTGACTTTGGGACTTCCTTTTCACATGAGTTCATATCTGATTTTCATCTCATGTAATGCATTTCCACTTCCATTGTGCAGCAACAAGGCTCCTCCTTATGCACACTCATCTCTTGTCATGGCAAGAAGCTCCAGTTGTAAAAGAGGGCTCTGAGAAGTAAATTCTTTCCTTGCACCCTTGCAGATTGCTTGATATGGTTAAGAAAAACTTCACACTCCACTCTTCTACAGTGGAATACTAGAGACAGTAAAACACTGAGATTGTCTAATCTGGAAATGAAGACTCTCCACTTCAACTGCCTAATAGTCACTGTAGTATCATTCATATATTTATAAAGAGACTGAAAAAAATGGAATGGAATAGAGAGATAGGAAGATTCCTGTTCAGTATTCTGAATATGTGTTTTTTCTTTAGAAGTACACTATTAATAGGCAAGGCTGCCAATTAGTTTCAGTATCTGGCACCAGCATGAGTTTATGACAAACTAAACGGTCTCCAAAAGCATTCATCCACAGGATCTAATCAAGCACTTCCTCAGAAACAGTAGAGAAAGCAAGGTTGTACTAAAGGAAGCAGGGTTCACTTACGGTGGATGTATAAAATACCAATACTTAGTTAGAAACACTCATCAATTATTGCAAAACACATCTGCTGGTGGCCAGAGCAAATCAAATACATGCAATGCAGATAAGCCTGAATGGACTGTCTACCATTTCACTCAAAGTACTGAAATGGTAACTAAGGCTGCATAATGTTTGAGTTCAGTCATGCAAACACATTTGCAGCAGAACCAATATAAAATATGTAGATCTAGAAGAGAAAGGTAGACATAAGCAAATCTTCTCACTGTAAAACATTATTATCTCTTTACATGTGACTTTGTAGTTTATGTGATGTGTATTCTGGTCCAAGTTCCCCATGCTGTAAAACCCTGGTCTTCATGAGCTACTTTCCATTATTGCTCCAGTTCTTATGCTGTTTAGAATGGATCAAATATAAAATATGCCTTGAATGAAAAAAAAAATTATGATGTCAGAGTAAGTTCTTCATTTTAGACCCCAATTAAATAGAAAGGAAAAACACTCTATTAATGTTCAATATCATAAAGCAAAGTTGCTTTAAGGAGTTGTTGGGGATGAGATTGCTTTGCAAATACATATATTCTGTCATTGTGCTGAAACTAGCAGCTCATTTAATTTTCATCTCTTCTTACTGTAAATGCACACATTTATAAGTACTTCTAAGTGGTCTGTGAGCTATCCATCCCACATCAAGCAACCCTACTTCACATAAAATTATTATATTTACTTGTAGAAGAGGACATGTCTTGTCCAGCCATAGTGGAATTCACTCTTTCCTCTTAATTCTCATTCCAAAATCTCACCTCTCCACTATCTAGGAGGAAGGCTTTGCCCAGGGCTAATGAAGCAGCAGCTGCACAGCAAAGTAGAAAAGTTGAGACAATGTTTGGCAGAAGCACCCTGCTCCTAGCTGCTACCCGGTGCAGGTAGCAGAAGTTCCCCTGCTAGGCTGCAATCATTCGTCACACAGAAAGACTTTTTTCTGAATGGAGATGTGAGGGACACAGTATTGCAGGAAGTATTTAAAGGTCTGAAGTGATGTAGAGGTGATAGAGGGGATGCTTCTGGAACTTTAGCATACCTATTTCAATCTGCCAGATTCATTTGTTATTCCATAAAATAGTAGGTGCAGAATACCTTTTTTATACTTGTACATCAAAACCATGTTTTTATCATGTTACCAGATATATTATCTATAAAACCTACAAAGAAGAACAATCTTCAGCCTTCGGACCAAATGTTTCATGAGAGCTATTGTGTCCCATGACTGTGATTGTCGAAAGGGATGTGAATAATGCAGCAACTGTTTCACTTTCTAGTGCTTATTTTTTAACGAAGATAACCTAATTTTAGTTCATCATTTTCTCCCAGAAATTAATTCAGTTTTGGGGAGAGTTGCTGCTAACTGCAGTTTTCACCACTACTGACACTGCTACTACTTTCCGAAAAGCTCTTTAAGTCACTATTTAAAGAAAGAAAATATAGAATGTTTTCATCCTATTCTGGTTTAATTTCAGATAACAGGAAACACTTCCTTACAGTACTAATTGTACTAATTTACTATTTAAGGGAAAGAGGAGGGGATAGTTTGCTTACTATATTTTACTTTTCTGATTAAATGAGTCTGGAAGAAAATGCTATCTATGTTAATACATTTCACATTTAAAGGAGAAGAGATGAAAGTCCATTATGTTGGCCAAGTAAGATGGTAAAAGTGGCATACTGCAACAAGAAAAGCCTGACAAACCACAGCCCTACACTGCTCTGTTCTGTATTGGTTAAAACATATAGCTGGTAGATGGGGTCAGGGTAAGAAAGATCAGCCACATAGGTAATACAAAGGGTAACAATTCCTTGTCACAAGAAAGTAAAGAGCACTAAGGAAATTTTGTTGTCTATATCTGTGAATAGTGGAACATTTGGAACATTTAATCAGAAAATATGAAGAAGTTAAAGATGTAAACTATTTCTTACCTGGCCAAAAATCTCATTGACTTTGACGGGAACTTCGCATGAGCAAGGGATGCAAGCTAAAACAGGAATTTACATGTTTAAGGTAAACAAAAGAGAGTAGGAAAGCTCCTGTTGTTCTTTGCAAGACTAAAGCAGCCAGTGAGTCACAGTTCCCCTACTTACAGTGAGCCTCCTCCCTGTTGTTAAGAAAAGAATCAACTTCAAAAGAAGGGTCTGGATATTGTTGCATTTCTCCTGTCTCAGACCACTACCATGAGCTTGCCCCAGTGAGGAAGGATAACATCACATCTATATCTGTTCCCATTCATTTGTAACATATGGTGAAATGAGTGCAATATTCGATGAGTAATGTAACATTTTGTGTCTCCTTTTTCTTTGACACCATTTTGCAGGTTCACTAGGTGAGTACAAAATTAAAGTTTTGCACTCTGTATGCAATTTTAATCAAACAATAATCACTTTTATAAATTGTGTACTTAGCAAAGCTTTAACTGCATATGTTATAACAATTCTAAAAAGCAGTATAAATTCACAGTATATTTTAATTCTTTCAGCTGTAATAATTTTGGATGGGATAAATGTCACACAATGGGATAAACTCTTCATTCTTTTTTCCATCTAGGTTCCTGCACTCAAAGGTACTTGAGAGCTATTATTTTTGTTGTATTCTTCCAAGAATTAAATGGAAGATGTTCCAAACAGATCAAATGTAAATGCTATAGTGGCATGGTACAGGGAATTAAAATAGCTTTTTCCAGGCAGGAAAATTTCTGCCTTCCATATTCATACTGTGCCACTTGCCATAAACAGTATTCTAGGATCTACAAACTAAAGGGAATATAATTCTTTTGTACTCCCTAATCTTACTTTTAATTCCTTTGGAAATAAATTTTACATACTATGAATTAAATACTACATTCACTAATGGAAAGATAAACAGTTATGTATTCATGGTTTGAGTTTTTTTTTCTTACTGATGTAGAGGTTTGGTTTTGCTTACAGCTCTACTGTCTATCTAAAGTCTTCTTATGGTACGAATGCCTGTTTTAACTCCAGTTGACTTAGTCTCAGCAGTATCCTTTCACACAGGTAACCTATTTGATCAGTCCAATTGAAATATCTAGCAGTTAGGTTGCTGCCAGTCTATCAAACCTTTTCAAAAGATTAATCGAGATTTGTTTAAACAGAGGAAATCAGTGTGAATGTGGTAAGTGACATTTGCTCATTAGCAGTAATCTGCTGATTTATTACATTTTCTAAGACAAAAAAACCCTCTACCCATCTTTCAAAAGAAATTCTGTGGAAAGTTTGAAGTTTTAAATGCAAAGAAGACATCTGAATAAGAGAGGTACTGGGTGTTATTATGTGTGTATCTAAAGATAAAAACAAACTGAACTTATGAACAAGGTAAAGGTCTAATAAATAAGGTGTAAACAAATTATTTTTGAAATATTCTGATTGTAGATTTATTGGCTGGGGCTTGGTTTGATGCTATGCTAGTGCAGAGCAGCTTCAAGTGCTCTGCATGAGCCTCTGCAGGATTCCCACAAGTAGCATGAGAGGCAGTCAAAACTGCAAATCGCATCGACTGTAGCTGAGCCAGCAGCATGTCACCTGTGAAAGCTAAAGCCTCCATTGAGCTGACTACTTCAGCCAGGGACTTTGTGCTACATGGCTAATGCTGAATAAACTGGTGAAGGCCAAAAATGGGCTGGTAGTTATTCTTATTAATGTTTCCTGACACTTTCCATTATAAAATGCTGATTTTAATACTTTTTAGTTTGCCAGTTGGTAGATATTTGCACTCAAATGTTCCTTAGTGTCAGCTTAGAAGTGGTTAAAATGTGTTAGAATGGGGTTTTTTGCCAAAATAATCCAGGCATTTCTGAGAATGAGGCAAGAAGTGTGATGTTTTACTCATGATAATAAATCAAAAAGGAGGGGGGAGGGAGGAAAATGATAAAGGAAGATGTTATTTAAATAATTTGAAGCTGCAGATTGAGATTTGGCAGCTAGGAATAACAATGTGGGATGAAAATTGAAATTGTGCTTTTGTTGCCACTGTAAATTATAAAGGTTTTGGAGAAAATATACTCCAGCAGGGTGTTTCTTATGTCTTAGTTCTACTTATGGCTATGTAACATTTTTCTTGTCTATGCAGTTCTTTAGTGTTTTAAAGCCAGAGGCACAAGAAGAGAAAGCAGAGTCTGTTGACCCCAGTAACATGAACACCTATTTCAGCCAGGTAGAGGCAAAAGACAGAGCTGTGGGGAATTGGTGCAGGGATGAGGAGTATCAAAGAGATCAGGCACTGTGAGACTGGGATTCTATAATGTAAAAAGAGGTGAAAAGGTAGGATTTGTATTGGAGGTAGTGTCAGAGGAATTTAAGCAATAAAGATTGTAACTGATATGATGGTGAAAATGGGACATAGATGAGAGTTCAAGACTTTGGAAGACAGTAGCATCAGCAAGTAAAGTCTTTGAGGAATTGGCAGGAGAATCTATGACAATAAAAATGTACTATCTCCTTGAACTTGGAAAGGTTCCTAGCACTCCTGAACTGCTCCATTACTATATTGGCTCAAGTTATCAATAGTCTGTATAATGATTCAGTATTTCAATTCACAGATATCAGTATTATTCATAAACATGTGGGAGACTTTTCTGGTGGCATATTGCAATTAGACATATTATAAATTAATATTTAGTAATACTTGAGTAAAAATTTCTTGAGCAATCTTAATGGTACAGTTTCTATGGGTACATACTAAGAAAAAAAATATTACATAATAGCATGCTGGTTTTCCTTCAGGAATTATACCTCATTCAGTACCCAAGATGAGATACTTCTGGAACAAAGTTCTGCAGTACAGATGATTGCTGTAAAAGCAAACAGCAAACGCTGTAGAAGAGCTGCAAAAAAAAAGTTTCGATGATTAATTCAGTCTATGTCATCTTGGACAACAGTGTAAATCTATGCTAACTTTTCACAGATGAACATAAACTCTGTGTTTCCCAGTTCCCCACTGCCTGACTTGAGACTGTGACTGCTTTACAGAAGTGCTTCTGAACTCCTTCAATGGTAGCTGAAAGTAATAGAAGAAGATAATTGAATATAGCAGGAGCTGTGCAATGCCTGTTCTTGTTAAAAATGTGCCTTGTTTGTCTTAAAAAAGGACAAGGACAACTGAAACCTTAATCTTTAGAGGAATCTCTCAGTCTATCAGTCCATTTGTACTGGGCCCATTCATATAGAAATAAAGCATAAGGCTACACCTTTAGAATATGATAACCTTAAACATATAAGCAGGAATAGCAGAGATGAATTGTCATTTTGATCTTTTAAAAAGATGGAAAAAATACCGCATGTACTGGAAGGGAAAGCGGAAAAAAGTGAATGGAGGCCACTATACAATTGGAAGTTCATACTTGCATACAGAGACACCTGGAAATACTGCGGGAAGCTCTGTCACTAGGAGTGACTTTAACTTTGCAGGTACGTACTGGAGAACAAATGCTAAAAAGACATGAAGGTGTGTATGGTCTTGGACACAATAATCAACAGATTTATATGCCAGATAGAATCATACTTTATTATTGCAGACTATGTTTATTTGTCTTTGGTAAGTAACAAGCATGTTGCATAAAACTACCTGTAGAAGATAACCTTGGAAAGAATTGTGACTTAATTCACAAACTAGTGTTTAAAGCTTCTGATTCAAAGTGAAAACTTCAGTAAAGTAATTTTCTATTTACTCAAGTTAAGCAGAATGAGAAACTGTTTCTTATTCACTATTTACTCAAGTTAAGCAGAATGAGAAACAGTTTCTTATTCACAGTTCACTATAGAAAGAACCTGAGTATTAAAAAAAAAAATCCACAAAGGTGAAGAAGCCACATGGAACTAAAGTACAATAAAGATGAGTGAATGTATGAATAACTGACTAATCACTACGAATAGCAAAAAAAAAAAAAAAAAGGAAAGCCTAAATGTATAGGAAATGGAGTCAATTAGTACTTTTAGGACAAGGAAGAATTTTCCAAAGTCAAAGAGAGCTACATTTAAACATTAAAAAAAAACAAAAAAACCCACAAAAGAACATATTTTTACCTCTATAAATAAAAGAGAACTAGGATGAAGTGAAAAAACTGTATAATGAAGATGGTATAAGGAATAAAAAAAGTCCATGTGTGGCCTTATGCTGAAGTTCAATTTTCAATGAGGTTACAGGGAAGATATGGGACACAAATTACCATTTGATATGGAGAAAAAACATTAGGTGCTTCATCTGTGAAAACTGAGAGGGATTGTCACTATCGCAGAATCATGACTGTATTGCAGCTCCTATAGCAGAGGTATGAAATCCATAAAGTTTCAGGAAATGCCACACAACAGAAAAAAATACTAAATATTACACATATTTAAGAAACTAAGAAAAAGGTGATCCTTCCAACTGTGACTCTGTCAGACTGGTCTGAGCTATGTTTTATAACAGGAAAGAATCAAGGTACAGAGATACAGAGGAAATGTGGTGAAACAACCTGTATTTGACAAAGACAGATTGTGCCAGACTAACCTGATATCCTTCATTGAGGAGATAATTGCTTTTCTAGACAAGGGAAATAGGCCTAATCTAGATCTAATCTACTTGAAAGCCAAGAAAACATTTGATGCTTAATAGGAAATTATTAGCTAAACTAGAGAAGATGATGATTAGGATAAGAACTGAGAAGTGGATAAATAAGAAGCTGAAGGATTAGTGACAACGGTGTGGCACAGAGGAATTACATTGAAATGCATGATCAGTCCTGAAGTTGATACTAGTATTTTCAGCTCTGATCTTGTCTTAAAAATGAGAAAATGCTGATAAAATTTGCTAATGACATGAGTCTGAGAAGCTTCATGAGTCCTAAGAAGAAATGATCTCAAGTACAAGAAGATTATTGTATTTTGAAAGGAATTTGAGAAAGAGATCCACAGATTTAAACAATTAACTGCACTGAACCTACAAGGATTTAGGTGTTGCACCAACATGAATGTGTACATTTTACATCTGTCACCCCTACTAATGTTGATAAAATTGCACATATAGACAAATGACTACTTAATATCAGAATTGTACATTCAATGGCAAATAATATGATAAAATAGCTCAGTAAAGACGTTAGCAATTGCTCTTCAGTCAAATTCAGTTTAATTAGGTGGTTTCTGCTTTTGGTACTGTAGTTCTTACTGTATGACATCTTCTGCCTTGCTTTTGGCTTTCTGTACTATGAGAAATAGCTTCCCTTTCATTTTTTTATATGTATTTGAATTTGTAATTACATAATTACACCCTTTCTTCAACCAAGAGGGCAGGCCAGCAGCTGCTTCAAAAGCAGAAAACAGTAAGTGACCTGCAAGAAATGTAAAATGATGCCAATAAAAAAATGTGATGACTACTCTTCCTCTTGGAATCTGATTTTATCACCATTCATTCATCAGCATGCAAAGCCTCTCACTAAGAGGGAAGGAAGAGACTGCTGCTTGTTTGAAACAGGAACATAATTAAAGAAACTTCACAGTTCCAGGAGCCAGATGACTAATTTCAACTGATCAGCTATTTATGCAGCCTCTTTATTTTTTACCTCAATATAATTTTAAATGGCTTCTATTTCACAGATGCTTGCATCTGACCACTTTGTGTGTTTTCTTTTTGGTAGCAATAGTATTCTACATACACTTCTGTTGACCAAGTGGTGACTTTGCAGCAACAATACTTTCATTATAAAATCGTAATCCATAACAAGGCATCTTGGGAAATAATGTTATGTTTCATGACTAAATTAAAATCAAGTTCACTATAAAACTGCATGACACACACATAAATATTTTATCTAAACAGGGGCTGCATTTATTTTGGTACTTCTCATAATTCAGACATATCACAATTTTGTTCTTTGTTCTGAAATGGTTTTAAAATTTCATATCTCTAGCTTCCAAAGTTTTTTAATATTTCTAATGCTTTAAGAATATTTATAGCTAGCAGTAAACTGTTTAGCTATGAGCATATGAATGAAACTATTGGTGAGCTTAAAATCAAAGGTGAGTTTGAGTGTATTACTACTGAACCACGTGCTACTCTGACAAGTGACATTTAGAACTAATTAACAGAGTTCACAAATTTGATTTGGTATTGCATACTGTGTATAAGCGACTGTAACTCAAGTACCTTACCCTATATATATTATTTTAATATAGTCCAGCATCTACACAAAATGACAGAGCAAACTGTGACTGTCAGTCACAGTTCAAACAACTTTTTCAAATGATGGACTACTTGCTGAATACTTTTGGGATGTTTAAACAGTATATAGATAGATGTAGATACAGATGTAGATGTAGATATAGATATGAATTACATAGATATAACCAAGGATATGACAGAATCTTTGCTGCAGATGACAGAAAAATTATAACAGATCAGGTAATTTATGGATTGAATTATTTGTTCATTACAGTGATCTAGTTCTCATTACAAATAAACTCCTAATATTTAAGAATATTTCTTAAGAAAAAAATAATTTAAAAGTATTAAGCTGGCAAATAAGCCATTGTGTAAATCAGCGTTGGTCAATTCTATAATAATTTTGTATGTATACATCTCTGTTATTAAATTAGATAATACTGTCCTGCAGCAAAATGGTCATTATCAAGCAATACAATCTAAAGCACATTTGTTTGACATAGAAGATAGGGCTCATGCTTATAGATTCCTTGGAGCTTTAATGTAACTAAGTGAGCCTCATAAACAGGTCACTCATTTATATAAACTGTAGTAGTGAGTTCCAAAGCACCCTAGTAAAGCTAGATGCCCAGTTAATTTTAATGAGTATTAGGCTTCCAGCTCCCTTAGGCAGATTTCAAAATGTCAGCCTATAATTACAAACAGCTTGGACCAAAGCCCATTGAATTTAATGGAAAGTCTCCCATTGATTTCAATGAGCTTTTGGATCATTGACTTTACTCTTTGCACAAATATTTCTAAAGCATTTGGATAGTAAATATCACATACTTTAGAAACACTACATTGCAAAGAATATCTTCACTTTTCAATATATTGGACCATTTACAAAGTCTTTACAAAGAAAAAAAAAAGGCTATGGGAACCCACATAATTGCAGAAATATTCTAAAATTTGGTGGGAAATATAACACTAAAAAATAAATTAAAGCAAAGCAATTCCACTACAGAGCTGGTCAGAACTGTCTTGTAGAATCATTTCAGCTGAAAAAAGCAAATGAACCAAACCAGAAACTTTTGCAAGGGATGGCTGACTTTAAGGAATGTAACTGTTGGTAAGGAATGTTTTTTAAGGTTTTGAAATTGTACAGATAGATCCAGTCAACATTTTCTAAGTAATAAATCCTGGCTTTCGTTTCTTCTACTTGGAACTTTAATCTATTATAAAAACACAGGTAATTCAAGAGATTTTTTTGAAATTATTGAAAGAAAATGTATTTCCTGACCTGAAAGAATTTTCCGGGTTTTTTAGTTGACCAGAATATGTAAAGTTTCAACTTTGCACAGAGGAAAAGTTTTCCTGCATAGCATTCATCAAAAGGTTATCTGAATCTATTACTAAGCTGTATTTTAAGAGCCTACAAGTCTACCTTTTCATCCCTATATATTCAGGTATCATTTTGCTACAGACACACTAAAAGCCTTAGGCATGAATTGTTTGGCAAGTTCACAGACAACACAAACAAAGGTGATTATACCGCGGAGCTCCTCGTGAGACAGCAATCCAAGCAGGTGGCTCAGCCCCAGGAACACAAAATGAGAGCATGACACCTGGTTTATCACCATGCTGTAATAAAATGCTGGTAGCCAAATGCAGAGTCCCGAATAGGGAGTTCAAATGCAGGAGCAGAGAGCATTTCACATACTTTGGGAAAAGAGAAAGGAGTAAAAAAGCAGGAGATAGAGAGAAAACACCACAAGCAATAGTAAAATACAATTAATATAGAAGTAAACTGTAGAAGATGAGTCATAAATCTCATATAGTCACTGTGAAAAAGCACTCAGTTGGAAATTAGCTGGTATTAGAAAACATAGTATGGTGTAGTGGAATAGAGCTAAGGAAAGGCAGTATTCTGGCTCCCTTCCCTTGAAACTGGTAATTCTGAGACTAGATGATCAATCAAAAAAAAATGTAACAGACAAATGTTAGCATCTCCTCTAAAGCTCAGCCTTCTAATTAGCTCTGCCTTATAATTAGCTTATGCAGACATATGCACACACAAGTATGCTCACACACACAGATGAAACTGCATCAAAACAAAATTGTTGTGCTGAGGCATGTTAAGCTGTCAAACCCAGGAAATTTAACCAGTAACTGTCATTTAACGTAGCCCTAAGAAACTCTAAAGCCATACTTCTACCCTACACAAAATAAAATGTAGATCTGCAAAGAAACTGAAATCCTGGGCTGACATCACACTGGGAAGAGAGAATAGAAGTCAGATTAAAAACAAAAAAAATTTAAAAAATGGACACGTGCATTAAATAAGATTTAAAGTCACTCTTCACTTCTCAGTGAATCCCAGTGTGATCTTGACTGCTCAGGATGAGTGGGACTAAGTTAAGCCTAAATATCAGTGTACTTTTAACTCAAAGGACAAGGAAGCATTAGGGTCTTGTCATAGCAGTTTTTTCATAAATGACGAAGCTATTTGAAAAAGATCAGATGAGAAGGTATTTCCTTCAGCCTATGTCTAACATGGTATCTCTTTTTGTCTTACAAATAGGGTATCTTAACTGGAATAACCTATAAATGTCCTAAATTTTGTGAAATTTGAGATCAAAAGCTAGTGAATGTATACTCCAGGACTTTGATAGTCCTCTTCAAGCTTTGGCTTTTTGCCATTCTTGAGAAACAGAATCAAAAGTAAGGAAATGATATTTTTTAGCTTTTTCACTGTTCAAAATAACTTGAATTTGATTCACAGGACAAATAAATGTTCCTTTAAGAACCTGAAGGAATCACCTTTTTGAAAGAACCGCGTATTTTTGAGAAGAGATGAATGTATAACAAACTTCTTCTCTCAAACCAAACCACACCAAACTGCATTTTACTGTTCACTTGAAACAAATCAGTATCAGATTAACTCTGAACATTTTGAAGAGTCAAGTAGGAATTCATCAAATTTTGAGTATTTCTCTCATTTGATCATCTAAGTATTGGTCACATTGTTTGTCTTTACCAGCTGTAAAACAAGAAAGTTACTTTGCCCACACTTTGTGTGTGTGTGTGAGAGAGTTTTCCACATGATTATTTCTAATCATTCAGGCAAAGATGGGGAAACACCAAACATGATGTCAGATTTATTTTGCAGTATCTTCACTTCTACTACTCAGTAAAGATTATTTTCCCAAAGTACAGCAGAGTTGTACCTAACAAAAACATGTATAAAATCACCATGACAGATTCCACAATTCTACCTATTCACTATAAATCACAAGCAGGCAAATGATGACAGTTTATTAGAGAATTTTTTTTTCAGATAGAAAGTTATGTGTTCTCATAATTGCATCTTTGTAGTAGGCTGTCAATTTTGACATATTTTTGTTAGGAAAATCAAAACAGTATAAAAATCAAATGTTCCAAACTTCAAAAAATAATATTGTTCTATTTCTATTGAAATACTTTCAAAATTTATTGCAGATATTAATAAGTAAAATATGCAAATCAGTGATAAATTTTTCATTTACATAAAAATGTAGCATCTGTTTACTTAAAAGTTTTTTTTTCCCCAAATAATTTATTAGCATGAATTGTTTTATTTTTGTGCCACATTAGAATGAAACTAAGTATATAATGGAATTTTCTACAATGCAGAAATGCCAGTTTTCTTCAGGCACACATTTAAATCGCTATCTGTTTAAGAATGCATTGTTTTGAAATACTTACATGAGAAATTTCTTCTGTGTCACAATTATTTAAGCTTTATGTATTAGCATATTAATTCTAGATGCAAACTGGCAGCTGACCATCATGACTTCTAGTAAACACATTTGTTCTGAATTTTTCCTGTTCATTATGGTCATAGGCCAGAGAGTTAGCTAGTATATTGTATCTTTATGCACTTATTTTCATGGCACTGTATTCTTTTCTACCCAATGAGGGCCTGCTCTGTCCAGTTTAAAGATTAATATTTAAGTTTTTTATGAAATGGAAGTGATTACACTAGATATCTTATCCTGCAAGAAACACAGGCTACAGACTAACAGTTTTCATCTCTGCAGTCACTGAAAAATATCATAATGTCATCAACAGATTGAACATCACATTTATGTGAAATCCAGTGAAAGCAAAATGTCTCACATATTACTTTTTAATCTACCAATCTTAGGAAACGTTAGTTGTATTGATATTGTCGTTCAAATGAAGTTATTCAGTTTATCCAGCTTTTTATTTCCCCTCTTATTTACAAAGAGCCACATATTTGTCTGGTCCTGATCTTCCTCCTTGTTTTACATGTCATCCTCAAATGTGATTTTGATTTTGGCTGTTCTTTGCTGATTTTTTTCTGACTTTCTAATGCCTAACCTAGCCGTCATTTGTGTAAAGACACTCAAAATGGCTTTGAGATTACATCATGAGTAATTTTAAGTAGCCTTGCCTCTTCTTGGTTCCCTACCCTAAATTTTAGCACTTTGTATCATTATTCATATAGCCAGTAGTCACCCCTTTGGGCTGCCCTTTTCTGTCATCACTGGCATTAAGATCTTGACAACTCTATCAGATCCTATTGCTTGTGATATTTATTGTATATTATATACCAAGAATCTAGCACTCCGTATGTATTGCAAAATGTATGCAAGAGGTTCATAAAAGCTAGATCTGGACTTATTGAGCAATACCGTATTTAGGAAGTACAGTTGGAGCTTTCTGTATGCATTTAAACACTTTGCTAGAGTTAACTTTGCTTTTACTTTTTAATTTTTTAATTTTTATTTTCCTTTTGATCTACCTCCTTTATGAACAAATTTCCTTACTCTAATGTCAGTGCTTGTAATTTGTTAGAATTTAGATTATTTTAGTCTTCTCCACAGAGTTTTATTGTTTCTGGAAAATCTATTCCTGGTATAACAATGCTAAAACCATGCCTGAATATTTTACATTAGAGATTAATTTTTTTTTTATTGTATTTGTACGCAACATAGTTTAATTGATTAACTATTACACCACTTGCCCCAACATTTTCTAGCTAATGCATTGCCTTTAAACTTTAGGGTATAATTTTATCTTTTTTAGACTTTAAGGGATGGATTTTTATTCTCTGAAGCAAATTCTACATGCATATATAGCTGTCCTTAGGAGAATTATGAGACATTACTATTCCTTACTCCTAAAATATATAATCTATTCTCAAGATACCTAGACCATATGTATTACCATGTCTTACTAATGTCAAACCACCTAGAGTTTACTATTTTTTCTTTCTTATGAGCCTACTCAGATGACTAGGCCTTTGTCTTAGTAATTCAGTGCCTTTGTTTAGCCATCTTAGTGCATTTGAAAGGCTTCATTCTTTAGCAATTGAGGATATAGTCACGTGAAACTTAGAGGGGGAAAAGACCACAATATATCTGGCTGTTCACTCTCACTGTAAACATCACACAGGAAAAATATTCTTAATATAAATGAAATTAAATATCAATAACAAGGGAAAGAAAAATCTTTTTTCAGTACTGTCATTTCACTGGCGGAAACTTTATTACTACTTGTTAAGTTACAAGAGGGAATTTATACAGCCCAGTGGAATATAAACAAAACTAGTGCCATGGTACAACAACTGAATATATCACCAAAACACCACCATTTCATGACTGAAAAATTACTGAACTACTCTTAAAATGCAACATTTTATTTCAAACTGTTTTTTACTCTAGTTTTATTTATTAAATATACCTTACATCATTTATTCAATGATAACTATATCCTAACACTGTTATTATTTTTGAGAATGTTGTTGTCTTTTGTAAGTGTTTTCAGTATGAAATAGCAGTAATTTTCCTGCTTCAGTAACTAAGTTTCCAGTACAAAATAATTGAAAAGCAATGACAATCAAGCTCCAAGGCATGACATCTGTTAACAACCTGGATTCTGCACCACTGAGCTTCAGAGAGAAATAAAGGAGAAGTCATTCTAATGACACCGTATGGTGAGCATGGTGGTCATAGATATTGTTGTGCTGGTTCAGCTATCATCATCATTTTATGCTGCCATCAGTTGCCTGATCACATAGGCCAACACTGAACTTAGCAACATCCTCTCACATGTCTTCTTTCAGGCAGTCCTACCACAGGTTCCTGTAGGCCCAGCTCCTCTGCTGCCCACTGTAGTGCTGGCATTGCCTGCTGGAGACAACAGAGGTGGCTCCCTCAGTAGCCCTTCACATGAAAGGACACAACTGAGAAAGCTCAGCAAGATGTAACCACACCCAACAGGGTCAGCTCCTGATTAATATAATCCTGGCCTTGCCTACCACCCCAACCACAACCACCTGGGTGAGGGCAGAGACACAGAGACACAGGTGGGCCAGGTTCTGCCTTTGCAATGTGAAGCCAATAGGAAACATAAAACATTCTGCTAGGTTGTGACTCATCCACAGGTCAACTCCAACTTGGGGCCCACAACTCAGGCCCCAGCACTTCAGATATAAGACACATTTCAGCACTCTGTGCAAACTTAATTTAATAGTCCTACTAAAGCAGTTGTTTTATATAGTGAGAATAATGATATTTCACCATGTCGTTTATAATTCTCCATATATCATGTGATCTCAATACTAATGAGGACTTACAGTTCCCAAAAGAGTATCTGGGACAACCTGACCATTCCGTCTAGCCCATATTCAGAATGAAAAGATGATAACCTGGAAATATGAGAAGTCACCATAGATGCCATTGCACTCGCACCTTCCAGTCATGCAACAGTGATGTGACATATTTTTAAGGGGGTAGCCTACGTTAATCTCATAATTTATAAATTTAGTTTCAGTAAATCCAAATGACCTGGGATATATACAGCTCTGCAGAGTGAGGAGAAGGGAAATTTAGGCAAGACATTTTTCATCAGAGGATTCTGCTATACTGCTTCTTAAAATGGAGTTCTGCTTCAAAGCTTACATAAATGCATTGGCTGAGCATATAACATTTAATAAAGCCATGGCAATTTAAGAATTTCTACTTCTAGTAATGCAGTCAGTCCTTCAGATGGAGTTTACTGCCTTGAGAAGAAAGCAGAGGAGCTGTGGTGTGCTCAGCTTCTTTGAAGACTCTTCTCACGTCTCATCTCAAAGGGGCAGGGAAGGCAAGTTTGTAATTAAGATACAAGCTTTTGCATTGAAGTTGTTTTGAGATTGTATTAAGATGTGTGAGACACGTGTTCCAGTCTGGTAATTCTTTTGAGTCTGACTGGTGTTTGGCAGTGACAAAACTTGACATTGCAACTGCCTGACTTTTGGGTCAGCTTAAGATTCACAGCATCTGTCTATCAAAACCTTTAGGTTCAGCAATGCAAGAATCTAGTGTCCTACACTTGACTGGAGCCAAAACATCAACTCTCTGTACAAGGTACTGAAGAATAAAGGAAGCTATATTCAGTTCAGCAGAGAGGAAGAGAAGAGAAAGTTTTCACTTCAGAGGCTGTGGAAGAGCCCAGCATATGTGAGAGCCAGATTCCCCACCCTGCTGCAGGCAGACATGGAGGATTAGACCATGAGACCCCCAAGACAATTAGCTAAGCAGTGTGGTACCAACTGAGATGACCTGTGCGCATGAGTTGAAAAGAAATGTAGATGCATTGGAAATTTTAAGGATGTTACTGTAACTGTCAGTCTTGTGCATCACATTCTGAAAATGTACATTTTGAGGGCAGAAGCCCTTACAAATTTTGTCTTTAGCATTTATCAAGTGGCATCACTCAAAGCTATAAAACACCACTTGCACTTGATGGGGTATATTAACATTAGTGCTAAACTTATCATTCTCAGCTCAATCTTAATTGCACTTCCTTTGTCATTTTGAAGTCTGTAGTGTGTTGGGACCCAGATTTTTATCCACAATTTGATTTTACCAGTATTCACATACCTAGGATGAAGTATGTTGTAGAAATTCACCTGGAAAATTGCTTCTAGATCAAATTATTTCAAAGTTTGATGTTTTCTTTTATAACACAATAAGACAATTCCTTGAAAAAAGCACCCTCCCCTCACCTAAATGAAGAGAGGGAGAGAATACTCCTATAAAAATATGTTAGGAAGAGAAAAGTGCAGTAAACAGCTTAAAATGCATTGAAAATTTGACTATATTCAGCTTCTCTACTGGAAGATATTAGGAGCAGGATTTCCAGAACAGTTTAGGTTAAGTTAGTACTTCAAATTAATTGAGAGCTGTGGATTATTTTGGTTCTTTTGAAAATCTCAACCATATCAATTAGCCATTATTAAATCCTCAGATACATTAATATACTGTATTTGTTACATTTTTTTCATACTT
Source organism: Eurystomus gularis (assembly GCA_013400335.1). NCBI lineage: Eukaryota > Metazoa > Chordata > Aves > Coraciiformes > Coraciidae > Eurystomus > Eurystomus gularis. Next base: position 40,147 of record VZZY01001006.1, on the reverse strand, counting down.
TGTAGATAAAAATTATTAAAAATTTTAAAAATTGAAGAAAATTGAGTGTGCTTTCTCCTTTTAATAAATCAACTACTCAAAATGTCAAACTGAAGTACGCAAATGTTTGAAAGAGACCAGAAATGCTCTGAAAGCCCTTGATTATCTGTCAAAGATTCAGTCATGTTGTACAAGGATCATGAACATACTTTGGGTGCAGAAATAAGGAAGTGAGCTATGGGTAACGCAAATGTAGAGCTAGTCAGACTTTCACAGGTCACATAGAGCTCTACATAGACATTAACTATTTTTAATGTCAGCTGAATCCAGAAGTTGACACTTCTTCAACGCCTTAGCTCCTGATAATGGCAGCTTCCTGGAATTTCTCTCCAGTTTCACTATACCTGGACTTTGGATACACAGTATTTGCACTGTTTCTAGATTCTTTTGAGTCCTCCTGACTCCAGGCTCCTTCTGTGAAAAGTCACCGGGAAATTTCCGACAGCACCCTTCCCACATCTTGTAGTAAACTTATTATCTGGTGCATTTATTATCTGATTCACCCCAATCTCCCCTTATCTTAAATAAGTTGCAACATGTATGCATGCACATTTTCCACAGAAAAGTACTTAAATCTGAATTTAAAGTATTTTTATATAAAATTTTAAAATTAAGAATATTTAGTTTAACATCTTTTCACATGATCATACTTCCTTTCCAACATCCTAAAGGTAATGCTAGATATTTGATGGGGACCATCATGGTTTTTTTAGACCCCTTAGAACAAAGAACATTTATCTGGGAAGCAAAACCAATGAAATAACATGCTATTTTCTGAATGGGGCTGGAATAGAATGCAAACATTCCAAGATGCAATTTATGCTCACAGAAGGCAAGTGATAAATTCTTGAGAGAGTGAATTAAAGTTTAACAATGAAACTGCTTCTTATACTGTTGCTGAAAATAAATCTGTTATCATCTGTAAATCAAATTCCTGTAGGTAAACAGATTGATCTACTGATTTCAAAGAAAGTAAGGATAAGCCCCAGGAATTTGAATAATCTAAGTATATATAATAGAAAGTGAACAACTACTGTAAGCTTCAGTATCTCCATTGTTGATTGCAGCTATATGTCAGGCCCAGTTTCAAAGAGCGGAAAAAACTCATGGAATACCCCAGAACCCAGAGCTTTCAGCTGATGATTGTTCCTGATAGGCTGGAAGTCCAGGGTCAACCTATATGCATTACAGTACAGTAAATTCTGAGCATGCTGATTTAAAAGAGCTCTCTTATTTGGCACTCTCTCAGAGATAATTTAAGATAAAAGGCCAGCTCTGCTCTCAATTATGTAACTGTAAATCAGAGGAGTCTCCCAGCCCTCAGGTCGTCTTACAACATGAGCCAACTAACGTCAAAATCCTTGGATTTATTTCTTGATTTATCTGTAGAGCATATTCAAGGACCAGAGGAAAAAAGTTTTCACAATAATGTAGCAGATATTCTGTAAAGTGTTGTTAATTTCCATTACTCTCATTAAGAAATTAGTGGTTAGAAGAATGTCTTTTGGCATAACTGGCTCCAGTTCAGTACGAAAATTGCTTCAGTTTTATTTTCAATTTGACTTTGATGGGAATAATCCAATGACCAAAGTATGTGCTCAAGTGTCTTCCTGGGCTTCATTTTTGGCCAAAACTCAATAAAAGCAACTAGAACCGTTTCACCGAGGCAAAATAGATTTTGGTCCACTTATGGTAACAAGCATTGTATTCATCAAGCAAAGGGTAACATTAGCATGTACTAAAATAATTTAAAATTCAAATCTTGAGTCCCCACGTCATCTGCATTTTGAACTGGATATTAGAAAATTTTCTTCACTGAGAGGGTGGTCAAGCACTGGAACAAGCTTCCCAGAGAAGTGGTCATGGCCCCAAGCCTATCGGTGGTCAAGATGCATTTGGACAATGCTCTTAGATATATGGTTTAACTTTGAGGTTTCCCTATGTTGACTCAGGAGTTAGATTCACTGGTCCCCTCCAACTCAAGATATTATATGATTCTATGAACTTGTTTCCAAAATATTTAAAGTAATTGTAAGTTTTGCAAAGCTTGAACCAGTTTCTTTGCAGACTATATATTTTTTTTCAAAGATTAAACTCATTTCTGGTATTGTTTGTTGGTTGACAAATCAGATATCCAAAATTTTTGTTAGGTTAATGCTCAGCTTTTTTGAAGGTTGATATTCCATAACAATGCGTCTGGTGTTTCAAAATACAGGAAGACAGGTAGAAAATTAGAGTAGCCTTGTAGCATGGAGTCAGCATACTCTAATAGAAACTAATATTTCTGTTGCTAAGATTAATGCAGCCATTCTTTTGTACTTTGTTTTGGATACTGATAAAGTGCCTTAGACGTGGAAGACCTGACAACATAGGGAGAGAGGATACGGAATAACTGCTTAACCAGATGGAATACCTTTTCATCATTTCTTCCTTACAGGAAAAGTCAGAGGCAAAATAAAACACTGTCATCAGACAAACTGAACGCTGTATTTGTGTGCTCACAGCATAGTACTTACTGCTACGAACAACAACACTTTTTTAAAAAGTCTTGTTTGTTTCCATTTCAGAGCCAGAGATAAACAGGATCAGTGTTTGAGATAAATTACTGAACAGAGGAAAGATTTCAGACATACCAATCTTTGAAGTTCATAGATCTGGAATGTAGCTGCAGTGTTTATTTTGTGAATGAATCATTTTGTTATCTTAGGTCCAATAGCCCGTTATCTACTGGATCAAATATCATTTATATTTATTGCAGACTTCTCCCTCCCTGACTTACTGGACATAACTTTGTTCTTCTCACAAATGCGCTACTGTGCAGCACCTGCTGAATTGCTGCAGAGGCTAGAGGCACTGCCCTGTTTTCAATTGCTTTCCCACAAACACTGATTTTTGCAAAATGGACTGCAGACTCCAGAATATGTAGTATACAGGGAATTCTCAAATATCTGTAAAAGTACTGTATTCATTTTGTCAGAACCAGTAAGCCCATTAAAATCACCTTGAAATAAAAATCATACAAGAATAGGTGAGCAGCATTCGTATTGTTTTCCTACTTAAGAAGTGTGTGGATGCACTTGGCAAGCAATGAAATCTACTTTGTTAAAGGGGATTTGGATAATGGTTATGAAATAGGTTTTCATATTTGCATGAGCTGACATTTACATACTTGACAATTTACATTCAAGATACAAACCATTTCCAGGATATATATGGCTCCTGGAAAATAAACAAAAACACACAGTAATCTACAACTGCTATGATTTGCAGTGGCAGCTTCTCATAGAAAATATCATATGTCCACTGGGACTTTTGCCATTTTATTGCTCAGACTACACTGATATCATATAACTTGTGCAAAAAGGTAATAAGATTTTCTCCTGGGGACAAATATGCTAAAATGTTCACTTATTTAATCTTAATGCCAATGTATAGACACATTATGTCAAGAGGGAACTGTAAGGCCTTTTTTTTTTTAAGATGGTGTTAAACTAGATGATAGCATGCGTCATTTGCTGGCAACTTCAGCTTTTCCCTCAGACTGACTACTTATACCTAAGCCATTTCTTGCCTGAATGAACATTTTTTCTCTACAAATTTTTGTGTCCTGTTTTTTGCTAGCATAATCCTAGATTCTTTTTCATGTGCATATAAACAAAACAAAAAATAACAGAAACTGCATGTATTAATTGAAAGAGTGGTGAATTTCCATACCCAGGCTGTCTTTAATGGAGTATTATTGAATTTACAAGAGTTGTGGAGCTCTGTTAATATATGATTGGGTAAAGATACTGCAGGCAGTTGTGATTCCCATTTCATAACCACAGAATACTGAAAGCTAGAAAATATTGATGTAATCCATGTGCTTGCATATACTGAAATAGTTAGAAGACATTCATTTCCTTTCCTTTTGGTTGTTCTGTATTTAATTGACCCATGTAGTTAATAGTGGTTCTAAATAATTTTTATCCTTGGACAGTCGCAACTCTGGATTGTGTTGCAAATATTTTCAATATCTATGAATCTTAAAATCTTGACTTCCTTTCATTTCCATTCACTTCTATTTCATCAATGGCTTTGTAGTGTAATGTTGCAATGATAAACCTGCAGATTAACCCTCATGCTTGTGAAGGACATTATTTACCTTAATGGTTCTACTTGCATAGGAACCTACCTACTGGGAATTCATTATGAAACTAGTGCCATAAACTGCCTGAATAGATGTCACTAACTAATTATTAACTAGTCATTAACAAGCTAATGAGATTAATAGATGTGATTAAACAGTTCCGTTAACAGCCTGAATGATTCCGTGAGTCACATTTTACTATTAATTTCTGGTGCAATAATTATAATCTATGGGCCCTATAATTTATAACTATTTTACAGATACCCATTAAGAGATTATGGCATTAATCAAAGCAGCAGTAATTATCAGAGTCATAAAATGACCCAAGACAATCACTGATAAAGAGCTCTACTCCTTGTCCAGAAACGTTGTACCCATACCTAACAAAATTTACTAGTGAATAGAAAGACATAAAACCAGTAGTGTTAGAAATATTTATAAGGAGAATACATGTCAATAACATAGAACTGCAGTGTTTCAGAGCCTGGACAAACATTGACTAATAAAGGCATGAAGTAAAATTAATTTGTAAATCTGGACCAGAGTTTGTTCTCAGTTACAATAAACTTCAGTACAAAATCAGAAAACACTGATTCTTTAAAGATTTGGTAAAATTAAACAGTACTTAGTGACAAGAGTTACTAAAGGATTAGAGATGCTTGCGATTTCTGCTCTTTGCTTATTACATTGGTGAATTGACACCTTTTTATAATTTCAATGTTATATATGATGCATTGATGGACATAAGAGGCAAGAGACACTTGAAAAGGAAATTGTTTCCAAGAGCAAATCCCTCGTAGACAGAAACTGCAATGCAGTTTGAATGACAAAAAGTGTAACCAAAAATCAAAACATTCCTTAATTTTTTATTTATGATACAAATGCTAATTGCCTTGTGCCTTACCTGGAGTGTACAGTAGGACAGGTTAATTGGGTTGAGAAATGGCTAGCTCTGAAGGTGCAAGCTCAGAATAATTAAAACTCCTGCATCATGTTAAAAGAAGTCTCCTCACATTCGGGCTGCAAGGATGTTGCTTTGCATTTTATTTTCCTCTCTTTCTATTAAATAGTATGTGATTTCTACGATAAATGGAGAAATCCAAGGACAGAGCTTTGGCTGACTACTGATACCACGTGAGACAGATTTTCATGTGGATTTGAATGCATTGTGGGAAATGAAAGGACTACATCAGTCTGAATGACTTACAGTGATCCTTTCAAAGCCTTATTTGCATCTGCCAGTACTAAGCCAGACAGTGGGAGCCCTTAGTACTGCCAGGAAATAAAGTGGCCTCTAATTGCTTATATGTTGATTGCAAGCTTTTCAGAAACAAATCCATCACATAAAATATCTCTTAGGTCGCTGAGCAGTGCAATGGTCACATGCCGACTTTTAAGAAGGGCAGCTGAAGAGAAAGATGAGGGCTTACAGGGGTGGCTAGGCAGGACAAAAATGATTTTAAAAGTGGAATCTAATTCTCACTGATCCTTATTCACACAAAGGTGGCTTTACAGCATACCAGCAGCATAAAAAGAATGAAGAAGCTGTAAATTACAGTTATAACTATAGTATGGCAATAGAATAGTGTCGAAGCAGCATAAAAGACCTTTATTGCAGGCAAGGAATTGATGACTGCTCTTCTTGTAGCTGTACCTGAGTAACCCTGAAACTATCTGCAACAAAACAGAGCTCGGAGAGGCTAACACTGGCCACTTACCAGGCTGCACTTTGCTAACACCGTTTGTAATAACTCACATTCTGCTTGCTCTAGCAAGTTTGTTCAAAGCCTACACAAGCTGTGTTGCATAAGCTCTAATGATTTTTTTTTTTTTTTTCCCCAAAAGTAGGATTTTCTTCATTGTACATAAGGACCAGGTCCATGAAGTAACAAAAAACATTTGAGCTGGAGATGCATGAAGAAGGAACTTTTCCAGAAGTCAGAGCATTCTATTCTGATTGAACATAAATAAAAAAATTTCTTTGTTCTGGAAACGACAGAGGGAGAAGCCAGATTTATACATGGCTGAGAAAACTACATTTTCTCTTGTCACATTAAGACAAGACAAACCCCATTGTGTTCATGTTTTTTCTCCTTCCTGCTACTCCAGGATGCAGTTACATAGCATTTTCTACTTCATTTTTTTTAATTAAATCAGTGTTTTCTAGATTTCTTCTCAAAAGGCAAAATGACATGAGGAACCACTGTGTCCAGTGTGCACTATTGTATGTAGTAATATCCCATACACAAAATGATGAACAATGCATTTGCTGATTTGATGTCTTGCATTATATTCAGAATAATCACTTTCAAATTTATTTTCATGTATGTTACTGGGCTTAAAAAGGGACATAGTGTTAATGTATTTTCATTTGCAATTTTTGATCAAACCAGGTTTCTGGTAGGTGTACAGAATTCTTTTCTGGACCACATTCTCAGTGTAAGTCATCTGATGATTGCCCAAAGTTTGTCATTATTTTATGCAAGTAATTTCAACAACACAATCAAGAGAAAGTAACCCCCAGACTTCCTCTCAGCTCCTAACTGAGTAAAAATGGGGGATAAGTTGGACATCTTCATGCTGTTTGACTGCATTTTTCTAACATAGCATTGTGATCAGGCTAGTGTTTTTACCTTTGGAAAAACAAATGCTCTCTAGTGTTGGATTCTAAGAACAGACTCAGGTAATACTGGCAAACATAAATATGCAATATCAATGGTGAAGTTCAGGGACTTGTAGGTGGCTCCTCTTCTACTCAAGTTTCAAAGTCATTTAGAAGTAAAACATATTTTTCCTGCACATGCTTGTGGCCACTGTGAGGCTTCAGTAGAAAGGCAGGTATTTTATGTACATTTTCAGTGTAGCATCCAATTCCTTCCTGTTTACACTAGTCAGTTAGACAAAGACTTCATTTACTATTCAGCATTGCAGTAGCTGCACACTTTTTTTCTCTGTGGTTGGGAGATGTGAACTACTCATTTTCCACACAAGCTCCAGACAGTTTGTTAAAGAAGTTGTATAGATGTTGACTTCAAATCAGAACACATACACAAATATGCCAGAAAGACAGTTTTCTGTGCACATATGTCTAAGTCCAGGGGAAAATAATTTTTTCCATATAAAAATATTAGCCAAAAGATTCATCTACATTTGTGGAGATACTATCCTGATAAAAAAACTACCCTGACAGTTTTGTTGTATCATTACTGTTTTTGTTAATTTAATCATTCTGCAGTCAGATGATTCTCGATGTACTTGGATGTCTGTGAGGTACAACTTAGCAGTTCAACACTCAGCCACTTCCAATACATATTTCCTAGCCTAAACAAAGTAACCTAGATGAGGGAAAGTCTCTCTTACTCGTTTATAGGTATAAGAATGGAGAAGAAAAAAGTACTTCAAAGGGAAAATCCCCAAGAACAGAATTTGAACAAAAGACAAAGCATTTTGTCACTTTTCAAATAATAGTGAGGGCTTTTGATGTTTATTTCATACCGGTACCTATTTCTGAAAGAAAATGTGAAGCGGGTAACAAATAGTGAAATATATAAACATAAGGTTAGTTACAACATGTCTTTGAAATGCTGAAAATAAAAATGCTAAATCAAAAATGTAATAGATTATTTCAAATAGATATAAATCCTGGCTTTTAAAGTAATAACTAGACCCTATTCTTTTTATGTACTGTCACAAAAACAAGTTAATATTGCAGAAGTTAGAGAACTGGATAGCAAGGATTTGATGGCAAGAAGATACCACTCCTTAAACAGATATGCTCTTTTACTAGGGTAGTCCACATTGTCCTTTAGCTTTCTGAAGTAGTTACATAAAGGTACTTGAGTGCCATTACAAGCCATATAAAGGACAACCAGGGGATCAATCAGGCCTAGTCAGCATGGGTTTATGAAAGGCAAGTTCTGCCTGATGAACCTGATCTCCTTCTGTGACAAGATGACTCCACTATTGGACAAGCGAAAGGCTGTGGATATTGTCTACCTAGACTTTCAAAAAGCATTTGACACTGTTCCCCATAGAATTCTCATAGAAAAACTGGCTGATCATGGCCTGGATGAGCATACAATCTGCTGGATCAAGCAATGGCTGGACAGACGAGCTCAAAGAATGGTGGTAAATGGAGTTAAATCCAGCTGGTGGCCCGTCACAAGTGGTGTTCCTCGGGGCTCAGTGTTGGGACCATTTCTGTTTAACATCTTTATGGATGATCTTGATAAGAACATAGAGTGCATCATCAGTAAGTTCATAGATGACTCCAACTTAAGCGGGAGTACTGATCTGGATAGGGAGACTCTACAGAGAGACTTGGATAGATTGGATCAATGGGCCAAAGTTAACGGTATTAGCTTCAACAAGGCCAAGTTCCAGGGCCTGCACTTTGGCCGCAACAAGCCCATGCAATGATACAGGCTTGGGGAAGTGTGGCTGGAAAGCTGTCTGGCAGAAAAGGACCTGGGGATTCTAATTGACAAGTGGCTGAATATGAGCCAGCAGTGTGCTCATATGGCCAAGAGAGCCAATGGCATCCTGGCTTGTATTAGAAATAATGTGACCAGCAGAAGTAGGGAGGTGATTGTGCCCCTGAAGGGCCTGAAGAATAAATCTTATGAAGAGCCATTGAAGGAGCTGAGACTGTTTAGTTTGAGGAAGAGGAGGCTAAGGGGAGACCTCATCACTCTCTACGACTACCTGAAAGCACATTGTAGAGAGGTTGGTGCTAGTCTCTTCTCACGGGTAATTAGCGACAGAAAAAGAGNTTGTAGAGTAGGGTTGATGGTTGGACTCGATGATCCCAAGGATCTTTTCCAAACAGAATGATTCTATGATTCTATGATTCTGTGTGAGATTTCATAGGATTTACCACATATCTCGTTTTAATGCAGTCAGCTATGGAAATTAATTATACATTTACATCATGAAACATTATTTAATATTTTGTTCCAGCAAATCTAAGGGAATAATCTGCATGGAAGGACCCTGATTTCTGCTGTCACATCACCATTCCATGATTTTTCATGTTGTGCAGCAAAGAGAAAAAGAGCAGAAATAAATTCAGTGATTTCTCAGCACTGTTTACATTAATTAACACTTCACTATGTGAACTACAGTGTACCCCCACACATGCTCCCGTGTCTTATTATTTCCATTATCTAGCATTCATTTAGATTTCACAATATAGCATACAAAGATTACAATGTTAATTTTTAAATGAAACCCAAAGGCAAGTTTAATTTTTAACAGCATTAATTTTCATAGTGAAAGACTTCAGTGGCTTGTCTTATGCAAGGATGTTGATATTAAATTTGCTATTTAATAAAGACTGATGAACAAATGGAGGGAAGTTTGTCAATGAGGGTTTGTCAGTTTTGCTTCCTTTTCCCATAAGTTAATGACATCAGCTTCATAGACCGTCCCTAATAATGCAAAGGAGATTTAGCATTGCTCAAGTCACTGGTACTGTCTTCGTTCAGCAGTATTAGGCAATTGTACAAGTGTGGCACATTAGAAACAGATGAGCAAGACATACTGAACTAAAATACAAAGTTGGTAATTTGTTAAATAAAATTCAAGGATGCCTATGTGCAATTTTTTTTTCTTTTTGTGTATGAGTCATACTTCAGGAGAAGTTCATATTTCAGTGGACTCCAACAGGAACAATGTGGAAACAAAGCAGTACATAACAGCTGAACATGAAAGACTATAAAAAGTGCTGATGCTTCTCCTATTCCAATCACTATAGCCTCAAAATATGTATTTTAGATTAAATCACTAAGTCATGAAAAAACCTTTGGCTTATTCTTCTTAGGCCTTTGACAACATCAATGATACAAAGCCTAGTATAGGTAAGCTTGCTTTATCAGGGCCAAAAAAATTTTAAAAATCAACCATATTTAGGTCCTATATCCAAAAGCAAAATAAAGATGTTTTACTTATTTGCTCTTACTCTGTATACTTTCATAACAACCACTAGCAGGGAAATAAAAAGCATAACTCTGCCCATGTGAACTTAATCCTAGACAGTTGGCATCCTATTAATTGATCTCAGTTAAGTATATCCAATGTCGGCCATAACTCCATAATGAACACTTGCAAGTCTCTGATGCTCTCAAATACAAACTAAAACCATGTCTCTAATGTCTCTTGGGACAGACTGAATACTTACTTTGGAGCTTATTTGATTGATCTCAAATGAAGCTAATATTCTGCCTGTGCGTGCTGTACATACTTTGATTGCCATTACTTTCCTCTGGGTGGGTAAGATAAGAAGATATCATAGCAAACCTTTGAATTGAAACTGTATCATAAAGTAAATGTTTCAGAAGTAACCATATCAGCTTAGCTATTATTTCAGGATGGCCTACTAAACACCACATCTAGTGCTAGACTCATAGAAGGCAAAGTATTGCAAACACTTCAAGTGGCATTACAAGATCATATTTCAGTCCTTAAAAAAATCATTTTCCCATGAACACATGACTGCAGTTTCACTGAGGACAGTGGGAATTATTCACTGATATCAGTGCCTGGAATGTGGCTCATTGCTAGCATAATATTTGCTTTCACATTGCTTCTAAAAATGGAGGGAATATTGCAGTTTTTCCTATCAGGCTTTACTATATGCAGGCAGTTTATTTTTATTCAGATTATGTAGTCAAATTATATGATTACTCTAATCATATGAACTGCTCCTATAATGCCTATTTTGTATGATTTCTTTAAAAAGAATGTCACACAAGTTTCTCCCTAGTAAACTCAGAGGCCCTGTACATAAACTGCAATATAATAGTTTCATTCTGTAAGAGCCAGTTTATGACCAGATCATAAAATCAGAATAAACTGAAACTCTCATCTGAAATTGTAGAAATGTGATGCTTGTTTTCCCACCCTAAATTATATGACACACAGTCAACTCCATCCGACCGTTATATAGTATGCCAACTGTTTTCAGACCCTTCCAGAATGAAGATGTTCAAGTAATTAAGAAGAAAACTGACTGATATACCCCCTTTTAAGCTGTTCTCATCCTCCTGGAACCCCATACATTTTGTGAATGTGAGATAGCTAATACACATGAGCTTCAGATAGTGGCTATGTGCTAGAAGTGTGGAAAGAGAGCAACACTTTAAGCTCCTGGGTGGCAGAGATAATAACCAGACAGGTCTTATATAATGCACTACTATGGAGAAAAAATGTCACAGGACTGTTGTACAACTTCTGAAAAATAGGGCATTAAGGTATGCAGATACCTTGCATAAAGATAAAAAAAAAAAGAAAAAAAAGAGAAAGATGGATAGATGAAAGTAAGTTTAAAAATAGGAAATCAGACTTTTTTTCTTCTTGTGTGAAAGGAAAGCTCCCTAGTGCCGAGGTTATTCATTACACCAGGACAGAAGCAATTTGTTCAACAATAGCTCAGGTAGTGTCAGCAGTTTCATTATAAATCCATTTCTAAGAGGTCTAAAGCCTGACTGTAGTAATTTTTTCAGGTCTGAAACATTTCCTTAAAGGTCCCTCCCTGAGCATCAAAAAGTATCATAGATTTACATGTAACTATTTATCTCATTTTCTGGTTTAAAAAATAATATCAATTTTAATGATAACACTTTGCAACACCTAGAGGGTTTCTTTCACTCACTCATTTAAATTTGTTTCAGCTGACACAAGTTTTTCCTTACTGGGTTGCCCAATGGCTTTATTTTTTCAGATGTACTAAGAAGCAGCAAGGGTCAGCTGAACTATCCTCTATCCAATCCTCTCCCTCCTCTCTTCTCTTCTAAGCAGATAGCTTATAATGATGTTTTACCTCTATGATATATATGGTCACTCAGTTCTGGTTCTAAAATTTCATAAGCATGTAAGTTTATTCTGGTAATAGTCTGTAGTTTCCAGAGGTTGATATTCAAAGTTATGTTTTCAAAACTCTTAGTGTATTTTGCCCTCTCTGCCATTTACTAAATCTAAAAGACGGTAGAGGCTGGTAGCAATAAAGTGAAATTTTATCTTCCCACAGGTTAATAATTAGAGCCCTCAACAATGAATTTTTAAATTTTTTTTTTAATTTGACCTTCTGTTTGGACCTAGAGTAATGTAAAATTCTGCACATCTAGAAAAGTTGAGAGATTTTATTCCTAAACTTGCTATATTCTCCTTTTCTTCATTCTGTAACTTTTATCTAAAATCTTCCCCAGTGAAGTTTGCCATTTGTGTTTGTCTCACAAGTTTAAAAAAACATTGCACACCATTTTAACATCCTCTCAGGTAACTGTGTACTCCATGGGAATCAGCAGGTAACTCACTGTTTTACAGCAGGTGGAGATTTATTCATATATTCGATTTTCTATCACTTTGTTGAAAAGCAGCCATACGGTATGCAATTTCACAGAACACTACCAAAAAGAATGCATCAGTGTTAAGACTAAATGTTAAAAAGTTCTGTCAGCATAGCAACCCAGTGGACTATTGCTTTATCTTATTATAGATGTATTCCTGTGACAATTGAGTCCTGCATTACAGCACTACCAGTTAAATTTTCCTACATTACATTTTCCATTTCTTGTGAGTTCTTCCTCGTTTTTTGGCTTTACATATTTCCTTTCTATTTTCATACTTTTGCCAGTGACACTGAGATTATGTGCATCAATACCATACAGAGTTTGGTGATGTCAAAAGTGTAGGCATTGCTTTCTGGAACTTTAAATTAAATTTTTTTTATTGAAATTAGTTTCAACAGATTATTACTTTAACTTGTATAACAGTTAAACAGATTTAAAACTAATTTGTTCTCAAGCAGCTTAGAAATCAGTGGGGGGATTTTTCAGTCAATGAAGTAAAATGGCACAGAAATACGATCTATTTAAGCACAGACATTGTAGCTAAAGTTATTTAAATTATAGAACAACTTAATATCACTTGATGATATACTGCAGCAGAACACTTGTGTACTCTTTCAGTAGAAATGTTGACATTAAAATAATTTTCATCCCTACATAGAGCCCATGCAGAAGTAATTGGTCATTAGCATCATTTCACAGAACTGGACAATGCAGAATGGTAGAGGAAATCTCATATTATTTATCACAGGTCTTATATTTGAGATTAGGATAAGATTCATGCAATTTGTTCCTTCCTCTAAGAGCCACAAAACAGCAGCAAGTTGTACTATAACACTAGGCATACTGAGAGACAGCAAGTGTACTGCAGTATCTTCTGAATACGCCAACCCTAAATCACTTTCTCAATGGATTAGACTTCACTTCTGTTTGTTTCAAACTGCCCAAGGCCCACATATCTTTCAAAAATTAATTTGTTTTGTTGCTTTGCAGACTGACTTTCTTCCAAAAGGTCATTAAAAAAACAATGTTTTGCCTCCTTCAGTGGGTCATAAAAATCTTATTCCGTGCCTCAGAAACATACCTAAATTTGTGAGTAATTAAGTTCCCCTCTCTGTTTTTAACTGATGGCATTTAAAACTAAACTCCAGAGGCATGAACTGTGTCAGTTGCTGATGCATTGAAGGGCTTGGCTAGTGTGCAGATTACCTCCACCACATTAAACTCCCTTAGCACTGCCAAGCATAGCATTAGAAAATTCCAGTCTAGGATCAGATTGGGATTCCTGACTTGTCCTGTCTGGGAGCGTGAAGGCCAGGTGGTTTTTTTTGTTTATTTGTTTTCACAAAAGACAGCTCTTACGAGTTGTTACAAAACCATGGGTGACATTTTTTCAGGTGCTTTTAAACAACTATCTGGTTAATAGTAGAAAAGTAGTGTAGTTACTTGGCAACGTGAATACAAGTGCTTGTGTGCATTTCAGAGAGGCACAATTCTGCATATTTCGCTGAGTTTCACTTTCCTGCTTTTGTGCAGTTGTGCTTTCCCTTGGGGATAGTTCTTTTTAGTACCAATCCTGGCATGAAACACGACTGAAGTGACTGTCTCTCACCTGCTTTGTATATTGAAAACTTGAAAATCTCTAAATGTCAGGTGATTTTGAAACATTCTAAGGCTCAGGTTACATGAATATGGCCTGGGATTCAAGCTTACCAGAGGGCATAAAGGAGTCTGATTGCTTCTACTCTGCATACAATACTGCTCTGTGTGCAGACATTGGACTACATTCACTGTGTCAGTTGCTTCTGTCAGCAAGTCCCGGTGATAACTCTGTGCCATGCTCCTTTAAGTTGCCTCATGTATTTCATTTCCTCTTGGAAAAACTTAGATTCCTTTAACTCCTTGCTCCAACTTCTGCTCAGAGACAATTTTACTTGCTTTAACAAATTCTCAGAAGAAAATAGCAAATCCTGAATTGCTTAGTGATGTGTTGTCTTTATTTTTACAAGAACAAGGCAGAAGAGAGACTAGTGATTGCTGATTATTATGCTGAGAGGAAGGGAAGCTGTGAGTGTGGCTAAATTTTTATTACATTAGAACATTTTATCACACTTGAACACTTCATCATCTTATCCATAGCAATCTTTCTATTGTCATGCAAGTGCAATCCCAGTTTATTGAATACATGAGAGTAACAATGGTTTGCTGAAATACCTGTCAGATTACTCTCCTTCTCTTTTCTACGACAGTCATCTCATTGTCTCTGTGAAAGAGTAATGTTCATCTTTATAGAATCATAGAACGGTTTGTGTTGGAAGAGACCTTAAACATCATCCAGTTCCAAACTGCCTGCCACAGGCAAGGACACCTTCCACCAGATTAGGTTGCTCAAAGCCCTATTTAGCCTGGTCTTGAACAATTCCAGGGAGGGGACATACACAACTTTTCTGGGCAACCTGTTCCAATGTCTCACAACCCTTAGAGTAAGGAATTTCTTCGTAATATCTACTCTAAATCTACCCTCTTTCAGTTTGAAACCATTACCCTTTGTCTATCACTACACTCACTGATAAAAGGTCCCTCCCCATTTTTCCTGTAGGCCCTCTGGAAGAAGTACTGGAAGGCTGCGATAAGGTCTCCCCAGAGCCTTCTCTTCTCCAGGCTAAACCCAAACACTCTCAACCTGTCCTTATTGAGGAGGTGCTCCAGCCTCTGACCATCTTCGTGGCCAGCCACTGGACTCGCTCCAACAGGTGTAGGACCTTTCCCTTGGCCTTGTTGCACCTCATGAGGTTTGCACAATTCCACCTTTCAAGCCAGTCAAGGTCCCTCTGGATGGCATCCCTTCCTTCCAGAGTGTTGACAAAACCACACATCTTGGTGTCCTTATCAAACTTTCTGAGGGTGCGCTCAATCCTGGAGTCCATGTTGCTGACAAAGATGTTAAACAGCACTGGTAGAGAATTATTTTATGGCCAGTTTAATATTTCTTTTCTCTGTCAGGATAAGATAAAGGGTTTAAAAGGGAAATTCTGTTCCCAAAGAAGGAAATAGGCTATTCTTAGCACTAACATTATTCTTCGGTTGCTCCAGTGGCTTGGGGAAAAATCAGAAAGGAATTTCTGGGGCTTCCCTGCTAGTTTTCCCATCCAGAGATGGTTTGTCCTGAGTGGCTTTCTGAGATCTCTTTTCTTTTCCCCCCCCAAAATTCAAGATTTATCCAAATATAGCTGAGATAACTCTTCTTTTCCCTATGATTCTCCATGGCTTCTTTGAATAGTTATTTATTTTTTTCAAATCTGGAATAATTCTTCTTGTTCCTCCAATATTCATATATTGCATGGACAATATATTTGTCTTGTTTCTCCAGATTCATATATTGCATGGACATTTAAAGAGCTATATTTTCTTTCTTGTTTTCTACTTTCCCATAGGAACTATAAAAACACGCATGCCACATAAAGAAGTGACAGGCTTGACATTTAGGATGCTTTTCCCGAGTGTACATGCTTTCATTTTGTTTCTTTATTTAGTTCTGTTATAATTTATTTCTGGTTTTACAGCAGAATAACTGATTTCTCTGGATGAGAATAATATTAAGATAACAATAACTTGAGTTTAAACTTACCGACAGAATAAAAAATATCTGAAGATATTAAGATAAAAGGATTTATAATTAATACATATTTTCGTTTAATTTCAGTTTAGATTGACAGAAGTTATTATATCCAGTGCTGGAAAATTAGAATTAATTACAGTTTTATGCCCTGTAAAGTTAATAATTTCAGTTTCCCAGGTTTATCTAAGCACTTAAAACTGTATTTTCCATTCCATTTATAAATGTATAAGAGCTGCAAAACAATGAAACACATCCCTTTTTCAGGTTTTTGCAAGGGAGTTTATAGCCCATGACACTGTGATGACTCCAGAGCTGCTTTCCTAAAGAGAGATGACAAATTGCATTAATTATAACAAATGTCAGTTGTTGAAATGATTTATTGCAAGACCAATGATTGGTTGGTTATACACTGTAGAGTCGAGGCCATGCAAGACTGTTTCATATGGATGTAAGCATACTCTATTCACAATCCCAGAAACAAAGTTAGCTATAATAGCTTTGTAGACCAATTGATATAGAAGTAAGGTAACTAATTAACATACTGCTATTGTAAGCATCATGTCTATTTAGGTAAAGTAAATGGGAATCGGAGCAACTTTCTTTTAAGGAAGTTTTCAAGTTTTAAATACATGTGCTTACTGTGCTTCATTCTAGTGTAGGCAACTGACATTTAAGATGTTGTGCCTGGTTTAAAATGTACATATATATACACATGCAAAAATGTACTTAAAAAACCAATAGGAACATATTTTATTATTTTATTGGTTTTTTCCTAAGATGAGGAATGTTTTCAAAGGGAAAACACCTTGCTTTACAGGCTTTTAGATGGTATTAATAAGTTACTAATTGCCTTTTACTTGGAAAAGAGGGAAAGTTATTTGAAGTACGTTTGAAGCTATTGTCTTTACTGTTGTTTGAGGTTGATCTTATTTCCTTGAAGATAAAACACGAAAAAATTACATAGAGAACAGCAAAAGAATGAACTAGACTGACATAAAATGTAGCTCTGGTCGCTTGGTTGGTTTTTTTCTGAGTTACTATACAGCCTTGTTGCTGAAGAAAAACAGAATCAAAGAATTGTCAAAGCATATCAACTGCTCAGAGGCCCAGCATGTTTCTACCAATTTCAGACTTCCTAAATCATTGTTTTTAGCTACCTTTTCACTCCTAATCTCTCAGAAGTACTGCAAAAGTAAGGTGTTTGCTACCAAAGCAAGTTATTTCTAACAGAAGGAAAAGAAGGTAGGTTGGAAAAAAAAGGAAAGGTCAGGAAGAGAAAGTAAAAGGAAGATGAGGAATAAAGTTGTAAGCGGACGCAAATGTGCATCAGTGCCCAACATTTTTTCTCAGAGGAGATGAATCTTTCATTCAGTCTTTTCAAAATACCTTGTAGAAAATGGATGACAAATGCCCATATACAGCTAGGTGAATGTTAGTGTCCCATGTGACTAAGGGCATGACAACTATAAGAAGGAACGCTTTGTTTCAATTCACCTGAACTTCCAGTACCAATGAACCTCAGGCTGTGCAATGTCTCCTATTATTTTACCTGTCACTTAGATGTAATTTACAGCACCTGTTGCCTACTTAAATATCAGAATCCAGGATATATGTGGTGCCATAACATATCCAGGTACTTCTCAAGAAAGAAGTACCCACAGGATATACTACTTCTGGCTGCAAGTTTCATCCCTGCAACTAGCAAAACAATATCAGGATTTCTGTGAATTATTCTAGGAGTTCAAAAGAGACAAATATGATAGATAAGCTAAGGATTTTATTCGCAGACTTTAATAAACTGAAACTGACTGCTTGCTGAAATGAAAAGGTACATTTTGGATGGCCTTGGCTGACATTAAATGTGATTTTTCCCCTTTTCTTAATCTTACAGTAATCTTTTCAAACAGTTTTGGGAGAGGAAGCTAGGAGAGAAGAGTAAAACAAAAGCCTGAAAGGAAGAAAATTTGTTTTAGTCTTATCAGTTGGGCTCTCTTTTCTCTGTGGATATTGGAGTAGAGAAAGAGGGGAGGACAGGAGCTTTTGGTTTACATAGATTTCTTACAGGTAGTATTCATACTCTGCTGAAAATAGATTAAGCAAAGGAATTTTTGACCTTAAAATTTATTTTATTAAATATTTTATGAATACTGATGAGAATAAAAATTATCCTCAGTTTTATAAGGTTCAAAATTGTCTAGGGATATGATCTAGTTTTTCTTTTTTCTCCAACACCCAAATTCACAATTGCCCCCTATTTTCCAAAAAGGCTTTAGATGGCCATTAACATTTCACAAAACTCACCTTCTGTGCTGAGATAATTTATTTCTTGTTAGGATGGTAGCTCATACTAATTAAGATAAACTGTTTCTAATTAATTGAAACCTGGCATTTGTAGGCTGAATTCTAAATGTCTGCAAAGAGCACTGGAATCAGTGTCAGATAAATGTTATTGATTTTGCAAGTATCTGATTTAAATTCCTGGATATGCATTACTCATATGCATATTTATGTTAAAAGTTCTCAGAAAACAAGCAGAAAGTTAAAAAAACACACACTAACCCTTAGTGTGGTGGAAAACTAGGGATTAGTGGGACTACATCCACTAAAAAGGACTATCAGTTATGTAAACATGCTTGAGTATAGTTCATTTTGAGTTGATGTTGGCTATTTATTTGACTATAAGAGAGAGGGAACAGCTCCTGCCACATACAGAAAAGAAGCACAATAAATGAATGGAGCTGATGCTAAAATAACTTCTTATCGTCTCCCATTTGATCATTTGAAGCTTAATGTGGTATTTCAGGCTGAACAACATATTTTGTGGTCTGCCAGAAAGATCTGTTTTAACTGCATTTGATCCAAGTAGTATCTCATTAGAGATCTCTGTCATGGAATTAAGATTCATAAACATTAACCCTTAAAACTAACACTGTTAAGAACAAGGCCTGGAGATTGGAATTTTGTTCAGAAAACAATGACTAATCATTATTTACCTTGCATATATCACTGAAAACAAAAGTGTATGCACTTTTTCAAATCCTACAACTCATTTTTTTTCAAACCATGAGGAAGGAGGCTGTCTTCCTTAGGGCTACTATTTTTCTCACAAGGCAAAGTAGAGACAGGAATTAGTCAGTAGCGTGCTTGTTGACTTATTCACTTTCAAAAGCAGGAAAATAAACAAGAAATGCTTAGCAACCAGAATCATACACAGTGAGACTCTGGCTTATGAAACTATTTACCATAACCACAGTCCTCACTCTTTTCCTCCCATTAGTAGTATTAGTATCCCATTACATGTTTTTTCAGGAATGCCTTCAGCATTTCAACATTGTTATCACAGATGAGTCTAGAAATAATGCTTTATATGATTATAGTGACCTAGACTACAAACTGTACGTTTAGTGGTGCTCTGTTAATATAAGCCCCCTTACAGTGGCACTCAGCATCTCTTCATTTGTATTTCTTACTGCCTTTACTCTTAGCTGACCTGGTGAGTTAAAACTGTCAAACTGTGTCAGCCCTTCAGTAATTCAGAAAGATAGGGCTAAGCAAGCACAAGGGAAAAGTGAGCTTGGTTTCAAAAAAGCTGCCTGAATTGCCTTTTCTTTTCCTCTTTCCAAAGAGTTAAAGAAAAGCATTTGCCAGCCTGTGACACAGTTCTGTCTCTGAGTCTTTCCTGAGGCACGCACAAGTGGCTAAATCCATGCTGGTATTTAAGGTTCTCTTTGAACTTGGACTCAAGTCTGTAAATGTCATTTCTCTGCTGCAATACTTACTTTTATAACCTATCAGCAGTCTGCACCATCCCTATAGGGTAGAGGCTGCCAGACTTACCCTGCATGCAATGACCTCCCAAGTATGTTGTATGTTTTAAAATATCCCCAGGCTTGCATGCCTCAACAACAGGCAACAGCCTTTAGCACTTCCCAGGATCCCAGGCCTTCCTTTGCCTCCTCCTTGCTACCTCCACCTTTAGGTAGATGGGGAAACAGAGAACATGTAACTAAACTCCAAGAAGGACCCTAGTTCCCACAGCACAAGGGAACATCACTGTCACGTAATACCACGTCTGAAAAATAATACATGCCTTGGGATTGGCTTTTGAGTGGGTTTCAGGTTGCAGTGTAGGAGGGTGAAGGGCTACTCATGAGTACAGTGATGATCTCAAGTTCAACCCTGGAATGAAAAAAATTAACTTGGTCTATTTCCTAAGAAAATGGTGGGTTTGTTGATACAGTTCGTGCACTAGCAGTAGCCTGTTCTTTTTGAAGTGTATCAGGATTGACTTTGTGGGTCTGATGGAACCACTGAGCCCTGATGTTACAAGGGACACTTTCTCCTGTTTTCCTTTGTTATAGAGGTTTAAGGAAAGGATATAATCATTATATACTTCATCCACTTCAAATGAAGCTGAGCTCATGCTAGCACTTAGTCTGCTGAACTCAGTACATAGCATATGGGTTTCCTCATTTTACTCTTCTCTGAAGTGCTTCCTTTTCCAAGAATGTGCTGTAGGGTCACTTATTTGGCCTAAGGCAGTTCAGCTCTTTCACTCCATAGAATAGTTTGTTTTCTTAAAGAGCCACAAAGAACTAGTTCTTTTACAAGTTAGATAAGCATGAATGAAGCAGAGAAACTAAATAAATTCTTGCTTGAATAGAGAAATATGTACAGTGCTTTAAGCTCTGTCATCTGGATAGTTAATGTCCATTATGATGACTTGCAGAAAGAGCTACAGTTCTTTATGGCAGCAGTCTAATAATCCTTCCGTGAACAAAGCCACCTCGAAAAATATTAATGGAAGTTTGCCTGAACAGTGGCTCCAGCATCTAACCCCTTATTTTAAACAGTAAAATCAAGTAAAGCACCACAAATACATAAAATGTGCAATGTTTCTCTAAACACATGCCAGATAAATAAACAATCCAAAGCATATCTGAAGGCTTCTTACACTCATAAATAGGAATTGCAATTCATCCATGTGTACAATGTAATTTATGATAACATGGAACAAATATATATTTATTTCAGACACCAATTTACAAAGGAGATAAATATGGACAGAACAAACTTTTATTATGCCAAGATACAATTAATCATGAGGTGAGGCCTTTCATAAAACAAATGCAAAGCCAGTGCCCCAAATCAAGTTTCACTGAAGAAATAAAAGAATGATAGTAGTATCTCATCCTGAATATACTGTAAATCTTTCATCTCATAGCACAGAAGTGTTCTTTTTTCTGGTATGTAGCACTCTTCTTTTTTTCTGGAAAAATGAAGTATTTCTTCTGTAGTTTGGTTGGTTGGTTTTGTTTCTTAGCACAAGCATGGAAATTATGAACTCTATGTGAAACAAAAGTCCATTAAAGCAGACTAATCCATTTAGGGATCAGTGCAGGCTATCTGGTATCTATTTTCAGTGTGGCAAAGTGGGAACCCTGCTGAAGATCAGGGTGATTGTGTGAGAAATGGTGGAAAACTGAGAATCAAAAGCATATTTTTTTTGCATCAACTGTACATGAGATTCAGTCAGGCAGTCCGTCAGTAATGAACTATCAAATGACCTCATGCAGGGGTGTAAGAGGTTTCATGCTTTCTGTTTCACCCCTGGGGCTCTTTTCAAAGATGAGTAAGTCCCATTTTTGCAGATGGCAAAATATTGCTTTTTTGATGTGTCCAGGGTTTGATTAAAAAATATACTACAAGAATGCCAAATCAAAAAAACAATTTGCACAACTACAGCTAGGCATTTTAAGTTTTTAAGCATTCAGAGTAATATGATGCCTTTAGCTTAACAGTTCAAGAAACCAGAGTATATGTAGCCAGGCCCAAGTACAGTTGCAGTTTCTGCACTTACAGGATGAAGCCTGAGAGGTCCCTTAGAGTCATTTGCTACTAGCACCTCAGAAAGAGCAGTGACAGCACAGGCAATTTATGGTCCTCCTTTAACCCTTGTGTTCTAGTCAGGCAAATAGCTGTCTGCAGGTTGAAGAGGTTACTCTGCTCTGTGGAGATGGCATAAGGGCATCAGTCCTGAGAGAACCTAAGGGATTTTGTGATGTGTGTGGGAGACCCCAGTTTGGTTTGTTGTCACCGGTTCAAATTAGCGTCAGTCAAATCCTCAGTCTAAAAAATCTCTAGTCCTAAAAACCTCTTATAAATGTAACATGTGGTAAATGGCACGTGCAGCAGACGTTGGAGCATTTAATAAGTTAATACAGCAAAATCAATGTGCCAGTGTTTGAAATATAGTAATGTAATAGATTTTTTTAAAAAGGTAATATATTTTTATGGATTCAGAAGTACTGTTATATTTTTCACCATTAGCAGACTTTCAAAAACAGGAACTTGATAAATCTATGTTTTAAGGCATTGCATAGTGTATAAACAACTTCTGTTAAAAATAAGCATTTACTTTTAAGTGATACTTTAAATCTACATAGCAAATAGGAAACACAAGAAAGACACAAGCTCCTGCTATTTTCCTGGCTCAAAGGGATGATTTTCTACAAATGTACTAGCAGTGAAATAAGTAGTTCCTTAAAACAGGAACACGGAAAGACCATAGAATCCCAGCTAGTCTGAGAAACGACTGCTGTGAAAAAGTACTCTCCTTCTTAGACAAGATCTAAATTATTTCTACCAACTATGGTTTAATCTTCTCAAGATAAGGAGTAAATTGCTAAAAAGCAGAACTAGAATTATAACCCAAGCCTAAAGGGAACAAAACAATTATTGAAGAACTTGATTTCTTGTTTCCTGAGGTATCGTAATCTAATTTTAATTTTTAAAATTTCAGTACTTCTTCCAAATATCAATTTTATCTTCACTCTTTTTTTGTTATTCAAATATTATGCAAATGTGGATTTTACACAACATTTTACTACAGGTAAAACACACATAATTTATAGCTTAGTTTTAAAGTAGATACTGCAGTTCCGTAGAGTATATGATTTAAAACTCTGTAAGTAGCCATTTTATAAATGCCTTTCTAACCCAGAAGAGTACAAACTGTTTGAGAGTCTGCAGCACTTCAAACTACCATTCTTCCTCAGAAGATTATATTGATTTTTGACATTTCTATGAGAATTTGTTAATAAAAACATGTACTATACATATGTTAATCCTGATGCTGTCTAATTATAAGGATTCTGAATAAAAATTCATGTCATTGTTGGGGCTGAATCCTTTTAAACAGATCCATGGGAGCAGAAACATTGTGGTGTTCACAGACCTGAAAATGACACAGGGTTCTCAAATTAGCTACGGTCGCTTGGCACATCTTTAGAGGTGACTTGCTATTTTCAGTACTCAGGTTCCTGGCAGTTAATGATGAACAAAAGCAAGCAGTGCCTAGAACATTTATCCTTATAAAACAGTCCTGAGACAGCTTTTGTCTAGGTATACTTTTATTAATGGAGAGTCAAGGCAGTACAGAACAATCAGAAATAAAATCAGCAGATGCTGAATTAGAAGCAGAGACTTGCAGATGTTTATTGTTTATTAAAATTTAATATTTAAGGTCACTTCATGAAAAATAGAATTAAAATGTACTTCAAGAAGGTATCCATTCCGTAATACTCATTTGCTCTAATAATCAGAGGTGAAGTACTATCACTTTTTCTCACGAAAATGACTGTTTTGCCTGGTTTTCATAAACAAAGGTCATGGCTTGTTCCAAGGAACTAATTTAGATCTGTCTAGGAAAGAAGATTATCCTTCTAGATTTCCAGAGTTATAGGGATTTGGGATATTCTTGTGAAGTGTTCTTATGTTAGTAGTCCTACTTTTTTTCTCACTAGAATTGCAATCTCCAGAAAGCTCTGTTGGGCACATTTCAGGGGGGCAATATGCATGTAACCTTCATGTTATCAATCTCCATCATAAAAGTAACAAGCATCAGCAGTAGGGAAGAGTTAATTCATTTGCTCTACTTCCATTCCTAGTTTAGGATTGCTCACAAAAAATCTGCCAGAAAAATCTCTCACTCTTTCTGGGATGGTGCCTTAGAGAATGACAAGGAATAGTTTTATCTTTTACATCTTTTAGCTATACTACAGCAAAAGTTGGACCTAAACAATAAAAGGTGTGTATGGTGTACATTTATCTATCTATCTATCTATCTATCTATCTATCTATCTATCTATCTATCTGTTTTCTTTGTTTTAAATGTAGGTCCAGTATGGGAAATTTTGGCAGGCTCTCAAGTGAAATTCTCAAGTACTATCTCTAGATCTTCAAGTGTTTTGAAATGCCAGTAACCTGCTCTTGCACTAGAGTCACCAAGAACATTTTTCTGTTTTGATCCAACTAAAATGTAATATCCCAGCTGTACATACAAAGAAATCATACATACGAGTGTATATTAAACCATTGCTAGACTGTAAAATATACATTAATCCTTGCTTTTTCTGTAATTGGGTAAGTGCTGTATTTTTTCAAAGAAGAAAGTAATTTCTCTGAATACAAGTGAAATGACAATGTCAACATTCTTTCCTCAAAGAAGTTTGTTGTATATTTTTAAAACAATCTTTTTGCCTGAGCTGGCCTCTTTTGCATACACTTTTAATTGGAAGCAAAGAATGTAAAATCTAAATTATGTAATCTACCTTTAAATCATTTATTATAAATGTGTTTTTCAGCTCAGAAGAACATAATGTCTTCATGATTGCTCTTATATAATTGCTTTTCTTTATTATTAATATAATATACATAGCATGATAGCAGAAAAAAAAAGACTGTGAGAGTCTGTTAGTAGTTCTTATTATTCTTTTGGGGTAGATGAAGTCACATAGGTGTTTTCCCTAGTCATATTAAATCCAAAACTGGAATTAATTCAACAGAACAATCATTATTTTTGTCTCTTTTTACTCAGCTTATCAGATTTTTACTGCAGAAACAGCAAAATCACAATTACACCATTATCTTGCATATTATGTCCTGAATCTATACAATCATTTTCTAGAATACTACTACTAACAGCCACCTCTTCAAATCTTCTTCTCAGTCATGTAGTGTTGAAAATAGAAAGATCTACACAGACAGGCCTTGTAAGTGGCAAATACTGCAAATAAAATATGGTGCTTAAATTTTCTTTCATCAAACTTAGCCTTTAACAAAAATAAAAGAAAATTATAAAGCTTTCTTGGATTAGAATTGTCAGATTTCTAACAAATAATACATTTTCTAACTGAAGATATTTGCAAACATGTTCTATACAATATGGTAAGTTCTTGGGACTTTTCTTCTGTTTGTGAGTAAATAAAGTAAGCAAATAATTATAACCAATAGCATAGGATTATGTTTAACCATCAAACTGCCCTTGGTCTTTTCACCAATATTGCTTTCCAAAACACCTCTATTTTCTTACTAAAGAAAGATAAAATGTTTACATATCCTGCTGAATACTCCATAAGTTTGCCTTAGAGATTCAAATCACTGAAATAGCTGTTAATCTAGTAGAAATCCAATATTACATTAATAATTACAATTAATTCTATTGGCAGATTAATTCCAATTGTAAAAGAAAAGTCAGGGAACATCTAGGTTTTCCTTTGATGTCTGAGGTACTATACTATACAGAAACAAAGAGTGAAAAGTTGATTCCAGGAGAAACAGCTAAAAGGGTTTGATAATGAGCACCAGTACCAGAAAAACTGTTCAGATGCCACCTTTACCAAAACAACACAGAGTTGTTACAGGCATCAAAAGGTCTTCTGTCTGCCAGACCTGAGAAATATGTGTTGTAAGATATGTTATGATGTGTCCAGAGTGATGCTTTGTTACCATGCACATTGATCTCTAAAGATGCTGGCGATTCATGCTGGCGTTGCACATGTTGAAAGAGGAACACAGTTCAACAGAATAAAGATATTACAATACATAGGGGATTGAAATAACCATGATTTACAGAATAATTCTGAAAATACTTCAGAATTTCTGAATTACTTTTTGTTCAAACTGAATCTAAAATTCCTTAAATATGAGATTCAGACTGCTAGTTGTTTTCTAGTTCGGAAGTTATAATGAAAACCTTAGAAATAGTTTGACCAACCTAACAAAATCCATATGTTTGCTATACCTGTGAGCATGGTCAGTGTGAAAGAGATGCTGTTAGAAACCAGGGACAAATTCGAATTGGACGCTCAGTACATTTCACAAAGATCTGCTAATGTTTCACTTGGAAACCTAATTATGTTGGTGCCCATATCAGAAATGATTTTTTCTGGTTGCTATTTGGTCATGAAACGCCTGGCAAGCTTGTGATTCAACAATGATACTTCAATAAATTCTGTTGCTCCAGTGTAATTTTTTGAAGGAGATGGTTGCACTGATTGGAAATAGTCAGTCTGAGTTTGGAGTGTGCCCAGAGCTTACTGTCAATGTGATTTAAAACTGAAATAAATCCTGCAAACTGACTTGAATCATCTATCCCCTAAGTGTTAACAATACTCTATTAATTGTAAAGAAGTTTAACTTTGTCTGAATTATTTTAAGTATAGACCTTTTGCAAAAGGTATGAAAAAATTCAGTGACATCTTCACTTTCTTTCTGTTAATCTTAGTTTTCATTTCCTTGGGAAAGGATCTTTTAAACTTATTTGCCTTAGCACTTCACTGCTACTTATCTGGTCTGTGCAACCACCCTGAGCAGGAATGGTGCCTGCAGGAAATGTCTGTGCATGCTCCTCATGAGACATAAAATACTGTTCTGGCATGAAATTCCTTTGAAAACCCCCTTGTTTCTTTTCCTGAAACTCACCACCAGCTGAAGATTCTTTCTTTGCTCTCTGTTAAACTAATAGTAAACCCTTTCCCTTTAACTTAGGAACCAGAAATTTTCACTTAAATTTTGATGCTATCTTAGCACAATTCGAAATCAAGTAGTTAACATATGCTTGAATATTTCTATTTCTTCTGTATGTTTGCATTTCCATTCACGAAGGTGATAAAAGGATGATATTTTGTCCAATTATTTCAGATATTATATGGATATTCAATTGCTATTATTTTTCATGTATAGACCTTTACATCTTTTCCGTGTGTCTTTGTGTAAATGAACTCTTGCCCTCTTTATGAGATTTGCATGCAAATAATATACATATTACCTACATTTGGCTGTGGATGTTTTAACTCTATAAAATTCTCACAAGACTGCAAGAGTTAACATACAGCAACTTCTTAAACTTGTGGCAACCATTAAAAATGTTCACGACACAAGTCCATAATTATCATGGTGTTGATGTTTATCAAAAATACCAGCCCAATTGTCAGGTATTGTAAATAAATTTGAAGTGATGTTCAAACAAAAAGTGATACACAATCAAAGCTAGCAAAATATCAAAACTGGTTAAAAAACGTAAATGTTGTGCATGGATGTTGATAGATTCCCCCTCCTATCTGTATGACAAACAATACTGGTAAATATTATGGCACATTCATGGAAACAATTGTACAATTAGGAGAGTTTAATGAAGAAATTTCTTTCCTCTCGGACACCCAGCTCTTCTAGTCAGGACTTGTTGTATCTGCTAGTGTTACTATTTATGTGGCATGACATGTGCATTCATCTCAAAACAGAACAGATATTTAGGCAGATTACACATTAACTAACAATTAGGGTACTAAATTACCCCACTCTGTATATGTAGTCCCAAATAAATTCTATTCCTTTCTTTGAATGAGCACTATTGTACAGAGAGTGAAAACTTTGACTTTTTTTTCCAAAAAATACAGAACAATATATTTGGACAAAATAGGGTCTAACACGGCCAAGACCAAGATTTCATGACAATGTCACACAAAAATTTTGTACCTAAGTAGATAATGCTTCTTGGAACTAAGAAGTAAATTTGGTTTAAAAAGTATTTTAATCTTTGTAAAGGTAACTGCAAAGTCTGAATTGTCTTTGTATGCAAGTTACTTAGACTCTTAGAAAATTTTGACCATTAGTCATATGTTAGATATAGAAGCTGTTAACATTCAGCTAATGCATGGCTATTTCATTCTGATAGTCTTAAAATGTAATCTATTCTGCTACAATCAGTGCATATTTCTCTGGAAGAAAACAAAAGTTCATTTCTAAACTATAGGTTGTCATTTAGAGTATACAGACACTGCAGAAAAAGTTATAAATTTTTTTCTTAGATCAGAATTAGGACTTATTTTATAAAGACTTCCTTTTCCATATCATATTTATAAATATAAATTCCAGTGAGCTTATTCACTCTGATATGACATTCACTGTTGTAATGCATCTGATACAGCCTCCTGATAGTTGTCAGTTTGACAATTATATGCACAATTTCTTGAAATTGCGTTGAAGCATCTCTACCAATTTCAGTAATGTCTTGAAAAAAACCGTAAAAAGTATTTTTTGAGGCTGCAAATACATAAGGTAACAAAATCAAACACAAAACTTAAAATAAATGGAAATATATTACGAGGAATGGAATAATTCAGGTTATAAAATAGGTGCTGAAACCGTACTATCTTTGCAAATTTCAGTATAGTTCACAAAAATCAATGCGTTCAAATACAATGCTAATTCATTCAATTTCTATAGTCTGATATTATGGTAATACGAACTATTTCTGTCAATTATTTGCTCACCCGCAGCCCAAATGAAACAAAATATTGATTTTATGACATTTCAAAAATTTGTATCTGTAGACACCACATATACCTGTTATATATAGTACAAATTGACACACTTAAAGTCAAGAACTGAAATTAATCTGAAGTTATGTTAATAAGAACTAGAGGGCACAGTTCAGCAACAGCAGTTAGACTAAGTTTTGCCATCTACTTAGGGATATAGAGCAGTTCTGCCTGTACCACAAACTGTTAATGTTTCCTAAAGTAAAAAGCTCGTGTTACTATGGATTTCTACAGTAACATGAGACACAATTCAACATCAGTCAGAAAAGAAATAGAAACAAGGACTACTGATGTACTAAGCAATGGCCTTTACGAGATGCCTGTTATTTGCTGTACTGACGTGTCAATTTCTTTTTACATCCAGAAACTAAGATATCCCTCAGCAAAGGCTTCCTTAAAATCCTCTATATTTATATGAAGAATCTTGGTTTTGGAGAATGGTTGTTCCTTCATATGCTTCTCCTTCCATCTTTCAAAAAAACAAATACAACACTAAAAATAATGGTAGAAAGAACAATCCCTGGCTGTAATACTGATATCCTAACTTCAGATTATAATGATTTTATTAGCATGACAAGCAAATAAACCTGCTTTTAAGTGGTAAAATTGGTAGAGTTTGCTCTGGCTCATCTATTTTAACATGAAAATTAAACCTAACAGGTAACAAGTCAACCTCACATCTCACTTAAAATACATTTCTGACTTAACATTTTTATAAAGTTATTTAAACGTCTTGAGGACAGGAGACTGTAGTTGCCAAAACACACTCCCAATAATATGTATATGTATATGCATATATATATATATAAAATGTATCATCCTCTATTTGTGAGATGCCCTATCACTTTGAGAACTCATGAAGAATATTTGCTGTGATGAAGATTACATAGGATTCCTAACTTGCTCACAAACTCAAGCATATTCAATATTGATTATTACTTCCCAGGTTTGCTGTTCTGGGACCTTTTGGTGACAGTCAAGTCATACTGATTGCTACTGACACTCCAAGTTGTTGAAGATGTAACTGTTCAATCACTGATCACAAATAACTGCTGGAAAATATGCTTCTTTCATACTTTTTCAGGAACCAGAATTATTCAACCTTAGCTATATAACTTAACTTGACACTGAATTTATCACACATGTTTCTTTATTCAGAGTGGCTGTAGAGAGAAGTGTAACACACATTGTTGATCCAACAGCAAACAGATCTAAAGGTTCAATAGTTTGAATGAAAAAATTGTTTCAACAAGATATTTAGCACCCACAATAAGTTATTAAACTGGAGGAAATATGGATTCATTCAACTGGAAGGAGATAAGATGACTAAAAAACTAACAAGACAATTCAGGAGATGGTTTTGGAGTGATAATTATTAGCTCATGGAGAGATATCTACAGAAGTTCCTCCAAATTGATTTTAGGATTAGTTTTACAAAGTAACTATGATCTTGCAACAAAGAGAACAAAAGTTCTTACTGACATTTTACAATGATAAGTATGTTGAAGGATCAAAAAATGTACAAAAAATCTTGCTAGATTATCTAAAGAATAGGATAAAAAACCATTATTAATTATTAGTTACTTAAGAAATTTGGCTATGAACAGGTAATTTAAACAGCAAGGTTAAGAAGATGCTGTCATTGTAGGCAATTATGAAATTATTGTCTCCTCCAAACATGATGAAACTATAAGGATAAGAAACACAGTAAATATATATATATATATTTGAAAATTGTATCTCATGCTTAAATTTGGGGACTTAGAAAAATGATGTCTAAGGAATTAAGAAATTAAGAACAAGAATATCTTATAAACTTAAGAGGCAGAAAGCTGAATTTGCAGGTCAGCAAGGTTTGAAAAGGTTATGAGTGTTAGCTTAAAAGTGGCAGCCTTCAGTGTCAGGAGCTTTGATTTCACTACCTAAGAGTTTCTTTCCAGTTCCACATGTAGGGTGCCTGTAACATCCACCCATGTGATACCAGTGAATCTCATGTGCTATTTACACATACACACATATTCCCCCCCCAACCACCCTTTACCTCCAGCTAGATACTCTAGTTAAGAGTTTTTAAAGGGCATTTTTCTAACAGCCTTCACAGTTTTAAAAATCCATTAATTTAAAAGGAAGAAAACACGCGCTGAAGAGCACCCTGTCTTTTGATCTTCAGCACATTTGATAATAACATTGCCCTTTTCTCCTCATAGATCACTGCCAGCTTTATTTCTACAGTCATACATATTCCTTGACCTGTGATAAAATCTAGTTTGGCCTGTTACCCTGAGAGAGACTGTTCTAAAACTACACTTTATATAGATATGTGGGAAGCAGAAAATACACTGTTTAATTCTATATATATTAACATCTTCGCTTCATTCATTATTTCTTTTATTTTTATATATACTATTGTACAAATGGAGTGCATTCTTCCACATGAATTATCTTTCTGTGAGGAGTTTTCACTACTTTTATTTAAAGTATTTTCTTATTTGTTTGCTGGAATTACTTTACTTTTTCTGCAACAGTCCGTGTTTTCTTTTCTTGCTGGTATGTTATTTTTTAATCTAAATCTGACTAATTCAACTCACCTTTTGGCATTTGTGATGTTTCACATTTTCATAACCACATGGTGCTTTACAAAACAAAATCAATCAGTGCTATATTTGTTTTCAAAAACAATAGAATGACAGATACTCTTTTCCGAACTACAGAATTATTAACATGAAGTCTAGTTGAAGGCCAATAACTAGTGGTGTAGCTCTGGGGTCAATACTGAGTCCAGTCCTGTTCAATATCTTTATTACTGAGCTGGATGATGGGGCAGAGCATACCCTCAGCAAGTCTGCTGATGATACAAAACTGGGAGGAGTGGCTGATATGCCAGCGGGTCATCCTGAAGGACTTTAACAGGCTGGAGAATTGTGCTAACAGGAACCTTATGAAGTTCAACAAGGAGAAATGCAAAGTCCTGCACCTGGGGAGGAGTAATCTCCTGCACCAGTATACACGGGGGTCTCCCAGCTGAAAAGCAGCTTGGCAGAAAAGGACCCAGGAGCCCTGGCTCCTGGGGGTCCATGTTGAACATGAGCTAGCTAAGTGCCTTTGTGACAAAAGTGGCTAATAGAATCTGCTCTGTATAGGAGTACTGTGTCCAGTTCTGGGCTTCTCAGTACAAAAAATATGGGCATACTGGAGAGAGTCCGATAAAGGGCCAGAAGGTGATTATGGATGATTATGGGACTGGAGCATCTCTCTTACAAGGAAAAGCTGAAAGCTAGGGCTGTTTATCCTGGAGAAGAGAAGGCTCAAGGAGCATATAATCAATGTGCACAAATCTCTGATGGGGAGATGTAAAGAAGGCAGAGCCAGCTCTTTCCAGTGGCACACAGAGACAGGACCAGAGGCAATGGGTACAAACTGAAACACGGAAGGTTCTGTCTAATAACCAACAAACACTTTTTCACTGTGAGGGTGACTGAGGCCTAGCATAGTTTGCCTGGAGAGGCATCTGGAGTCTCCATCCTTGGAAATACTTAAAAGTCATCTGAACAAGGTCCTGGGCAGCCTGCCAGTGCCTAAGTGGCTGGTTAATGCCCTTAATAATATGCTTATCTTTTGGTCAGCTCTGAAGTGGTCAGGCAGTTGTACTAGATGTTTGCTGTAGGTCTCTTTCAACTGAAATTTCTATTCTTTCTATTGTATTGTATTCTATTCTGTCATTTTACTACTTTTTTTTTTTTTTTATAAGAGTGTTCCCATGCTTCACAGGCTCCTCTGCCACTGCAACAAACAGATCTTTTCACATGCTCACTTTCACTGCAGTGACATACAGCAATAAATTTTCTTCCACTTCCAGAATTTCCTTTTGAAACTTCACTTCCTTGCTAGTGCTTTTCTTTTGTGCACACTTTGCACCAGACCCGACAAAGTCACAAAACCACCTACCAGCTTTCTGTTAGCAGTATACTAGCTGGTGTTACTCCAGGAGACAACAGAGACTCCTGGAGATGCCAGGAGAAATGAGCTCTGTAGTATGATCCCACTGACTATAAAGCCTAATTTTATTCCTTGATATCTCATATATCCAGGCAAAGGTAGTTAAGGTAATGCAGATATTATCCAACAACTCCTAAGGGTCTTATAAAACATCAGGACTTTTCTAAAGGTGCTTGCATACTAGTTCCAGTTTCTTGGTTAACATTTCAAGTACTGTTTTTTTCCTAATTTGTCATTTGTTTTACCTTACTGTTAGTTTAATTTCTACTTGCCACTCAGAAGAAGAAAATATTTCATTCTGAAGGGTCACATCAACACTCCAGTAATATCAAATAAGTCAATCTCATGCTCAGTTTAAATTGATGTAGCTTAGCAAAACAAAACAAAATTCTAATTGCCTAGAAGCAGGATAAAAATCAGAATAAATTAGCCTTTACAGATTTAACTGTCTTAACTCCACTAAACAGAAGTAGCTTTTGAAGGTTAATACAGCTGACAAAAGTGATTATGAGAACTACCTGACCTTATTGAAAAGGGAGCATAGAGCCCTTTAAGTGCACCGTAGTCATTACTTTATGTTTCCATGGGTCAGAACCCTTTAAAACTACAGTACATGTTATTATACATTACTAGTAATCAGGGTAAAGATTATACTTTTACCTGCAGGGAGTCTTGAAAGACAGCAGAGCTGTCATGGTTTCATGTAAGCTGCTAGGCTCATCAGACATGGAAGGAAGTGTAAAGCACCTGCTGTAAATAATTTTAAAAATAATTTGGTTTTAAAAATTATGTCCTGGCTACAGATCCTAGGAAGAAATCACATAGTACTTCATAAACACAGGATTTAAATTTCTG
This sequence comes from Eurystomus gularis, assembly GCA_013400335.1. NCBI lineage: Eukaryota > Metazoa > Chordata > Aves > Coraciiformes > Coraciidae > Eurystomus > Eurystomus gularis. Next base: position 6,502 of record VZZY01001006.1, on the reverse strand, counting down.
ATTAAGATGGGAAATATGTTTTTATACATGTCTATCCAGTCAAAGTAAACAGATTTCCTAATTCCTGAAGAAAGTAATTCTCTTTTCTGGAGAATTCAAATAGAAAAGACAAGGAAATGTGTTTTGATAGTTACGGTGGTATAATGATTTCTGTAATTTTCTAACTTTTTTTATCTCAGCAATAAGTGCTGTCACCTTGTAAACTTGTCGTGTTATAATTATCCCAGATTGTGAGACCTAGAAGGCCTGACTGTATATTCAGAGTAATTACGTACAGTTTCACCTAGAATATTTTGATTACTTTACATTATTATTATAGTCAATACCTCACTTAGGAAATAGGCTCTATACCTACCAAGTGCAGGCTTCACCAGTTCCCAAGGGTTTCAAAGCTGGCTATGTACTTTATGCAGGTGCCAAGAGGAGAGAAATGGACTTGACAGTAAGTTTTCTAAAAGGATACATTTGCGATCATAAAATTATGAAATGATTTAATGCTTCTAATTAACCAGTTGACCTGGAGAAGATTTAAGATATCCATTGCCTGTGCTCAGAGAGAATAAATGACATGTAGATTTTTACGGACTGTCCCTGGAAATGTATATAAATATAAAAAACTTTTTATTTCATTTGAATTAGTTTAATTTAGCAGAAGAGGGGTTTTGGGGGGTTGTTTGTTTGTTTATTTTCAGTAAAACTGCACTCTAGAGCTTCTAGTAGAGAAACTAGAATTTTGGGATTTTTATAAAGTTTCACATTGGTGAAACCTCCTTGTGGATCCTTGAGTTGCTAATACTGTCTCAGCAATTGTAGTTCCATCTGTGCTTTTCCTTGTTTTACGCATCTTTCTTTCACAGTCTTTCTCACAAGTTAGCATCTGTTAGTAAAACTGAGTCAAGGTCACAAAGTCAAGTAGCACCATAATCAGAGCCCTAGGGAGGAGGTTTACAGGAAAATGGGACATCTCTGAACCAGTTCTCTGAAAGGAAGCCTATTGCCAACTCTGAGATCACTGTGCAAATTATGGATAATTTTTAATAATATATTCTCTAGTTAAAAAGAAATTGAAGGTGTAGTGGCAGAATTCTGTATGAAAATATTACAGATATTTTCTTACGTTCTTAGTAGGATACTATAATTTGATTTAGAGGAAAAACTTGAATGTCTATTTAACATAGCTTCAGAAAATGGGAAAGACAAGGATTCCAAACTAAAATTCTAGAAAACTAGAAATATTAATTTAAATGGTCACCTAACTGACAAACTAAATGCATAAACACCTTGATAGGGAAAACATCAAAAATTATAGTGGTTTTGTGGTTTTCATTAAGATTTATCAATTCAACTAATTGTGCATGAAATCACAGATTGACACAAACCTCCAGTGGAAAGCTTGATTATTGAAAGGATGAGAGAAGACAACACTGGTCATCAGCCCTGGGATGTTCTGGCTCGTAATATTTTACTTATTGGCTCTTCATGACTGATGTCATGAAGCTACTGACAAAATTTTTTTAAAATAAAATGAAACTCTACAATGACTACCCAAATCTTTGACCAAGTTAATGACTTATTTTGAAACAGAGAAGTATAGATTCTTACCAGTACCTTGGACATTACTTTCCTTCATCTTTGAAGGATACTAACACTATTGATAACTGCTAGTTCAGAGAGATTCTTTCATTTTCTTGTCAATTCAATACCGAACAAGTTGTTTTCCAGAATTAAGAAGTATAGAAAGAAGAAAGATTTTGGTCATTCCCCAGCTTAAGTATCAATGCAATAGAAAACATGGAAGTTCTGATTTTTTTTTTAATAGAAATAATCCTGATAACTCTTTTTTTTTCCTCAATATTGCATTCCAACCTCATAAAAATTTATCCTTAGATTAGATCAGATCTTATATGTGTTCCTTATTTTTTACACCTGCCATATTTATAGGGAGAGGTAATACATTTTTTTAGACCAATAAGTATATAAATTCTCCTTACAATTTTTAAATATTTGTAGCCTAAAAATTAGTAAAACTGTAGCACAGATCAACAAAGGTTTATGACAGCCTTTTGGAAAAAGATCATTTTACGGCTGCATTTCTGAATGCAGAGAGTCATCTTATGACACGTCTCCTGCTCTTTTGCAGTACTTTTGTCCCCAAAGTACCATCTGAATAATAATGTTAGATTGTACAGTCTTATTTTACTGAAACAGAGATATGAAAGGGAACAATGAAACTTATTTTTCACAGGGACCCAAACATAGATTGGACGTTCAGATCTCTGCTCTTCCAGGATGTGCCTTTCTGTCTTTCTCAATCTTTTTGAAAGTGTGGGATTCAGACTATCTAGCTAAATATGTCTATAAATTATCTAGATAAATATTTATATAAACTAAGAAAATCCATTTTTATACAAATCAATATAAATATATGCCGTTCTGATTCATTTGATATGTCTCATTTCTCATCATACATCCCTTTTTTAATCTTTATTACAGAAATATTAGTCTGATATCTACAGATACCTGTACAAGATATACAATATGGGATATAATTTTCTCTTGCTTCTTCCTAGTTTAGAGAACTTTTTGGAAGTTTATATACACATTAAGATCCCAGTTAAGCAATAATTTCTAAACTTATTACTTAGCACATGCTTAAGTGTAATTTAACTTAATGCAGTGTACAATAAATTGAAAAAAGATTTACTCTATGACTATGCTTCCTGGTGACACCTGAGACTATATCCCCATAATCATATATTGAGGGAAAATAATATAGGGGTTTTAAGAATTTCTATTTCGGTACTAAGTTTTCTGGCTTGATTTAAAAATACTTAACTCATTTTATCAGTGTTTGTATATGAAACTTAAAATAACAACAAAGGAAAAAAATTCATGGAAGCATAAAACGTCATGACTACAACAAAAAAAAGCTGAACATTTTGCATTATATATCTGTCTTTTCCAGAGTGTGCAGAATCACATCTTAAGCTGATGTTAACATGTCAGGAAATGAGTATATTTTTGGGAAAAAGAACATAATTTAAAAGTGATGGGGTCTTGTAGAGAATTAAAATCCAGAGTTCAGATCAAGTTCAGAAAGTACTAGATGTTTAGAAATAAAATTTCATGTTCTCACACTTCTGCAAAGTCTGTTTTTATTACAGCTCAAGAGGTTGAGACAATAATGGAAAACCTGATATCTATAGGCTGGATTGAATGATCTTTGCTTCAGTCTCTCTCTCTGCTTAAATTTACTCCTAGTCTTTTATGTTTTCTGCTGGTCATTTATGTCTTCTTTTTCATATGCTGCTTTCTGCCTGTGGACATGTTGTACTTTTGTGGCTGTGTGCAACTCCAAATTGGCTGGAATAAGATTAATATATTAAGAAGTCCATGCCCATATAAGAAAGTAATGTATGTCAGATGATGATACATAGAGTTTCATTGAACTAATTGTTCTGAAAGGCTGTTCTATAATGAACCTCTATCAGAGGTGTCTAGTTCATGAAACTGCAAGTTCTTGAAAAAACGTATCATTCAAAACCAAAATGATCATTAGAACTAACCATGATTGTCCTAAGATACATAGGAGTTTTATCAGTTGAATTAGAGCATATATTAGAGCATATATTAACTAAAGGTTTGCTTGTTATACAAAGCATATGCAAGACTATGAAAACCTTACTGTTCCTTCTTGATCTATCACTACTTTCTGTCCTATCAACAAGTGCTTTTATATACCCTAGAATCTGCATGTTCCCAATTTATAAACCTGATGAGGTAGGAATTCATGATGTAGCACTCTGGCAATTACCATGACAAAATTACTAAATACCTCTCACAGTGGCAAAGCAGAAAGGTTATTTGTTTTGATCTGAGGAGCTGACAGTGTGCTTATTCACAGTGTCACACAGCAATGATGTGACATCTAGAATACTGGCTGATCGCTGTTTTGATGCAATGTCTCTCATTTATTCATTTTCCTTTAGCCCTTGTACTTCTTCTCTGTATTATTTCCACTGCCAATACAGAGCCACGGAACAATCCTTCCACCACATAGTCTTTAATGCATGTTTAGCAGCTCAGCTCTGCCTTTAAACTGAAAATAGTCACTAGGACACTTACCAAAATGGTAGGCATTTTAGTTCTTGTTCTGTGAGTATGTAATGAACTCTTTTTAGGAAAAAGGATACATTAAATTCCATAGCCTTCTCTGCTGCCCCTGTTGTTTCCAAGTTCTGAGATAAGTTCAGATATCTCTGAGTACACTACAGTGTACATAACTATGTACATACGTATATACATACATAGTGTGCACATAACAAGCACACTAACTGTTGGCTGCTCTGCAGTCTTTCTTTCTCTGTTCACAGATACTATAACAGATACATAAGAAACCTTTTCCAAACAGAAGATAATTTTCTTACCAAAATTAATTTTAGCAATATTTTAAGAACAATAAAATATGATTTGGTTTTGCAAGGTTATATGCTCTTCATGCAACCCCCATAGAGCTGTATGAGGATCAATTTTTGTCTCATTACCACTAAGCTATTTACTGTACATGAGGAGTTGCACATATTAAAGCAGCTATTTTAAGAAACCGAATCATCCACATATATGCACACATGCATGCACATATACACACACAGTGAATGCATATTTTTTAAAAAAAGATATCCCAAAATTGTAATGCTGTCTTCTCACAAGTGAAAACCAGATAAGTAATGTTTTATATGAACATGCTGTCTAATGTTCTTTTCTGTGTTTTAAGAATTAAAAGTAAAGTTTTGTACATGTTGGTCGTTGAGTGGGTTAGAAAACTTGTCCTCTAATGCTGAGCCTGAGAGTGCAAAAATTTGCAAAAATTTACGAGTGTTTCTATTTCTAAGCAATGAGCTCTTGTAGCTAAATATAAATACTTGAGCAGCCTCCTGATGCAAGTGCCATAGCTACCTAAATACACATATAAACACACGCACTCCATCTGAGCACATAGGGACTTAGCTCTTGCCTAAGCTCCATCACAATTCACAAATCAACTGGAAAAGGACTAAAGAGCATCTAAATTCATAGTAGCTACAATCCAGTAGCTGTGCTTAGACCATGAAAAAGCTTTGAGTTTTCTTTGAGTTACAGCAGTTGCATTGATTTAATTCAAAAACTTCCCGGGGAAAAATGAATCTGAGACCCAGATTCATTGCTCCGTACCAGAGGATTCAAAAGCATAAAAGACTATCACATAAGCTATAGACTAATCTGGAATTAAAACATGCTTCTGTCAGCTAGGAAATAGTCAGCTAGGAAATACTCAACCGAAGTTATCTGAGGTGATAACAAACCATATAGCATTTACCATAGAAATGTTTGTTTTCTTGGATGACATTGTACAGAATGAAGGCTGCTATGTACTTAGGAAAAGTAACCAGCCCTGTTAGCCCAAGGAGCTGCTGTTCATTATCACTGGTTCCCTGGGGCTGTCTGGCCTTTACCACACAGGGTATTCCCAGGACTGACACTAAAACAGGTGGGGCAGCAGCCACTGAGCACTACACAGCTGTTAAACCAAGCCCCAGCCAGCTCAGGCTGAGGCAACTGCAAACAAGTCCTGAGACCTTGCACTTCCAGGTCAGTACAAGGTCTGACCCCTTCTCCTGGTAAGGGCAAAAATCATGTGTATTGGGCTCAAGGACGAGGAAAAAGTGTTCAGACATACACCTAATGATAAGCATCCATTCCCGTGCCTAAGCAACTAAATGATTTACAGAAAACTGTGACTGTCCTTATCATCTCGGAGATAGGAAGGAGACATAAAAGTTTCCACTAACTCTGTTATATCACTCATTTTGGCATATTTGAAAATGAAAATCTAACTCCAGCCCAAAAAGGGAAGGTCAAGGTTCCACAGTTTATACCGGAGTGGATGCTAAGAACTTGAGGAAAGCCTTAGCTTTTTATTCAGGATGTAGGTTAGTGCAGAATAGGTTCAGAACGCTAATAAAAGTAATTTTGAAAATATGTGTCGAAAATATGTAAAAAAAGCTATTTGACACCCAGCAGGTTCTTTTAAAACCTTGAAGTCAAGCTGTTGAACAGAAACAGGCAAAATATCTACATTCAGGATTTAAAAGTATTTTCTGTATTTAGGTAGTACATAAATACAGTTACATTATGTTGCCTTTTTGGTGGTAATCAAGAATAATGCACAACATATTTGTATTTACACTGAAAGAGCCAAAAGTTTCTTTTTTAATTATATGCTTTCTTTCCTTTCTAGAAAGTTTGGGAGATGGTAATACTTGCAATACTCACAAAGGAGCTCTTCCATTCACAGGGTGATAGCTCTCTCTTACCCGTCTAGGTGCTACTATATATATATATGAATGTTCCATTTAGTTTCATTCACTTTCTTTTAAGATATCAAATAAAGCTTTATTTCTGATTCTAATTCTACCAAAATAAAAGCAATAGAAGATACCTCCAGATCGCACTAAAATAAAAG
>VZZY01001004.1:124267-158998 GCA_013400335.1 Eurystomus gularis | reverse complement strand
TTTTTTTTTTTTTTTCTTTTCCCTACTGCAAAAGTAATTCATATGGTTAGCACTGAAAGACTTGGATTAGTTTTGTCTTGGATTTGAATAACCAGACTGTCTAGTCTTGTACTGGTGTTGTATTGTATTAGTGCACAGACTTCTGAGGACAGCTACTGTGACTCGCTGAGCTTCTAACAGTTTTTTCCAGCAGTAAAGTGTGCCCATCTTTCTTCATTTACTGGGGACTTGTAGGGAGGTGCTGGAGGGTGATCTGTTTGTGAGTAGTTCAGCTTGTGTTTCTGTTGTATAATAGGCAACAGGTTTACGTTTTGAGTGGGGACCCCCAATGAGTCACCTAAAAGCACAGAAAAAATTCAGGCAAAGTTTTGTGTGTGGATGGAAAAGAATTATCAGTGATACTCAAGTAAAAGCCTAAATGTAGCAAAGATGTGGTGGGAATAAGCCAATGTGCTGGAAAGTTTATACAAAGCCCTGAACCATACTTGAAGTGTTTGTTAAACAGGCAAAAATTCACCAGACTATCATCTTAATCTATATTATATAATGTGAGATTTAATGGGATGATCCAGACTTCCCTCTAAAGAAAGGTGTTGGAGAAAAAGTAATGTCTAATTCTGTAAGCAGAAGTAATTCCTGTAAAATCCAGTCTGGCTGCATAACATGTACGCAAAATAAGTGTTTTCTGGCCTTACCTGGTTTCTTATATGTTACATAAATATACAGAAAGAGCTCAATGGCATAAGTGATGAGAGCTGCCCACCAGTTGATGACAAACATGACACCACAGCACAACAGGGCTCCAAAAAGTGACACCCACATGTTATAGTATCTGAATGCAGGTCTCCAACCTGTTTAAAGAGAATTGAGGAAATTGGAAAAGCATAAAATGTATCGATCGAATGGTGGTCCCCTGATTTTGCACATTCAAACCCATGTGCAATTTGTTTCAGGCTCTGTCAGAAGGGGCAGGAGTGATACATGCAAATTCTTAGGTATTATGAGTATCAACAGATGCTTGGATGTTGGCTGGCATAGATTTCTACACATATAGAGTATGGGGTCTTAATAAGCCTTTTACTACAAAACCTTTCCTATTACGTTGTCCAGCCTGGCTTCAAGTAGCCATTCTGTTTATATGTATTTTTGCCAAATGAAAGCTCACTGGTTCAGAACTGAAAATAGATTTTGCTGTAACTGCATCTAATTTGCTACTGTGTCTTTTTGATGCATATACATAGAACTTACTAATTGCAGCTAAACACTTGCTGAGAGGAGAGTTTATCCCAATGCTGTAAGTGCACCTGTCTTAAACTTGCAAATTGCCTGGCCCCACTGCAGGAAAATAAAATAATTTGCAATTGACTTTAAAAATATATTATTCCTGCTGCTCTTCAGCTGCAGTACTGAATCCATCCTCTGCTAGCAATTAAAATGATGAGGCAAGCAGTGAGCCTCCATGCTTTGCAGGTCTCTGCCAGGTGTTCTACAGAGCTGATTCTTTGGAGAAGGAGAAAAACACAAAAGATACAAGAAGAGGCTGAGCAACCCTATCTTGGATCATCTTTGTAATGAGGGAATGGGAAGGTCCTGCTGTGAAGAAATTTGCTGTCCTGCAGCCTTGCAATTATTATAATCTATCACTGTGAATTGGCAGAAATTAACTGGAGGAAATGAGAAGAGAAAAATGGCTGCAGTTTTGTCTGAAATGTTAAGTAGTGGCAGAGTAGAATCAGATGCACGCACATGAAGTCTATAGAGCCAATTTTACTCTGCTCCAAGGCCATGTAGAGCAGATCTGCGTTTGTTCAGCTGTGCAGGTAATTAGCAGAAATGCTCATCTTTTCTGCCTTCTGAACAAATGGCACCATGCAGATCTACAGGAAGGAAGTTGATGGAGGCATTTATGTCACTAGTGCAATTTCTTCACACTGGAAATCAAAAAATTATTCTTTGCTCCTTGAATTGAATAATTGATTCACAGTGGCAGGAAATTGTCTTTCCTGTGTGCCAAAAATGGTGTTGCTCAGTTGATTGACTTTAGTCCTTAAGGTGTTACCCCTTCATTCACAAAGATTCTGAAAATTATTCTGCTGTGGCAATGCACAAGCCTGAAAGCCAGTATGTTCCTTTGCTGCACAAATGTAGAGGGGGGCTCTCAAGATACCCCTGAACAAGACCTCACTGTGTTTCACCTTACTGTTCTACTACTACCCACTGCAGAGCTGTGCTGGTGATGTTTAGTGGACCTGTTCTTGTTCTACACGTTCCCTTTCAGGCAGTATCATTTCTAGTGCAATTACTGTTCTTAAGAACTTCCCTGCAAATTTCACTGTAGGTTTGGAGGAGAAGGGTGTAGTGGCCTCCTACTATACCTTACTTGCTTTATGTGGCTAGAGTTGGCATATGTTTTAATCTACCAATGTTGTGTGATAGTGAGGGGAAAAAAGCACCCTCAGAAGGAGCTTTTCTGCTCCAGTGGGATCCACCAAAGTCTTTTTCACCTCCTACAACTGTAGGGAATGGGGGGACTAGAGCAATTATTTTTATCTTTTGGAGAGAAATAAAATGTCATCATATTCAATGACAGCAGTAAAACCTCAGATCACACAGCTTAAGGTACTGCAGCTTTCTCTGACATACAGTCAAAAACTTGCAGAGATCAGACTAGGAAGCCCACTTGTAAATCACTGGTGAATCAGCAGACTTACCTGGAGATTTTGCATATGAGGCATGAAAGCAGGAGAAATTAATTAAAGCATATGAAGCCAGGAAAAAATTGGAGATGATGGGAGCAATGGTATTCAGTTCAGCTGCAAGACACACACACACAAGTCAGATATAGGCACCAGTTCTCTAGATTGTTGGATAGCTTTTTCCTGACAATGCGTTAAATCTGGACACAGCTGCCTGAATTTGTCATGTGGGGAGAGCTTGGGTATTTTCCTGTGGTACTAATTTAAGGCCACCTTGACATACCTTCATTCGTATTAATTAGTGTCTGCTGATGCTGATTTTAACAACATTGTGCTATGCAAGGTTGTACTTGATACTCTGATTCTACAGACTGGCTCTTAATGATGTAGATCTGGTGTAAATTTCAGAATTTTAAATACATAATTGAGAGGACAGATGCCTTTCAAAAAGACTTATAGTTAAAAATTAACTGGTTTGCTTTTTTAATGACAATCTGAATTCTTTCTACTAAACTTCCCATTTACTTAGTGTCACACAGTTTGCATTTCCAATCTCGGAAAAACTGATTTTAAAATTCCCCATGCCCCTAAATATACTAGCTGGGATTTTCTACTATCAATGCTGGCAAATTGGGATTTGCTTTGGAGCTGACTGTAGGGAAGGCTTGCGGAATAGGCTTCCTAGTTATCCTGGAATTACCTCAGAGCTATGTGCAATATAAACTGGAAAAACATTTTCAAGGTTGCTGACTTTGCCTTATTTGGTATAGTTCTAAGCACTGTGCTCTTCCAGCAGAGTGAATGGGAATTGCACCTGCTCCACATCTTTGAAAGTGAGGATGTGGTGGTGTTGAAATGTTACTAGAGTCCTTATTGGTTTACTTTTTTCCTTCTTTAAGAATAATGGAATTGCTACCAGGGCTTTGAGTGTGTTTGGGCTTATATCAGAGCTTACCTGACTGGAAGTTTTTCTAACCATAGCTAATCATTGCATTAAAATACCAGTTTATATAATTTCAAAACATGAGATTATAGCAGTTGTGTAAGGATATACGAACCAATCAAAATGAATGCCATAGCAATCACGAAAGTGAGAACATATCCCCTGATGGGCTCGTTGTTTTTTCCATATCCTTTGGCAAAGAAGTGGAGCCCTTTGTAGACGTTGTCCTTGCAAAGAGCCTGGTAGACAAATCAAAACTTAATTCTGTTAAGCAGTGCTTTCTTGCAACAGAAGAAGTTTACTGTCTGCGAGTGACAGCTTGCTAGGCTTTTGCTAGACAAAAATGAAATCTATCTTAATACTACAAGTACATCTACTGCTGTGGCAGATAAACATTCAAATAAGGTAATAAGCCAATATCCTGCTTTATTACTGTACAGTGGGAAAACAGAATCACAGGCTTTTAATACTCATTCAGTGCTTTAGAAAAAGATTAAATGAATAGCTAAATAGAGTCTACATTGGGGGAAACAAGCACAAACCTGTGGCCTGGTGTAAGTTGTGTAGGTTATCTTTTTGTCCCATGCCCTCTGTTCCCATTCTGTCCACATTGCTGCTACCCAGATAGTTTCTGAACCGCCTGTTTGAGCACACATGCCAGCACCTGAATCTTATGGTGCTGAGGGCTCCTGCATATTCCTGCCACTCCTATGTTTACAGGGTGACTTTCTGTATGAAGATGGAAGTGGTCCCAAAAGTAGCCTTGAAGCTATCTATAACAAGCACACGTGTATCTTCCACTCCTGCAGCAAAGTGGAGCTCTGACCAAAGGAACATTATCACCCTTATGAGAGTGGTAAGACCTGCCTATTTCTGTTGAAAAATATTCTACATCCTATTTAATCTGCCTTTCCCTCCCATGTGTGTTGGTGATATATCACATCTGGCACATAAGAGCTCAAATAAATTTTGTGTCTTTGAAGTAAAGCGGAGTATGAGGAATTGAATAGTTTTATTTTACCTGGAAAACTTTGGGTGCGCTGACAAGAGATGCTAGAGCTGATGACAGAGTAGCAGAAAAGATGCCAGCTGTGATGAGAGGACCAAAGCCAGACACCATGCTCATCACCTTTAAGAAAAAAAGGAGGAACAAAAGAATAGTCAGGCTTGCATTTGAATACACTTTTTGATCATAAATGTATTTAAGTCCTCTGTTTCTATGTGTCTCTGCTTTTCACAGTTCTAAATTCAATACACTACAAACCAACTGTGAAGCAGGGAAATACTATTATTGTTTTAGTAAAAAGCAATGGAGGCATAGCCAAATTTTTTTAAACAAGTATGCAGCTGTCTACTGAGGCAGACAAGTACTCTGTGAGAATTTTCTCCTGCCCTCTACTAACTGGTTGCTATAAGTAGCAGCCTCTATCTGATGCATAAATAGTCAGCTTGTAGCAGGAAAGGGAAATGGAAACAGCAGGAAAAAGCACCAAAATACCAAATGTGGTTAGAAGCACTTTCTTTGATTTGGGTTTTTTTTTTTTAATGGATTATTTAATATGGCTAAAAAAGAGGGAAAATACCTGATCGTGATGGCATAACAGCAGTGCTGTGAACAGTAATGATGGTCACTGTCAGGCCTTCCTCAGCCCTCCCAGAGAGTCTGCACTGGCCTCTACGAAGCCAGTGGCTTCAGGCCACTGAAGCAAAAGGGCTGTTTAGAAGCACCATACAAGGAAGCTAAAATTACATGGACAGATGTGATTGCCAGATGCTTTTTGGTGTGTAAGAAGTACTCCAGGAAAGAAACGAGTTAATCCTAGAGATTTGTTAGATAAAGACTTTTTTTTTTCTTTCTTTTTTTTTCTGACTTTAGGCTGGCAAAGATAAATGCAGGAAGTGAGACTCAGTTTATGGCCATAGGGGAGGTCACCAGCTTGAAGGGTTGCCCTGGGTCTGGGCAGCAGAACTGAGGTGGGAGTGAGGATGGCAAGGGATCAAGAAAGGAAGGAAAAGTAGTCTGTGACAAGGACAGCATAACCCTTTTAAGGTGGTTACCCAGCCCTGTCATTTAGCAGAGCCAGCTGGGAAAAAAGCAAGTGACTTTAAAAGCTACAAACGACTAGTTGAAAAGCCAGTGCAGGTGGGTGGTGAGCTCCTCTCATGGGCCATGAAGCAGAGGGGCTGAACAGACATCTGGGAGCCATGGTTGTCAGGCTGCAGAAGAAATGCTTTACTTTGATGCTTTGCCTAAGCTTTATTTTGAAGACTAAAAATGGCAGAAAGTCTCTCTCTGGCCTAGGAGAGTGACCCCATTACTTCTCACTTGATTTTTTCACTTGACTATTTTTGGATACTTTTTTTTTTTCTTTCGAAGAAGTCGGAACTCTGATTTTTGTACTGTGGCACAAACCTTTAACAGTGACCACAACACCCCTGGGGTAAAATCACATCCCTTTGTAAAGAGCAGTGAGAGGAACTGCTCATCTAACAGGGGTTCTGAGTTTTCTGTTAAGCCTAGATTTTGAGTTTGAAGATGTTAAAGCATAGACTGCTGCGTAGTACTTGTTGAAAGAGAAGGTAAAGACCTTGCCAGAGTGCTGGGAAGGCTAGTGATGGGCAGTATGAAGGTAAAGGGCACTTTTCCTTTTGATTATTCCTATAGTTTTTTACTTTTTTAGATAAAAGTGGGTGTCCTTTTGCAGTCAGTTGTCAGCAAATAATGGTTTTGCATGTTTGTACTTATGTATTCATGTATCGCTTATGATTATACATATTATCTCATTAAAACCTGAAAATTATTCATCAGCCCATAATCACATGGCTGACTTGCACATCTGGAAAAATCATAGCCTAAGCTGCAGGCAGATGATCCATTGCAGCTCATTCCAGGTACAACTGTGTCATTGATGTTCCCAGTAGCATCTCGGACAACACAGGAGGCTGTGGAAACAATGATATATTATTGTTTTCCTTCCTTATGACATCAGAAGAATGTTCTTGCCACACTTTAACTGTTACTCTGCACGCTGATCTTGGCATCTTTAGTGGCCAAAATGTAAGTTTCTATGGTGCTTTCAAATATGTCAAAGACATTGTTACTGAGAGTCCCAAAGTAACCATTATCTATTTAGCAAACCGATACGCAAACAGAAAGTAAAAAAAAAAAAGTATTGCACTGTAAAGAACACAGCTCTGAAGTTGAAATACAGCCATTGCTTCAGAGAACAGAACAGCCCATTAACACAGATTTATAATAGAAAGTGGAGAATGGCTATGTCGACTTTAATTGCAGGGGAAATTTAGATCTGAATAACGCAATAACCTGAGCTGCAGCTTGACTCAAGTATTCTGTCTTTTGCATAAAGTACAAGAACCACAAAAGTGAAGAAGACTTGAGATTCATCTCCCAGGAAAGGGAGTACCCTGCAGGGCTTTCATGCAGTATTGAGGTATTTGCTCGTAAGGAAGAGTGTCACTTAAAACACTCTTTCTTATAGTACTATTAAAATAGAAAAATAAATTTTTTTTTTTGGAACAGAGATTTATAGTACCCTTGTAATGAGAACTAATTGCATATTCCTCAAACACAGATCATGGCTTCAGTACAGGTCTCCTTTTACTCATGTGTCCGTTTTGTTACCTCACATTCCAATATTGCAGAGCACCTAGTCATGTAGTGCATCTTTAAGACAGGCAATTGATTTCTGTCTTTGACATATACCATACAAAATATGTGAGCTACCCTGTTACTTGTGAGTGCTCAGTAAGACTAGTGAGAGCGAGTAGAAGTCATGTGACATTTCAATGTGAATGAGGAAAAAAATCAATCAGCAGATTGATCAGAGGTTCCTTTAATCTGTACGATGCTCATGGATACTATATGCCAGTGGTCTTTGTCACTGAATCAAATACAAACATAACTGTACAAGTTATATGGAAGTCCAGCTGCCAAACAGGACTTTTGTTTCTGCTGATTGCTGTTTTTCCCCTGACTGTTTTTACATACAGTAAAATCAAAATAACTATCTCTCTACATAATAAATCCACAGGATGAAAAAGTGGTGAGGTTAATCATTCATTTGTATACCAGGTTTTCAAATTTAACTGTATAAATTAGGACATGAAGCAGAGGTTCTGTACTTACCTGCACATATTGCAACGGCAATGTAAGCAATTGTTGTAATCACAATGGCCAGCATCGTTCCTTTGGGTATCGCAACTTGTGGATCCTTAAAACAAAGCAGTGACCCAAAAAACACAGTGAGTTTGTGTGGTGCAGTCTGATTGCAATTGCATGCTAAGGAGTCCTGCCCCATTGCGATATGAAGATATCTTTAGAGGGCAGATTTTTATCACTTAGACCTGCATCAACATTTCCTGTCCCAGCATGTGGATAGCGAGGCAGTCCTGTGGTGCAGTGCTCCTATCCCAGACGAAGGGAAGGATGGTCTGTAGGAATGGAGGTCATGTTTACTGCAGCAGGAGAGCTCTGCATTTCCGGGAGCTCCAAACTCTCTTTACATTGCAATGGCTTTTATTTTAGTGTTTAATGATATAACGGGTAAAACAGTTACTGAAATAACCATCAAACTCCTGTGGGTGACAAGACAGGACCGTTTTTGGTTAATGGGTAAGACAGATGAAAATAGTCACCCTGTACAGAATACAGTACTTTTGTCATTACCAACTAGTAATTGTTAGTTGTTGTGACAACAGGCTACTTCCTTTCACTGTTTCAACTTCTAATTTTGATAATTTAATAAGGCTGGGTTATAAAGCTTAAAGACTGGCTTGCAGCAATATCAGCTTCAATCATGCAACTTGTAAGAGTCCAAAGTTCTGCATTATATGTTGCAATTTTAAAGGAGATTTTAATACTAACTGTCCTTACAACTTAGTGTGGGGTTTTTTTTTTAGGCTGGGAAGCCCTTTTCATGAATTGTCTTCTTAAGCTGATTTAGCAAGAGTTTTTAAGTCAAGATGCATGGAATGCATTTTAAGCCACAGACCTTTGTACTTTATAACTATGCTTGTTGCATGGGAAAAATCCAAAATACAAATTTGGAGTGTTGTGTGAAATGTGAGTGAATAACTGAACTGTATTAATAATTAACATAATTTTTAAATGAGGTAAAGATTTATTAAGCTGAAAAATAATTGCAAAATCACTTCAGCTGAACAAGACCTTTTGACCTCAGATCATGGTAACTTTAATTTATACAGTTGTGCTGTGCATGCTGTAGGTCATTGTTTCTGTGGAGTCTCGTTCTTCAGTCTTAAACACTGTGACATTAAATCGTAGAATTAAACCTTCTTACAACTTTACAACTTTTAAATTTTTTAATAATTAAACAGATTTAATATGCTATTAGCACCTTGGGGCCTGTTCCAAAACCCAGTGAAATCTCTAGGAAGACGAGCTGTTTCTAGAAGTAGGCTTTGGGCTAGGCCACTACTAGAGTGTGTAGTGGCTATGGAAGCGTGTCTGTAGGTGTTTGCACCAAATTCTAAATAAAGTTTTATTGGTCAATTTTACACTTTAAAAATACTATTTTGCTTGTCTTTTAGATATCTGGACAGGCTGGATAATTTAATCTGTGTAATGCATCTAAACATGCTTAGTGGGGAATCTGCAGCCTGGAGGACTTGGTTGTAGAAATCCACTTGTTGCCAGCCTGAAACAACTGCGAGGAGCCAATGGGAGCACTGCTTCCCTTGGTCTGCTCAGACTCTTCCAAGTAGCTTATGAAAGAAGTGCTTCTGCTTTTGGAGCTTATAATGTATAGAGAGTACCGTATATAGCAAAAGAATTATTTTTGTTTGATGGAGATTGTGTGAGGCTGATTCAGTCTCACTGGACAGAAGTAAAATGATTTTGAGGGTTTTAATTAAAAATGGAATCTCATAGGTGCCATTAGTGGCTCAGGTTCTACATATTTCTCTCTGCACTTGGCTTCAAAAGCAGTCTTCTGAAAACAAAGGAGATGAGGTATGCAACCCAGTGCAAGGAAGGGCAACAGAAGTGGCTGTCAGAGCTGGTAGGATCTGGTGAACTTTGCAAGTGCTGTGCCAATACAGAAGTAACAGACCTTTGGTTGAGTACTTAAGGTATACAAGACAATGGGTCTATATGATAAAGCCAGGTAACTTTGTTTACATGCTGGGGTTATCAAGGTGTGAGCCATGTCTTTTTGGTGACTTTTTTTTTTTTTTTGGAGGGGGGGGGTGTTATTTTGTTTTGGCAATTTGTTTGTTTGCTGTTGTTTTTCAGTATTAGGGTGCAAGACTCAAGTTATGGATACCCCTGACGCATTTCTGTGTTTCTTGTAAAATTATGAAGTATTGCATTGCTTCACATTTACTAGAGATGTTTTACCAAATGCTTTGCTGACATTTTAATTACTTCAGCTTTAAATACTCTTCACATTAAATACACTGTGCAAGTCATGAAAACTAGGGGACACTCAAAGTGAAAGCTAAATTTCTGGCTCTAATTTATCAATATGTTTAGATACTGGAAATATTATCTCGTATAACTGCTATACTGCAAGAGGAGAGTGGGAACCTGACAGAATGGCCACAGCAAGACAATTGGGCACTCTTGGAACCTCCTTTCCCTTTCTCTTCAGATGCCTTTCTTTGGTCACAGCTGCAAACCTGCAGCTTTTCCTTTGAGCAGTAGTAGTGACGTGGGATTGGGACATACTTGCTTTCATTAAATGCTTTGTTTGCTCTGCCCTTGCTGTGACCCTGAATAGAAAAAGTACAACTCTTTTGAGTAGAAACATGAGGTTTACAGGTATGCTTTTTGGGCTGATGTTTTAGGAGAATTTGCAAAAGATTACACATGTAATTCTCTTATGTCGTGTGCTGCTAACAGACCATTAATGATATATTGTTACAGGTTATTGAAACATGCTTTTAAATGATATAGCAAGCCAAATCTGAATGCAGCAATTTCTGTAGTCATAATGCATTATGAGAGAAAATGCGAACTGATATTTTAAAATAATAAAGCAGGTACTAAAAGCGAGAGTTTTGCTTCACTGAATAAGACATGATTTAAAACTGAATACAGTGTTGATTCATAAATTCTTCTTTTTGTTGTTTTTCCAGCCTACAGCTAGTATTATGAAGTTAAGGAAAATGAAATACGTACTTTCAGATCTCCTGAGATATTGGCTCCTGCAAGAATGCCAGTGGCAGCTGGGAAAAAAATGGCAAACACCGAGAAAAATCCCTCTCCGCTTCTGAAATCTGGTCCAAAGTTTTCTGCAAATATTGACGCTGCGAATATAGGTGAAAATTAAACAGACCACCAGGACTTGATTCCAAAGGTACTTAATGAAGGTGAATAAGCTAGTCTTTCACATCTGGATGACCAGATTTGAGTCTGTCTCGTATCATAAGCAAAGTGAATTTGATTTCCTTAATCTGGTCCCCAGTAGGATGTGCTTCTCTGCATCTCAGAGCTACAGATCCATATTGAAGTGACAGGAGTGTCATTACAGCACTTGCACTTGGCTCTGTGTAAAAGTTTGTCTGTGCTCTGCTGATATATAAATGACTCAAGCTGCAGCTAACTCTGCTGTCAGCTTCAGCAGCAGAGAGACAGACTCAAAATTAAAGATGAAATAAATTCCCTTGGTTTGCAAGCTTACACAGGCAGAAGATACTGGTCTTGTGACCTTTTTCAGTGGAATTCTTAAGTAATCGTGAAGCCAAAAAGAATGCAAACTTAATATTTTATGATAGATAGCAAGATTACTTGCCTTGGTAATTAAAAAAGCCTCTTGCCTTCTTTTCATTGTTGGTAGGAATGACTGTCCCAATAAAGAAGTTTGCAATGGCAATAAGGAGAACAATTAGAAGAATAACTTGAGCCTGTTAACAGAAAGAAAAAGATATTCCCGATGATTTTAATTTGCATTGACTGTGGAGATGGCTACATAGCAAGTTACCTGTATGTGTTCCCTATGACAGATTACTCATATCTGTAGTTTTTGAGAATACCAGGAATCAAGATAAATGAATCTGCTAGTGACAACAGCACTAACAGTTTTTGCTAAGGAGGTTATGCAATACATAATTTAATTGTATGTTATTTTCTTTACAAGAAAAGGCAAAACAAAACAGCTAATCAATTGATATCAAGTATAAGACACTTTTATATTGTTTTAGAATCTGTTTAGTTGCAATGGATTGTCACTTCAAGAGTTACAGTACCTAATTGTTTTTCTGATCTTTTAGAAGTAGATCTAGTCTCCATCACAGCAAAACGTAAAAATAAGTGTGCTATTCTGAACCTGATTTTGATAACTGTATTCCACCCTCTAAAGTATTTCCATTTAAATTTCCATTTTGAACTTTTTTTTACAGGTGAAGGGATAGCAGAAATCATTAGAGATTAAGGAATGGATAGCAAATAGAGCTCTTCTGCTTAGTAGGGCTTGAGAGAGTACAGTGATAAAACCTTGTATTATTTTTACTACTGCTTATTCTGTCAACCTGCATCAAAAATAAGGGCAAAAGGGGCACTTAGCCAAGGCTCTAAATGATGTCATGAATTATAAAAGTCAATATAATCAAGCTGTCTGCAGAACACAAACTTCCTCTTCCCTTTTAAATGCCTGTTCACGGAAGACCATGGAGTAATTTTGCTTTCATTGAATGTAATGATTAAACTGCTATTGCTTTTAGAAAAATGAAGAGTAAACTGAAACTGAGTGCCTTTGAAAATTCCACCTGTTGTATAGCATTGCTCACACACAGATGCTGTACAGTAGTCTAATTTACTGCTTGCTTTTGTATTCTTTTAAAGGTTTACCTTTGCTTCCCATTCCATGCCAGCAACAGAGATGCCGAGAAGACATACAACGGTTATGGTACCTATTATTCTGATGTCATTGGACTCATCTACCATCAGTGTATCACTCTCCTGAAAGCGGTAAGAAATATTATTAGAATCAGTCTTTTTCTGCCCAACTGGTGGGATCAGGTAACAAGATGAAATAGAATGCTGTGAGCTGTCAAGTTTCAGAGATTTGTGAGACCAAGCGTTTGTAGTTCATTTTCGAGCTGGCTCTTTGTAGTTGGAGTTATTTGGCTATCTAATTAGATGTCTGTTCCTTTTCTGATTTTGAGGCTCTTATTGAGAAATGTATGGAATATATTCACAAGGTAGAGGTAATAAGCGCTCTATGGCATGCTTAGGCAGACCAGCTTCTTCCCTGCTAAAGATGTCCCTCAAGGCTTAGCTAAAAAGTATCACCACTTAAACCCCAAACAAAAAAAAGCTCCACAAAACAAACCAACAAACAAAACAATTTAATCACATACATGAAACATCTACTTTTACCTTAAGAAGTTCTACAACTGTTTCGGCAAATCCAACCACATACATGGCAACTGCCACTGCGTTTGCAAAAGCAAAGATAAGTCCTATAGATCCACCAAACTCTGGGCCTAAACTTCTTGAGATGAGATAGTATGCTCCACCTGCAGACAGAAATGATGGTTATTTCAGCCCAACTAAATGCTCAGGTTTTCCTCATATTTCTCACATAAATAGCACCGCAGGAATCTTTGTTTTTAGCCTAACAAACATAACCAATATTTGCCCTATGTTAATAGAGGACACTGATAAAAAAAGGAATGTGCTTTGTACTGGTTCTGCCTTCAGACTTTTCTGTGTGCCTTTCTATTGCAGAAATCTTTTTAGTGCATATTAGCATGCAAAACTGGACCTTCAGATAATTTTTTCATGATACATAATATAGTAACATAGAGCAGAGAGAATCTCACTTCCAGACAGGTTCTAACTTGGATATATCCCAATGTTAGCATGAAAGATCATATTCTGTTGTACACAGTTAAAGCTCTTGCATAGTGATGCAGTGAACCTTTAATCTTTTTTGCCTGTTGCCATAAATGGAGCATATTACTTTGTCAGTTAATTATTTCATCTTATCTTACTGGCACTTACCCGCTTCCAGACAATAAATACTAAGATTATATGCATTTTAATTTATGTTGATCCATTGAGAGAGATCATTCCAAATATTTATTTATTATTGCTTTGCTTATAACACAATTATCTCAATTACATTTTTTTTCTAATCCAAATCTGCAGATTTTTGTATTTTTCATGAGATCATATTCACTTACCTCCTCTTACTACTCCATTAGTGCAAATTGCAGACATGGAGATACCTGTTAATGTTGTTACTACTACACTCAGACCAATAACTATGATTCCAAGACCTGAAATATCCGAAAAAGAAAGTATATTGAAATACCTGTTCTGTTTAAATGATGTAGTAAGAACTTGCCATTTTCCACAGAGGTTAGAGGAGACCAGTTACAACTTTAAGGCTCTGAAATGCGCTAAAACTTTATTTCATAAGATACCTGCCATGCACTTTTCCAGCAAAATAGTTTACTCATCTTCCAAGGAGTGGCTGAAATGCAAGGAGTTTTATAAACAAGGTAATAAATTGAAGATATCCGCTGATCTGCATCAGTCTTTAAAATGAGAGGAAGAGATGCCTCATGCTCAGTTTCTCCAAGGGTGTCCAACCTGGAATGCTCTGAATAAGAAAGACCTGCTGAAAAGTAACAGAAGAACTCCATGAGAAGCCAGAAGCCATCCCTTGCTCAGCACTGGCAGGAACACCTGAAATGTACTTCACAGACTGAACTGAAATCTGGGATTTATTAAAAGTGACAACTCAAGCATGCCATAAATTGTGATTAGAGGTGGCTAGAATTGTTACCTTCCAGTTCCTTTAGGTCTACCATTTGGTTTATCGTCCCTCTGGTTTGCCTCATATGAAAATAATATATAAAGACCGTTTTGGGCTTGAAAGCATTAGTAACCCTAAGATTTTTACCTCCACGGACAAACCCATTAGTTGCTATTGCAGAGGTTGACAACCCAGTAATTGAGGTTACCATCGTGGCGAGAAGAATTATGATTACTCCAAGACCTGTCAGTAATAAGAAGATAAAATATTTTACTCATGTTCCATGATTCCTACAAATCATTCTCTCTTTAAATTGAATTTTCAGGCCAGAATCAGAGCAATAAACTGAAAAGATTGGTTGTTGACCACTTGCAGTTTGCGGAACATTTCTAAGGAGTCCATGTCAGAGTAGTAAATTATTCCCATTAGTCTTCAAGCAGTGATCCTTTCTGATAGGATTACCCTAGCCAGAAGTTCTCATAATTTTCAAAGGCTGGAGGAAATGAGCAAACAGATGTCCCTTGCCATGGACGCTTATATCTGCCCTTAATATACATCCTGGCTGTTTAAGTGAAGAGATGGACACATTAACCAGAGCTCTTGTAAGAATGCTGCTGTCTTTCATCAGTTAATTAAATAGTGAATCAGAGGAAGGCTGACTGTAGAGTTTTAAAGTGCACCAGGACAAAGAGTCTATCAGGTAGAGACAAGACTCTAGTGCAAGCCTTTTATATCCTTACTTTCCAGGCTATTAAGTGCTGTGCTTCCTCACTCTCTCCTCATCTCCCTCTTTCCTAGCAAAAAGTAGTTTTACTGTAACAGATGACAAACATTTGAAAATGGAAACACTGCTTTTTAGACACCATTTACTTTAACAGGTTATCTGTAATTTATAATCTTAGAGAACTTAGAATATTTCCTTTTTTTAGCTGATATCACAACATTGATTATTTCTGTTTAAATATACAAACATCTGAAGATCAGTGATAGGTGATTAGTTACAGGTGAACTGTGTTTTGGTTTGAGTAAGACTCTGAAATCTATTGCAGTCTGACTATATACTCAAGTTTCTGTTAACTTTGTGCTAGAAACTATATGAGTAGGAGGTGCCTAGTATGATCTAGAATCATATAAACCTTGGTTGGAAGTGGCTTCTGAAGGTCTGTAGCTCAGCCTCCTGATCGGAGCAGAACTATTGCCAACACAAGATTAAATCAACAAATGGCTTTGTCTAGCTGGATCTTGAAACCTCCATGGACAAAGATCCCACAGCTTCCTTGGATTATATATTCCAGGGTTAGATGGCCTGCAGTGAAAAAGTTTTAATTTGTGTACAAACTAGATCTCCCAAGCTACAATTGCAGCCATTGCTTCTCTTATATTTTCTGGCACTACCAAGAAGAGTTTGGCTTTGTAGGTTCACAAGACTTTCTTGTTTCAGGTCAGGTGAAGAAATAATGTGACATTTTTCTCTCAACTTTATTGCTTTTCCCATTTCTTTCTATGAGGGGAGAGGATAAAAAAATGGAGGGAAAAAAAAAAAAAAGAAACAAGTATAGTTTGGTGCTGAACATGGAGTCAGTTCTTAGTTTTATCTGAACCTGCTAACACTTATGCAATAGCTCTCGTGTTTCCATAAGGTACATAGGTCTTCAGTGTGGAACTGAAGACTGTACATTACTTGTAGAAATATTTATTGACCAGGGCTCGTCCAGATTGAAACTTGGATCCTACAACTAACATCCAGTTAGAAGGATGACAAATATTGATTTATCTGCTGTATTTCTACCTCCTGGCTTCCAGATCAGATTCCTGACTTCTGTTCATACTGGATGGTTATAGACAACCAATCCCTGAAGGAATGCTGTTTGTTGCTTAAATTATAGCCATGTTATCACAATCCTTTAAGATAGAGCAATGTAATGTGTGAGATATAAATGATATATAACATAGTGTAGGATATTTAAAGTAATTTGAGCCTCTAATAAATCGTGTTTATCCTATTGATTTCTGAACTCTTACTGTAACTAGTCATGCACCTATTTTGTATACAAATCTGTATAAAAAATATCCAAATGGTCATTCCTTTTGGTCAGCTACCATTACACAGAAGGATATTGTTAAACCATGCAAATTTTGTGCCTGAGAAATGGCTGAATATGACTTTAAATCAGCTGTTAACTCTTAAGTTAGACACGTTATTCTTAAAGTAGTTTTAAAATTATTTGGTAAGTGCATGTGCATCCTAAAGAGTATTTTTCCAGTATTTTCTCTTGCATTTCTCAATTCATGTTGTTAATGTGCATATGATAAATAGGGTCAGATATTTTGCAAATTCCATGAGTAATACCTGCTTGGG
Source organism: Eurystomus gularis (assembly GCA_013400335.1). Lineage (NCBI taxonomy): Eukaryota > Metazoa > Chordata > Aves > Coraciiformes > Coraciidae > Eurystomus > Eurystomus gularis. Next base: position 142,252 of record VZZY01001004.1, on the reverse strand, counting down.
AAGGCTTTAATGTTAATGAAAAAATACATATTTAAGAAGAAAAGTCCATAAAATAAAGTGACTCAACCAAAGCATCTTTATAATATAATAAAATGTAACGTAATTGTCATTTTTGGGGCCAGATTTTCAGTTAACATAAACTTGATGTTTTTCTCTGCCTTTGGCTAACCATTCCATGTATACAGACTTTGGCGAGTCCCCAGATGTTAGGTGGAAATACCAGACTGGTTTTGGACCTAAAACCTTGTCAGCGATGTACTGTCCTTTTTGTCCCAACTTATGATAAACAGAGAACCTTGCTGAAATGTTGGTTTGGTTTGGTTTTTTTTTTTCTCCTGTAAGTGCTTTTGCCCAAGACAGCCTATCAGGGTATGAAAATAATTGGGTTTTCTCTCTTTGGCCCTCTAATGATGGGGATATAAATGGTGCCCAGATGGTGGTTTAACTGATTCATTTAATTTCCATGTTAGTAGCAGGACCTAGTGAAATCCCCAAGCCTTGGTGATGATGAACTTCCTTCACTGTTCTCCCTAAGCAGCTTCGCTGGGGACTTAAAGCTCGTTGCTTGATAAGACATTCAAAAAATGCATTGAGAAATTATTCAAATAGAATTTGATGTCTCATTTTCAGAAGTAAAACGAACCTCCTTACATAAGGCATGCAATTTTAAAAAGCAACAGCAGAGCAATAAACCATAAGAAAGGAGAGTCTGCTTATCAATGAATTAAAATGGTAAAATTGAATGTGAAAGCAGAAAGGCTGTAACTGATGTTGGTGCAAATTAATGTTAAAACCTGATTAAAGTTTAGATTGAAAACCAGGCATATGGCTGCTAAGTAAGTTGTTCTAAAATGAATTACTCTTGCCTGTGGCTATTCTCACACCTCAAAACAAAGTAATACTTCTTGATGATCTCAATAAGTTACTAAACTGCCCTTAAAAACTAATTTTGCATGAAACCCCAAAGCGAAGTCTTGGCAATATTAAGATGCAGAATTTTCATGGCAAGGCATATACTTATGAGTGCCCTGGGCTGTATGCTCTCATTTGGTATGCATCATAAAATCAGCAAGCACCCCTTTGTCAGGCACAGCGCTAGAGCCGTGCATGGAGCACTGCAAAAGTAGTAAAGTTCTTCCGCTTCATTCTGGATCTTTTATTGTTGGGGTTTTTTTCTATTTGTGTCTCTGTAAGTTTGTGGCTGAATGTTTGTTGTTGTTTTCTTAATAAGCATTTCATTTGTTTATCTTTTTTAAAAAGCTCAGTCTTGGTCAAGTGAAGCTTCTGTGAAGTCACTGTATTTTGTTGGAAATGAGAGTTTAACCCTGAAAAACTTTAGAGAGGTTTTGTTTCAGTGTTTCATTTCTCTTCCATTAACAAGGAAGTGAATTATATTTATATTCAATCTGAATTCGAGCACTGAGTTTTAACCGAGACCAGGAGAGTTGGTGCCCCAAGGCCAAAGTTTGGACTCCAGCCTGTGTTTACTTTATATGTCCATTCTGTGAGAATCCAATCTGTGGAATATTTGCCATCCACCCTTTGGATTGCTGGTTTTTATTACATCTGAGTGCCAATCAAAGAGTAGAGCCCCATTATTCTAGGCTATATGGTCATGTAACACAGAGTGACACTGCCATCACAGGTCACATTTCTGTGCTTCCCCACAGCAAAGGAAGTTTTGCCACACAACTACTGATACATTGCACCTTACTAAGCTGCTCTTCTAGTTGCTGGAGATTCTTACAGTGTTGTGAGCACTTTCCGCACTCACTGGTTTCATTGAACAGTCAACGACACGCTGGATGGAGGCCTCAGGGCCTAGTCTCCCAGGGGCTGGAATCTGGGATTTGGATTAGTTATCTTGCACGGTGAAGCAGAGATACAGCACACAACGAAGTGTACTGTGTTAATTTATATGAAAGTTGTAGCAGAGTCTTTAAAACATTTATAGTGTTTCATTGTACACTACTATCTAGTGCTGTGCTATAGTTAAAAATAACAAAATCCTGATGAGATGAGACCTCCTTCCAGTTCTGTTTTCATCTTTGCAGAAAGCGTGAAGAAGTGTTGTTTTTAATATGTAAATGACAAGGCTTGTGATTTGCAGATAAGCAAAGTGTGAACTCTTAAAGGTTAATTCTGTGTGCACGTATTAGAAATTGGCCCGAGTCATGAAGTTTACATCTGTTACAGGACTGAACTACAAATTTCACTAAAGCTTAGAAATAATCAAATGTGATGATCATATGCATAGTTAACAGATCTCTGCCTCTAAGCAGTAATTTGGCTGTGAGTCTGGAAAATTCGAATAGTTTGGAGGATTAACATCTTTTACCCTGGCAAGCATTTGAAAACATTATTTAGTTCAACATGCAAATGCACATCTCAGTTTATATATTAATCATGCTCTTTTGTATAGTTTATCCTCTTTATCTCTTTCGCTGTTGAAAATGATATTAAATAAGATACATACCAATTCCTGCTTGACCTACAATCCAGGAAAGTCGAATAAAAAGCATCACACCCCAGATATTAAGCATACATCTTACCTAGGTTTTAAACAAAAATTACTGCATTAGTGCAATGTGGAAAGTGCAAAGAGAAGAGCAATAGTGTGCATTGCAGGCTTTTAAAAAACACCCCAAACATCCCTCAAGTCCGCCTCCCTCTCTTACTTCTTAAAAGACCTTAGTGTTGCAGAACTAATCTTAAAGTTTATTTTCTTCTATTTTTTTTAGGAATGCAGATAAGTTTCTCACCAGCACACCCTTCACCCATCCGAACTTGACAAATCCTGTTTTGTTTTCTTCTTCCTTGCTGACTGCCGTCTCATCTCCAGCGGTGCCTTCTCCATTAGCCACTCTCTCGACTGAGCCAGGGCTTACGGCTATGTTCTGAAGGATCACACAGAAAACAAATACGGTTTTTGTGCCAAGCAGAGGACACATAGCTGCATAAGAGGGACATGGAATAAAGGAATTCCAAAGAAGATCAGGGTTTTCTGTCTCTAGAATAGAGTGCAATATTCTGCTCACAACAGGCATCAGCAGGTGGCCCCGCTAACAGCGAGAAAAGATTAAAGAATCGGTTGAGCTGAGTAAATACATTATTATCTGATACTAAATTGCTTTTATTGTAAACTATATTCAACATATATGTTGTGTTGATATGTTAGTAGAGCATCTAAAAGAATGAGTGTCTCATGGTTGGCCTCAATATGCTGCTGCAACAATTTATGAATAATACTAAGTGTAGAAACAGGGTGATTGCTCACTAGTGACAAGAGACCTAGCTGAGTGCTGTGTGGCAGTTATGTGATGAACTCTGGTGTTTTCTGTTGGTTAAATACAAACATAATTGCAGCAGCGAATGGTAGCATATTATTGAAAACAGTCAGAGAAATGCCAGTGAATAATGCAGTAAAGGAATAACCCTGTCTGTGGTTTAGCCACTTCTGGCATAACCTTAGTAGACAGGATTAGAAATTGCCGTATTTGTAGTGTAGCCAGAATAAAGAACCCAGAATTTTAGATTGTTCACATCCAGTTAGAGACATAAATCTCTATTTATCTCTTCAGCTTTTCTGCTCCAGAATCTTTGAGAAAATATAGCATTATGCTGTTTCTTGTAGCCTGAATGGGAATTAGTCATGGTACTGAGGTTTTTACTTATTGCCATTGCTGCTTTGATTCTTTCAGGTTTTTTTGTTGGTGGTGGTTGTTTTGGTTTTTTATTGGGTTTGTTGGGTTTTTTTTAAATACAAAATTCCAACTGGTTTTGCCAGGAGTTGCCATTAGGTTAACCATTGCCAGATATTGTCTGGGTCCTTTGCAAAGACCTTCAGGAAGGATCAGGTACCTTGCCATAGTCTGGCAGAGAATTAGAAGCACGTGTCACTTCTGGAAAGGAATCAAAATACTTTTAGGGTTTGTATGGGGAATAAGATATTTCCAGGTTAAACAAGTAAAGGAGGAGAAACATCTGTGATTCTGTGAAACATAGGAATTTTTTTCATCTCACTTAAGCATCAGGGTTGTTTCTGTATTTTGTTCATGGACTTAAAAACAAACAAAACCCCAAAAAACCCCAAACCAAAACAGACATAAAGACTAACTGTATATGATGCTTATGCTAATCTTTAGACTCCCATCTCATGGATGGGGGCTCTAGCCACTATAATGCAAGGTTGTAGAATGCCTTTGACACAGTAAATCCAGGATTGTTCTCACAAATGAGAAATAAGTGACTGGATAATACATTTCAACATGGATTAAACTTGGTGCCTATGGTGTTTTTTGGCCCTAAATGAAATGGGAATACAAGATCAATTGAAAGCCTGTGACTTTGAGCTCCTGAGTTATTTAGATAATTTTGATGATTCTTACCCTAAAATAACAATGGCTGTGTTTGCTAAAAATACAGTAAATCATGACAGTGAGTTAAGGAAGGTTAGCAGAATACAGTAGTTAAAATTTCAAAGACAAAAAAAGAAAAGAGTTTGGACTTTGCACTTTGAAACAAGTTATTTCCTATGTACTTTGAATTAATTTGTGCTCTGTCTGCCATTATCATAAATTATGGCCTTAAACCTTCCATAAATGCATTTTAAATTGGTGTGCTTTAGCGAATGATTGGTTATTTACCAAGGAGCTGTACCTGTGCTACTCATGCATTAAGGATGTGGAATAAAAGTGACAACATTTTGAAAAGCTACCAACATAAAAAGTTAACTGCTTTTTTTAAAAAAAAAACAAACACAACCCAACATTTTCTTTTCCTTGTTTCAGAACAGTTCACTCTTCATCTCTCCTGGGGCCAAAGATGATGAGCTCATCAAGTCTCCCTAACAAGTGTGGAGAATAGCCAGGATGAAGAAAGGTTAGATGATTTTTTATGTAAGGTAAATATTAAGCCTAAGTAATTATTACCAGGCATCAGCTGTGAAATAGCACTTAGACTATTTTTTAAGGATTTAATTGGTGATTTGTGGCTTAATGTGTGCAAAAACTGACATGTCTTTCTAAAAGATGACACACATTTGACTCCAGTGGTGTGGGAGCAAGATATTTGAAGTTCTTTTCAGCCTGCCTTACATTCTAATGTTTGAAAAATTACATATTAAAAAAGTGTGTTAAATATTAACATTTCTCTTCTGATGTTAAGTCCAGCATCAAAGCACAACAGGAATGTTGTGATGTATGTGATGTCTAGCAATCTGAAGTCAAACATATGTCGCTTCTTATCAGAATCTGGCAATGGGCTTTAACAGGGCAGTTGTCTTCAACAATTTGAGTTTCAAAAACCTGGGAGTGGGGTGGGGGCAGGATTGCCTTGGGGTGTAGTGTAGTAACCCCATCCAACCAATCCATTGGTTGTATATATCAATAGTAAACTCCTACACGGTGTTAACCAAAAGTAGGTCCAGTCAGAAGGGGAGAGGAGAAACAGCCCTAGAAAAGCTTTCAATGGCAAGTTAGCCAGTGGTACCTGGTTCAGGAGTTCTCTCTGTAAGTGTATTTTGCATGGATATAGTCCCATCTGTTATATGAGGGAAGTCTAAACAGCTCTTCTATGCGATAGATTAGGAGGAATTTGGCCAAATTACTTCTCCTTAAACGCGTTCTATGTAGTCATTCAAGAGGCTCTTCAGATACTCTCCGAATTCATTGGTATTGAAGATCTAAATTGGTGTGAAGACCTAAATTAATTCACTGAATCAGTACCTGAAAACTGTTGTCTGCTATCCCTCTTCTGAGCAAAGACTTTCAACCTCAACACCCTTGTTCTGGATTCTTGCTTGCTCTTTGAATGGTTTGTTACAGCAATATACAGGTAGTGCTTTGGATTTCTGATTAGTTGAAATTGTGTTTATTGCACATAACATTTTTTTTATAGTATATATATAAATGAATACAACAGAGGAATCTGTGAAACTTAGTTATGCATTGATGTTAAGTTCAAGTTTAGAGTAAGTGAATTGTGTAGCTTGGTTAAATTATGAATTGATATCGTCATCTGTTTCACTTAAGAGTTAGGATGGCAGAAGAGATTCAGTAGTTCTATATTTTCAGACAAGATTAAGCTATGTTTTCTGCTAATCAAGTACATTACTATCACATTTTAATAAAAATCTTTGCTTTGAGCAGGGTACAGGGCAGAAAACATACTGCAGCTACCAAAGGAAATATGGTAAGTGATTATTTGTACTTTTTCTCTTGGGCAAGGTCCATGAATTTAAGGACTTTCTCACATTAATAAACAGAATTAACAGCCTGGAAATGGAATAAAGAAAATTTGTATCTTTCCTTTCCACTTACCTTTGCCAGTTGTTCATGAATTTCTAATAAGCTTGGTCTGCTGAGCTTATTCCCACTGACGCTGCCAGTGTTCCTATAATAATCAATTTTGGGAACTGGGTCCACTGTGTTATGGCCAAAAGTCTGTAGATAATACATTTTACTGTGAGTATCATAGGGATGTAAACTAGCTTCTGTTTTCTCCCCACTTGGAAGGAAATTGTCGTATAATTCTCTTTTTCCTGGTCCGTAACTGATTCTCAGTCTGTTATGTGCTTCATCAGTAAAAGATGTTTCTTCATAATGTGGTGGGTCAGAGCCCACGTCCTCTTGGGATGTTTCATTGTTGTCATGGCTTTCATTAATTATGTTTACTTGAAACCGATTTGCATTGGGATCCAAGAATACATTTGGTGAATTATTCATTGACATCTTCAGGGGTGCTATAGGCTTAGGTCACTGCTCTGGTTGCTCTTCTGCAGCTAGTTGGTTGCAACTACAGCAAAGGGTTTAGTGCCTTTGCATATTGAATCTTTGCTATTTGAGTAACCAAGTTCTGAGAAATTTTTCTTGAAATCTCTAATCAGTCTTCCCAATGTTGTCCACTGTGTTTCTGCCATAAAAAAATCAATAAAACATTTCTATTAACTTGCATAAAGAAATTTTCAACCACAAGCTCTCCCCTGCCTCACCAAATATCTAAAAGACTGTCATCCTATGACTTATTGAGTACAAAAAATAGTTGAATCGAAGACCTTGTTTGCGGGGATGCTTCCATCTGTGACTGATGCACTTGACCCCTTAACCAAACTAGTGGTAGTTTGGTACAGGCTCCAAAGGAGGTAAAAGCCTAAGCTCTAAACAGACAAAGAACTCCTCTAGCTTCAGTCTGTTCTCTGAAAATCCACAAAGGAGAGCAGAGAGCAGAGTGACACAGTGAGCATCAATGCATATGAGCTTGGAACACTGATCATGCGATTAACACATGAATAGTGGATGGCTTTTCCAAGGCTCATTTATCAAGAAACAAAGAAAATTGTGGGTACAAGGAATCTCATGTACACCTTTTTTTTCACTGCATGTAATTTGACTACAAGCCACTTTATACCATAAATATGACAGCCTAAGTGAGCCTTCTTTGAGCTCTCCCAGCTGAGCAGCCTGGCTGCATGGTGGTGATCTCCACTTGAGCTGAGATGCCTCTCAAGGTTGCTTCTTGAGGCAGAGACACCTTTTACCAACAGCAGATCTTTGGTAAGTGACCAATACCACACATAACCTCGCAGTATGGTAACTTCGATTTTGTCTTGGTAACTTTGATTTGTGCCTTGGTAGTTTTGAATCATTGTTCAAATGATTGTGCCATAAAGCAACAGAGCAAACCTTGCTGTCAATCTTTAACTCACACTTTTAATGTCATATTAAAACCACTCTTGCTAATGGTGATTCTTTAAGTGATCTTAGTTAGTCATCCGCAATACATTGGCATAGTTGGCAGGATCCTAAATCGGGATTTGCGACGCATTCTATATGAAGTGGGCTTTGGATCAGATTCATTATTTTCAAATGTAGTATTTATTTTAATAATGCAATGTTTAATCGAAGCCAGTGAAGGAGTAGGCAGTACAAGGGATGTGACACAAGATTCTATGAAGTCCATTTACTGTTTATGTTCCTCTTAAGTATTATGAAACCATGTATATTTATCTCATAGTCTAGAATTAAATTTGCTTGAAAAGTTTGAATCAAATATATCCTTTAAACTAACTACAAAAGCTAGGCTTTTAGTTTTCACTAGTTCCAGGGTGGCAACAATTTATATCTGGGCAATTAAGATACAGCAAATTGTTCATTTTTTTCTGTAATAAAATTAATGCAATATGAAGGAATAAATAGACAACTGAAACAGATCTGAAAACAATACTGGGTTTTCTAAATTATAGTGGGGGAAGTAAATAACTATGGTAAAATTGAGAAATATTAACCATAGTCCTAGGCATTGGAAGGTTCATAGAATTTTACACTCAATTTTACATTTGTACACTGAAAACACTGATTAAGATTATTTGAAAGAAATTACAGCAAGTCGTAGAATCACACAGGCTGGAAGAAACCTTAGAAGCTTATCTAGTCCAACCTCCCACTCAAGACAAAGTGAACATTGAGAGTGAATCAGGTTACTTAGGGCTTTTACCAGTCAGATCTTGACATTCTCAGAGGTCAGATTTCACAACCTGCCTTGTGAGCCTATTCTAGTGCTTAATTGTCCTCAAAGTGTTTGGTTTGGTTTTTTTTTTCCCTGTATATCCAGTTGGAATCTTCCATGTGTCGCTCTCTCATCTCTCACTCTCTTGCTGTGCACCTTAGTAAAAAGCATGGCTCTGCTTCATCAGTAACCTCCTCCTAAGTGTTGGAGGGCCTGCTTAGTTTCTTCTAATTTTCTTCTTCCATTTAAGCAAGTTCTGTTTCCTTACAGAGAAAATGCTCCTACCCCTGACCATCTTGGTGGCCTGCCATCAGACGCACACAAGTTTATCAACATCTTTCTTACATGGGCAAGTGGCAAGGGGGGCAGGTAGATGAAAACTGGGTTCTAGGTGCAGGCTGAGTGCTCAACAGAGAATGATCACTTTGATCTACTGGCTATGGTCCTGCTAACACAGCCCAGGACACTGTTCGCCTTCATTGCTCCCAGGGCATGGTGCTGACTCCTCTGTAGCCTGCTGCTCACCAGGTCCCTTCCAGAAGAGTTGCTCCCTGCCAGCGAGGCCCCAGCCTGTATGGTGCAGGGGTTTAGTTTGTCTGAGGTACAGGATTTGCATTTGTCCTTTTTGAATGTAATGAGATTCCTGTTGACCTGTTTCTCTAGTCTATCTAGATCCCTCTAAGTGGCAGCCCATAGAAAGGTGAACATATGATAGCTGACAACCTGCTTCCTACATCAACTTTCCCCCACAGATGCCCTCAAAAAAAACCCACCAAACCAAACAACAAACGCTAACAGAAATCCAAAGAGCAAAAGAGCTATTTAAGGCCTTTAGTGGGTTAAATAGGTTTGCAGAAATTCAGGATCACCTAGATGACCCTAAAGTGAACTACTGAACCAATGGCAATACATCTGTCTTGAAATAGCCTTCTAAGAAGATGAGAGAGTGTAGTTGCATAGACCTGTATAATTCAGTAGAGTCCAGGTCTGTTCAAACTAGAGCATGCTTAGAGATTGAAAATCTGCAAGTGTATGTAAAAGCAGAGAGTTTTAGAAACAAAATACATCTATATAAAGGAATCTATGAACTGAAATCTCGATAAATAAGCCCATTAGAGGCATTTTTAAAGTTTTGTGCTTCCACAAGAAGTTGGACTAGATGACCTCCAGAGATTTTTTTCAAATTTAAATTTCTCAATGATTTTGTGAAATGCATTAAGCCCTTTGGCACTGAAAGATAAAATATTGCATCAATTTTTATACCTCAGCAATGTAAATTTTCTCTAAAGTCACATATCAAAATTATAATTTTAAGAGCTGATAATCAAATGTCCTCTATCTTCAGTATGAGATATAGCTAAAGCATATTTTCTCACTTTTTCCATCAGCTGTAGATAATATCCTTCTGTCACCTCTCTGCTATGATGCTACTTTATAACCTCCTCACATTTATGTTGGTTTTCCTGCTTAATGTTTTGCAAGCCTCGTGATACATTTATTTAGTTTATTTCTACATTTAATTTATTCTACTGGACTTGGACAATCAATATTTTTATTATTACTAGTACACATTTCTGATAATTGATAGTATTCTGCTTCCTTTAGCCTTTTAAAGTTGTCAGGAAGTGTTTCATCTTCAGGCATGAAGGAGCAAAAACAAATCTTTTGTCATCAAGGTCAGTGAAACTAGGTTTGTTTCCATCTCCATGACCTGATTCTTTGATGACAATGAGAATTCTGCTATAAAGTACAATGATTCTGTAATTCCCTGTCTTATTTCCATAACATTACTATTTTGCTAGGAAAAGAAAAATCTCTTACCTTTCTGCTGTTCTTGAAAATAATACTTTGATTTCCACAGTGTATTTCCAGAGGTCTCTCAAATATTATTTGCCATTAATTTTGTGTTTAGTATTCTAGCATGACGCATAAATAATCAAGTTTACCTTATTCAGGATAACGTAACTCACCATTCGATCCTGTGTTTTTGGGGAAGGCCAATCTGCCTCTTTTATTTGTGCAAATAGTGTGTCCCTCTCTTTGGGGCATTACAGGCTCTGTCTTATTGGCCAGATTTTTCTTCTGCTTGATATATGGAATAGACCATCCAATCCCTCTCTTTCAAAACATTTCTAGATGGTGATTTAGAGAGGCATTCTAGCTTGTTAACTATTAACAGCAAATGTACCTATCCGTTACAATTACTGGGTTTATGGTATTGCAAAATTTCTAAGGGGGGCTGAAAATACTTTTGTTATCTCCATTTCCCTCCCAGCTATGTCTGATTCTGTGCACAGATCACGATCTCCCTATGTTTCAGTTCTGCATATGTAGTAACGAAGATAACAAGAGTTCAGGCTTCTCAGCGCGTTTTATGCAGAAGAATTTCCAGTGAAGTCAGCGGAATCAGTCATTGGTGGGTTCCCTTGTCCCCAACATGCATTTTTGAACCATTTTCTCGTAATTCAATTCACAGTTTTACTCTATATATTTAAGGAAAACCTTTGAAAAAAATTGTTCTGTGTATTCTTTTTGGGAAGGCCGACTCCCTTGTCTTTTGGGGGCGCAGAGAAGAGTGAGCAGGAAATGATGAAGCTTTGTAATCATAAGGGAGTTTGATAATTGCTTCCAGCAATAGATTGGATCAAGAACAAAAGTTGTAAGACAGGTATTGGTGTTCTTTGGATATGTTTGCCATGTTTGCTGTGTAATTTAGAGATAACAGAACTATATTTAACCCAGATAACTTAAGTACCTTCAGCACTCTAACCTGACAGCACAGAGCTCAGCGGTGCTGATTAGGTGCATGTAAAAAGAAGAGCAGTGTCAGGTCTCTGCAGTGGATGATCCTATCCAGCAATAACAGATCACATGAATCAATGTACTGATATCTACCTTGGATTTTGTGGCTAAATTAACTAGGATAAATGCAATATACTGAATCTCTGAGGGTCTGGCATTTTCTCTTATGCAGAATCTGAAGCAGTTTTAAAGCTCTTACATTCACAAAATTGTGTGTTTTATAATTCAAATGGACCAGTGTAGATTAGTGTTGGCTGTTCCTCTCTTATACTCTTCAGACAGGAGATTCATGTCCTTCCCTGTACCATCAAGTATTCTGTGTTCCAAATGGCACTGGAGGTCTGCAGTTCCACTGGCTGCCTCTGCCTAGTGTATAGGCCAAAAGGGACAATATGCATTTTTCAGAATACGTGCAAAAGAAACCAGCTGCTGTAACTGATCTCCTTGTCTTTGCTACTCGTTGCAAACAAAGCTGTTTAGCAAAAGTGACAGTGCTTACAATTCTAATGCCAACCTTCTTATAAACTGAATTTAATTTCTGTCAAGTGCTGTCACATTGGCTAAACAGCTGTGCAGATGACCTTGAGTACCCAGATTTGAGTCTCTGCTTTCACTCCTCGTTCTTCTGCCTTGATTGGATCTCTTAAGAGCAATTCTTCAGTTTGACAGTCTAGATCAGGGGTCCTCAAACTACGGCCCGTGGGCTGGATACAGCATTCTTTTTCCTGTTTTTTGTGCACTACTACAAATGAAATATGTGCAGTGTGCATAGGAATTCGTTCATTTTTTTCCAAACTATAGTCTGGCCCCCGACAGTGTCTGAGGGACAGTGAACCGGCCCCGTTTAAAAAGTTTGAGGATCCCTGCTCTAGATCATACACTGTGTGCAGTCACAGGAGCACAAACAAAAGAACCAGCTGTGGAGAGAGGCTGAGTATACAGAGATCTCCAGTCAGCTCTGGAACCCTGTCCCTTTCAAGGTCTGGATACAAACGGGTATGCAGCATGACTGTCTCTGCTCTGGCCTTGCCAAGCTGGTATAATAATTGCTGGGAGCTGTTAACCAGACAGTTTAAGCTGAATTATCTTCCGCAACCCAGTGGAGTAAAAAATTGTCATGTCTTGACCAATTCAGCTAGACTGCAAGGGTTGGTTACTTAACATTCACTTTTTCACCTAGAATTTTTAATTATATGGGAGACACTGATGGACTGGGACTGTGGTGGTGTTGGTTCTGGGCAAGTAATTGGACTTCTGGGCAAGTAATATGTTCTGTATTGCTGAATGTTTGTAGAATCAAAAAATTCCTTAATACAAGCATGTCTCTGAGCTTCAGAAAATTGTCAGATGAGGTGGGGAGGGACTTACCACTTAAGCAGTCACCATTTGCGAGCCTGCCTTTTGTCTTTCACTTTTTCTCTCTAGCCTATCAGAAGACACAGTAGAAACGAGATCCCTCTCTGAAGAGAGGCAGGTATCGTGATTCTTAAAATACTCTTTGGCCATGATAAATTTTTTAGTGAATTGTTTATTGTAGTATTTCTTTGTTATTAACCATTTCTTATCTACCATTCCACTGTTCCTCAAATAAAAGCAACATGAAGTGCCTTTTGAGTTTGCAACAAGTATTTATTTAACAAAATGGATGCCGCCAACATATCTCCAAAATGCAGGTATGTATAACAAATGTTATAACAGTTGGTTTCCAAAATGAAATCAACATCAAATTTAAGGCAGGATATTCTGTTAGTTTTCATGCAAGGGCATATTCAAATGTTCCTTTATCCAACCCTTCAACTTCATCTTCCCACGTAGAAGAAGGCATACTACTGTAGGGGTCTAACAAGATTTTGAAGCATCTGATAATTAGAAGTCCCAAGAAAACACACAAAATCCCCACAAAGGCAAAGCCAGTTTTTTGCTCTAAAGTCAGAGGGAAGGCAGACATTTCGTTGACACTCATGCTGGCTGAAGTGTTGCTACAGTAATTACTGCTCATCGTTGGGTGTCACATCCTGGAGACTCTGTGGGATTTTCACCTCTACTTCTTTGCCTGCATAGAAAAGTAGAATCAGTTTGGTTAGGTCTAAATGGGGTGTGTGTATCTGAGCTGCAGCATCTGAACATTTAGAAATTAAAACCAGCCTGGATTTTAGTAGTGCCTGTCGTTTTTTCACATTTAAATTAATGTGATAAAATGGCAACTTTTAGCCTCTACACACCATCCATGTACTGGCCTTTGTTAGGAGACAGCAAACCCACCATTTTCTGGCTTTCTGTCTCCTCCAAACAGTGCAATTTCAGCACATGGCTGTTGCAAACAGGGTTTTGTTAGACTGGGCACAAGCTGACAGATTCCAGTTTGGTAATACTCACCAAGTTCTCCACCTGGTGAAACCAGTATGCTTTCTGAAATGGCTTTACACCTCAGACCTTAAACTAGTTAAACTTGCATTGACCTCAGGAGGAATTTCTGCCAAATAATGTAGATTTTGCTCATGTAATTTAGGTTAGAAATTAAACAAATTGATCGAACTTTTAAAGTAAAAAAAAAAAAAAGTATGCAATATTAGTGAAGTCTTGGGCTCCATTTTCAGAAAAATACTGTGTTTTGAACTTGTAAGAAAGTGAGCATATTGGTAAAATTTTCCCTTCACCTTCCTCTAATCATGTCCACTCTTGTGTATGAGGAAAGATTTGTGGGACAAGATGTAACACAAGTAAATTTCCTTCCCCTAAATCTTGCTCTCATTTGTTTCTTCTCCTTGGTCTTCCCCATTAAATACGTATATATCCTGCCATTTTTACAGGCATAGTAAACACCAGTTCTAAACATGCTCCTCAGCTCAGGGGACTGACCCTGATATGTTCTATGGAGGCAGGATGCTCAAGCATCTCCACCCTGCAATTGCCACCAGAAGAGCGCTGTGTGTTTTCAGCCAGGAGAGACCCTTATTTTTGTCTTTTTAAGGAGATCTTACATAGAGATATTATTACGGGGTGTGAATAGTTTTGCTTTATTTTAGGTTTTCCATCAGCTACTGAAATCACATCTTTCTTTTCTCTCTGTAGACAGCAGGAGAATTGGAAGGACTACAGCAGAAGTGCCAAAGGACAAAGGAATTTTTATTCTAAGGTTGGAGCTTGAGGTTTTTTGGCTCTTGTTAACACCTATTTAACTAACATGCCCCGGGGGGAAACTCTTTGTTAACAATTCAACCGTCTTTTTTCCCCAGGGAATTCCCGGTATTCATTTATTTCTTGGCAAAGTAATTAGGCCACTGAGAGCTCTGTGCTGCCATGGCTACCCTGCTTCAGGTACCTGCACTGCTAGCCACTGCAAAGGGAGCTCCAGGTTCTCTGTTCGGCAGTCATGGCTCAAAGTAGCCATGTCCTGAGTCAGCCTACAATTAATAATAACAACAGAAAAAGTAAAAATAAGATTTGGTATTCCTGAGAAGACAGAAATAGACAGAACATTAATCTTGTCTGGTGTCTCCTTTCTCACTTAAGAATTTGTGTGATTTTTAAATATTATCCTAAGGAACAAAAATTTTAAAGCAAGGATTAAAAGGGCAAGGCACAAGTCTATCTTGTTTTGCAATAACCCTCAGCAGGTTATCAAATAATATGGTTTCCTATTACAGTCTTTACACATTTGCCAGAGCAGCGTAACAACCAATATTCTGCTTATTCTACAGAGCTGTGTGTGAGATCCTTCCTTGTTTTGAACAAAACTCTGCTGTTTGGGTCACGCTGTTTGAACTCCTGTTAAGTTGGAGAAAAGATCCAGATACAGCCTATGAGAATTAAAAACAGTGTCAACAACAGTCAATATTTATTTTCTGAAAAGATATCATAAATAAAGCCCACTTGCTGTATGGATTTTCACTGGGCATACTTCCAATTTTTCTGTTGAGTTTGACCTTCTGTAGGGGGAAAAAAAATCACAGGAAGTTCAATATCACAAATCTATGTAAAAAATCAGTTCATCTGAACAAGAGCCAATCAAGGAAGAAAATTACCTTCCCAAAGTCCTAGGACACTGGGTTATATAAACTAAAGGCTTATATGGGAAAATGATATGTAGACACTACCTGGCAAAGCCAGACCCCCAAAACTCAATTGTTATTTTGAAAGACATGGAGAGAAATCTTATAGATAGGCTGGCCATGGAGAATCCTGCATTTGAGCTGAGTCCAGAGAAATATGTATGTGTTTCAGGTGACATTTCTTCACCAGAGTCATATTCCAAAAATATGACTTCCGGTCTTACTAATTTTGCAGGTTACAAACTGGAATTAGTGGTATTTGTTCATACATTATGTGCTTGTCAGGAGACGTTACGGGACAGATCTCTGTGCAAAGCTTGACTGATGCTGAAACATGGAGTGGTAAGAAATGGCTATCTTTGTCTTATTTGGCAAGAGTTTGGCTGAAACAGCTGCATGAGAAACCAGTGGGCATTTTGCTTGGTGGGTGGAATTGGTTCTGGGAAACTGTAATATACAGCTTTGTGTTCCTCTCTTCCCTGTCCTGAATTTCAGAAATTGTAATTGAAGCCTTAAAGTTCACCGAACATTTTGCTCTAATTATGTGTCACCAAAGCTGTGGTACCAAGACTGACCTTGAGTGCCTTTTTATTGCCTTCACATTTTAGTGCTGCATACAGGTTAGATGTCCTCTCCCAGTTAGTCAGATATCCTTTCATTTGCTGCAGTGTATGTGTCAAGTCGTGAGTCAGAAGACCGTGAATACTAACTATGTGGCCTGTATCCAAGAATTCTTGAAGATAACCTTTAGGGCAGTATGATAGGGACAGACATTATATCCGTTAGAATCTGCAGAGTCATTTTGTAGGAGCTGGCCTCAGACTGATCTCTCTTGGCTTTTTTTTACAGGTCAAGACTCTATTTAGCCTTTGATTCATTGCCTGTATAAAACCACTGGCATAAAGAAAGGCTCCTTAACATCCTATTGTGAAATAAAAGGCCATTGGAGGCCCTTGTGAGGCCAGAAGAAAAAACTGGAGTCTTAGAGGAAAAAAAGGAATGAGGAGAATAGCTTAGCATGTAGACCACTGAGGTAAGGAGAATGGAGGTATGAGCTGGGGGTGCTGGCTGCACCTGTGGAGGGTGAAGGGGAACACGATGGGCATTAAGTATTGTGAGGCAACTGGAAGAAAGATGTTCAAATTCTTACTCTAGCAGCATCACCAGCCCAACTGCCAATGTTTGGTGTGGATAGAAGATCCCAGCCCTAGCTCTTTGGTGGTTTGGGTATCACTTTTTGCAGATCTAGCCTTCACCCTCACGTTTTCAGATACTGAGAATATTAAGAAAGTAGCCATTAAGTGTTACATAAAGACTTCCTCAGTAATCTTTCCTGTATTTTGATTTTCAGTCCTTCCCTTACAGAACCTCCCATAGGGTTGGTTTTTTTTTTTTCATGGCTCAGGATTGGAAATGAGTACGTTTAACGTCTGCTGAAGCTGGGAGCATTCATCCTCTTGGCATGATTAAGTCTCTGGTGCCTGAAAACTCACTTCATAAACGATAGTGTGTAACAAAATGGACTGTATCAGTTGCCATCTGTTCTCCCCTTGGATGTCTGCAGCCCAGCTGCTGGTTCACGGATCTGGTCATTCTGAAGGTACTTCAAATAGATTCAGTCCTGGACTTGTGTTTGAGTGACAACAAACCTGACTTTAAAAGGTCTTGGTGTGGTTAGGGACATAAACAGGCATCCTCTGGGAGTTTCAGAAACACCTCACTTGCACTGAACTGGTCAAGGAAACTGAACTGTATTCCAGGAATGCTATCACAGGAATTGGGCACAGGAGGTGGTAGGGTGAAAGGATTAGCAATGGAGAAGACCTAATGAAATAGAAATCAGCATGAATTTGGAATTCACCAAAGGGTCTGAGCTAGATGAGTTAACAACTCATGGCCAAAAATCTTGCAAAAACAGTGCTGTGACCACACAGCCACCCTGTCATGCTCATGTGCACACCGCATGCCTGTATTCTCTGAACTGCTGGGTAGAAGACTGTCTTTTCGAGGTAAGGTTTCTAAGCCAGGGAGGTGTAAGGCAGGAAGGCAAGGGCATGGACGCCCAGCAAATGAAGGCATGGCTAACTGTTCTGCAAGGAGAGCGAAGCCCCACAAAAACAGGCAGTGTTTTTGCAGCACCGTAACTCAGCGTGCAGGCACCACTTTTTCAGGCAAACAGCATTCCCCTGCAAGGACAGCAGCTGGGCAGTGACACTTCCAGCCTTCAGACAAGCAATGAATTGCAGAAATGAGATTTTATCCTTAGTAAATGCGTAACCCTGGAGTCTCTACTGGACAAGAGCTCCTGTGCTGTGAATTCATATATGCGGTCTAAATTTGGGTAATATAGAGAGGCAGGAAAATAAAACATTCACTAGTATCACCCTTTACTTCTGAATGTGGAAAAAGCGTTGCCTGCGTCCCCAGGGATGGAGGCTGCGAGAGACCGAGCACCTGCAAAGCAATTGTTGCTGCAGGATTGCACGCACAGCCTGCACCTTCATCGGCCCCGCTTCCCCGGGAGGGCAGATCTACGCGTTCGCCCCCCGCTCCCCGGCCGTTCCCCCCTCCCGGGGTGCCCCCGGCCGCAGGGAGGTGCCGGGCGGTGCCGCAAGGTCAGCCCCGC
>VZZY01001004.1:95298-114655 GCA_013400335.1 Eurystomus gularis | reverse complement strand
TCGCTGAGGGCCCGGCGGGTGCAGGTGCTGGCGGTGCGAAACCGCCCCGGCGGGCGGGAGGCCGGGCCCTGGGCGCTCCGCCGTGTGAGCCGCCGGGCTGCTGTAACGGGATCCGCTTCTGGGCGTGCTCTGGATCATTTCTGGTCTCGTTTGCGTTTCCTTTTCTTACCGTAGTGGCGTGTTTCGTAAAGCCTTTGAACTAATCTTTGTTTACGTGGGAATGGTAAGACAGCTCTGTAGTGATTTGCCTTTTAAAAACAAACAACCCACCCTCCCCCATTCATAAACACACTTTTTTGTGAAGGGCCTATGGAGTATGTAAACTGTACCTTATGTAGGAGATCTAAAAGGAACCTAGTGTAAAAGAGCCAGAAGTACCAGCTTGCTAGAACAATACCTTGAATAACCATTTAGGGCTTTGGTTGTTATTGATGTCAGGGTTCCAGGGTCGTCATTCTTTACATGAACAAGGTTTTGGCTTCATATCATTGGAATTTCAGTATCTTGCCTAATCTCATTGACATTTTTGAGGAAGAATACATTTTTTAGTAGGCTTACCGTTGCAATACATCAAAGCTGTTAAGATCTGTGAAGTTTTGACATGTTCTAAGCAGCCCAGGTCTGATACTGTTGTGTTTAAAAATTGCACATGGGATCAAGTTCAATATAATGCTGGGGAAATAAAGGCATGCTTCATGCCTTTACTTAAGGCCTTGTGAAATTCAAACAGTATACTACAAGTTATAAATTTCTAATTACCATAACACAGACATTTATTTTTTTTCCTGACCCTGACCCTCAGCTTCCAAACTACACAAACTGTGATTTAATTTGCGAAGGAGGATTGTGACCCTTTTGCACCTTTGAGACTTATAACATTTTATTGCCTTTTGAGGTTGCTACTGTTAAAATAATGGCTTAATTTTACTGTATCCCTCCTTCTGTCAGAAATTTTCTTCATTTCACCCCAAAACTAATCACAAATAAATGAAAAATCCCAGCCATTCTGTGTTGTAGAAATAACTACTTCAAGTTTGAAGAGAATGCAAAGTTCTTGGTAACAGTTTCAAATCTTGTTCTTTCACATACAGTTTCCAGTCTTTTCCAAAACGTGTACAAAGGATTAAGCTATCCATGTGCAAGTGAAATGTACCACTTCAGTAACCAGGTTTGCTTAGCACTCATTAAATTGGATAGGAATCTTGGTGTCAACTTGCACACTTTTGTAAGTTTACTGTATTGAGCAGTGGACCTGTTCAGTGCAACAAAGCTTAACTGGTGTATGTGCTTTAGAATCACATGTTGTGGACACTTGCGAGCAGAGAAATATAAGTTTGTTTTTAAAAAGGTCAGTTTTTAGGGCTTTCATGTTGATTTATCTTCCGTTTGTTTTTTAGGCTTTTAGTTATGTATATGGAAACCTTGTATTTTGTTTCCAAAACTTTACAGAAGTTCAAAGGCATTGTTTTTCAAAAGGTAAAAATTGGTTTTTCTAATCAATGAGGGAAGAAATTAATGTAGACATCTCTTTTTCAACCCTAGAAATCTGCTAGTGATTTCACAGGCAAATATTAATTAAATGTATAAAATTATTAGTTATACAAAAGTAAAGAGTAGAAATTACTATTCTTTTTTCTCCAATAAGATGTCAGCTCATAGTTTCTGAGACTGTCTTTTCTGTGGTCTCTAGGTGACTAATGTCACATTTTCACTGTATTATTTGATTGAAATTATTTTTAATATTCAAGGAGGAGGGTGACAGCTACATACACAGAAGGATCTCTGCCTCCAGCTTGTTCACTGGCCTGTGTTGGTTTTGGCAGATGAGTTTTGCAAGAAGGATTGTTTTTTTAATTAGTCCTCTATTTTCAGGAGTCTGGCTGTGATCCCCAGACTAAGTGAAGCATCTTCATTTTTTCCCAGATTTAAGAGTTGATGCCAGACTCATATCCTCTGTGCTCTCTACTGGTTTGTACAGCAGGTCTTGTAGAGCATATGGATTCCATATTTGGAGACCTGGCTCTTCCTGTGCGTTACGTTGAGCACCCAGGCGCTGCTTCATAATCCTTTAAGCAGGAGAGAGCTTAAATGGCTAAAGAGAATCCATTGCTCTAATCCTAAAACTTAAGGAAGAACTCAGATTTTACTAGGGGTCTCATTTGGCAGGAGCTTTGAATTTGCAAATGGGACTGGGTTGGAAGGAACTGATCTGACTGAAAAACATGATACTCTGCTCTTTCCCTCCCCTTTCGTTCGTCTCTCTCCAGCTCCCTGCATTGTTCCCTCCATTTCACTTCGTTACACAGCCACACAAGAATTATATTGCCACAACAGACAGGGTGGTGTGGAGGAGGGATGATGCAGAGGGAAGCTGGAGGGTGCTTGAACCAGATAACTTGCTGTTGACTTTGAATGCTTTATATTTTATAAATACTTAGCCTAGAGGAGTGTTCATGCATCTCTCAATTGTTAATCCTCTTTTAATCCACTTGTAAGTACAAGGACTGTGAAGTTCGTATCATATGAGTACCTCAAAATTTTGGAAAAAGTCATGGGAGAGATATGAATGTATTTGAATTCATTCCTCCTTTAAAAGTGCATGAGCCTGTGTAGGTATTATATTTAGCTTCATGAAAGGCTACTTGCATGTGGTCCTAAGTGCAAGACTGCCACTTACTCACTGTTTTGTTAATAACTGTGCAGAAACCTGAAAACACGCATCAGTTCATCAAAATCCGTTACCTTGCCAAACATTGTGGTTGTAAAGCTGAAATGCTTGTTTTGACTGATACTACACCAGAAGCCTTCCAAAGTATCAAAATGAGATAAAAACTAAGTCTCCTGAAATGTGGGAAAAATTGTGAAGATGGTGTAATTTAAGAAGGAGAGTTCACAATCAATCACTTTTGACAGTAGGACATTTCCTTGTTCTAACTCAAGTGGCTAATGCTGGCTTTATAAAATAAACTTTTGTGTAAAAGTACTTTCAAGTTTCTCATGAACTATGGTGAAATTTGAACTAGACATTGATGTATGTTTCTAAGTAGCATCTGTTCAGTGGATCACTTCTGTGTGGCTTTATCACTGGATTCTTTTAGTTCAGCAGTTCGCCTTTTTTAAGGTAACAATTCAGGCACCTTGATCCTCTGTTAGCATGCTAAATCACCTCCTGATAGTAACACTATCAAAAGTGTGGAAGAGTTTTAGATGTTTAATTCCGTTCAAAATGTATAGTTTTATCACATTTGAGATTTGGGCTGCTTTAAAAGAGGGGAAGCAACTTTTCCTGCATCTTCATCTAAAAGTAAAATTATTTTTAAAGGGGAGCAGCTACTGTTGCTAAATTTTTGAAAGACTTCTGGCCCTCAGTCTATTTTATTGTTGTTTCTGGTGGATAATACTGGGTGACTTAATTAGTTCTAGATGCAGAGCATGTCTTAATACAGCTATTTCCTATGCATTTAGCAAGTTTCCAAATTCTATTAGTGTTAAGCAAGGAAAGGGAAAGAACATTTGTTGTTTTAATTGAATTTTAATTTTCTATCTAAAAGGAGTCTGGCACAAATTGTGAATAAAAATTATTTGTGAGGTAAATAAAATGTAATTTGGTTTATAACCCATTAGAGTTGATTTATATATTATGATTACATTGAATGAAGAATACCCACCTGTTCCATAAGTTAGACTGTTTCAACTCTCACTTCTTTGGTGAATATTGTGTAACCTGGCCAAGTCTGATGTGAAAATTATGGAAGTACCAAATCATGGATACTGTAGCTTATTCTTCAGCTGAGTCACTGTATTTTGATATTTGTAGTAGTTTCATAGTACCATCTTGCGGAATCTTGACAGACATAACGGAAATGGAATGTAACTGAAGTAGCAAGATGTGTTTGCTTTACTTACAGTAATGAATAGATCTATTACAACTTTTTAGTTGTTGTTCTAGATAAAACAATGTATCTTGGAATTAGACTTTTGGTTTGTTTTTTTTTCTGGTTTGAAAAGCAGCATTTGATATTCTGGGAGTTGTAGTAGTGTAGGTGATATACAGAGAGATATGTTTATATATAGGAGGTATAATAGTCTGATGATCCAACAGGAGACTAATATTTGGGTTTTTTTAAATATAGGGATAATGATGAGACAGCAAAAGAAGAGAAAGCACCTGTGAAGGAGAAGTACATTGCAAAAGCGAAGGCAATCCCTTCTCTTGGAAACAAAAATAGATTCCACCCCTATTCAAAGGAGAAGAATGCAGGCACTGGAGAGAAGAAGACTATTAATCGTAATAGAGTTTTTATTAGCAACATCCCATATGACATGAAATGGCAAGCTATTAAAGATCTTATGAGAGAGAAAGGTAACTTATTCCTTATAATACACTTCACATAGAAAAAGAGTAGAACTTAAATGCAATGTGTATGTCCTTTGAGCCACACAGATTTGATGACTTTTTTTTTTTCTTTTTTTTTTTTTTGGCCTTTACTTGGTACATCTATCTCCCTTCCCCCTCTTCCATCTGAGACAATTGCATTGCAGAGTAGGATGGATAAATGAAGTGCTTACAATCTTCTGCCATTCTAGTGTGACAGGAGAGAGTACATGCATGACCTCATGACTTCTTAAAGAGATTGTGTTTCATCTAGTTGTAGTCTTTGTAGATTTTTTTTTTTAAGGGCTATTGTATTTAAGCAACACATCCAGTGTGTTAACATGAATAATAAAGGGCGTATTTCAAAAGTTGTTTTGTATTTCTTTGGTAGAATCTGGCTGTGGAATTAACTTTGTCTGCATTGTCACTACTGCCATGACTGTTTGTCTGGAGATTTGTATTAAAAGCTTGTTACTCTTGTTGCAGTTCTGATAGAGTAATCTTACTAGCCCAAACATTTTATTTAAAGTTTGGGATGAAGTAACGCTAATATATGAATTCTATAAAAAGTTAGTTCTGTGTTTTCCTTGAAAAATTGATTCTTCAAAAGTAATGCAAAGCACACTTGGCTTTTAGGCTGTGAAAAATGCCAAACCCTCCCCTTCTGTAAGTGCTGGTTTATCTGTTGTAAGGTGACGCGACTATTTGATTGGTTTATTTACTGAAACTTCCTACTTTAGAAAGTGAGTGGCTTGCTGTGAAATATTTGATGTGTAAATTTGGTTATTATTGAAGGCAAACTTATGATTGAAGATATTCAGGTAGAAAGTCACCTTAAAACAGGTGTTGTGAGTAGGATGATAAATGTAACACTTTGCAGTGAACGTTGAAGTTTCATTTGTTAGGTTAAGGGACTGTGTATATCTGAATTTGTTCACCAACTATATCATACTGGCCAAAATATGATCTGTAGTATGAATTAGGTTAAATATAGTTGTTTGTTTTTAGCTTTTGAGAATGTGGCTGCTGCATATTTCTGAAAATTAGCTAAATTATATAGCCATTGACAGGAGGTATGTTGGTCTGGTTTTGATTGTTGGTGAATAATAGGTGCTTCTCTGTAGAGTTGTGCACAGGGGCACAGTAAAGAAAGATACTGGTGTTTAAATGCATTGTCTCTTGGTATTTTCCCTTTGTATGTCTTATGTAGTTGGTGAGGTTACATACGTGGAGCTGTTTAAGGATGCTGAAGGAAAATCAAGGGTAAGTGCCGTGGGCAACAATCTGCTAGAGGTTTAAAAGTTCCTCAGCAGTTTTATTTTTGTATAATACCTGTACCAGTTATTGGAAAGTAAGTTTCATTTTTACACTGATTTTCATTAAGATAGCCTTGAGGATTTTGTATTAGAAGTAGTCTGACACTTTCACACAATTCAAACTAGCTGGCTGCAAAGGACAAAATACTGCTGTAAATGTTAACAAATGGCATTTACTTAATTCTTCTTTTTAGTCACCATCTTTGTTTTGGTACAAATCTGTTTCATATACAGGACGTTCAGTAAACCACTGATTCTATTTAAATTTTGTTAGCATAGTACTCTCTTCTTAGGGCCAAAGAGTGTAAAATGTTAGCCAAGAATATACTGTTTGAAGTGCCTGATTTGACAGCTTTGCAGGGTTGGTACTCTAAACACTGGATTAATGTATTTGCTTTCTTAAAACTAAATGGATGGAGATGGTTGGTAGCCATAAGAGTGCCAGCAATGAGGCACTAAGAGTGAAGATTGTTAAAGCTCCTTTGTCTTCTTGAAAATAGTCAAAAGTGTGGCCAATAGTAGCTCCAAACCTGCAGTGAGAACATGAGAAATGCGGGTTTGAGTCTTAACTGAGGTTGTATCAATTGTTGTAAATTTTCTTTAATGCTTGTTAAAACTAAAACATGCTGTCAGCTTCGCTTTTCTTAAAGCTATCCTCAACCCTTTGCTTTATTAGAAGGATTCTGGTGCAGTCAATAAGATATTTTCTTACAAAATAATTTCTCAATTATGCTAGTAACACTGAAGAGGTATGCAGGCTCCTTGTTCATCGTACTGGTATACTTGATGTAGGTAGATTTGAATTTTGTAGTCAGTGGGTAGCTCTTAACGACACAATGAGTGTCTTGATTGGTTTTTAGTTGGTTTTGGGTTTTTTTTCTTTCCACCCTTTCCCCTCCCACCTCCTCTCCCCAGTTGTCCTTACACAGATCTGTGTGGCATTTTTCTAATTCTGGTTTGGCTCAAAGAGAACAAAAGATAATATATTCTCTTGCATTTGAAAGGTACGTATATTGAGAAAGTAGGAAAAATTCAGCCTGGCTACCAGTAAAGAGCATGTATTATGGATGTTGAAGCTGAAAATAACTTGAATAGTTATTTAACAGTGAGCTGGGATCTTTAACTGGAATCTTAAATGCTCTATCATATGTGCTGACTGACTTTTAAATTTTTTTTTTTCTCTTTACATATGATGACAAATCATCACGGATGTAGGGTTGCGGGTAAGTTTCTTTTCCTATGTGTGTAGAGACACACTACTATCCAAACATTCTGTTAATTTTAACCTTTGACGCTTTATTTTAATACTCTAAATGTTTTGTTCCCTCCAAGTGTGGTTGAATTCAAAGATGAAGAATTTGTTAAGAAAGCATTAGAAACTATGAACAAATATGATCTTAGTGGAAGACCCCTGAATATTAAAGAGGTATGGTTGTTGCTGCTGTTTTTAATTTGAAATAGTGAAGATACTATAACTGCTGAGATGATAGTACAGTGTTTCGAGCATCTTAGTTGTGTGATTTCCAGTTTAATTTTTTTATGACTTTTCTTAATGGACTAAGGTGCTTGTTGGCATGCAGAAGGTACTATGCCAAGCAGACTAACAAAAAGTGTGTCCTGGAGTCAAAATAATCTAATACTGTTTTCTTCAGAAAACTTTAACTTCATATTCTTACCTTAGTGTTACCAGGTCTTTTCCAACAAAAATGATTCTATGTTTATGTTGCTTACCTGCTTCAAAATACCATGCAGAGTAAACTGAATATCAGACTACTACGTATGTGCAAAAATGAGGCTGGAAGTAGAGAACTTGTGCTGAATGGAAAGTGAAATTAATGTCAACATTTCTATTGTAGTGTTGTAGTATACGATGGTTGTCTGATGCGGTTCTGTCCTATTACAACTTTAATAATGATATTAATAAATAAATAAACAACCTAATTACATTAATTCAGTTCTTGGAAGAAGGTGCAAGACTGACAGTCCTTTAGATTGAAATCTTTTCTACTTGTCCATAGGCTAGGTACAGCATGTGAAGTGGCAGTGCACGCTTCCTCAACAAGTGCTTTGCCAATATGCCTCAACCCTCATCTGAAAGGACCCACCTCTAGAGGTGAGGGAATTAGGTCTCCATGCTAATTCAGTTCTTGGTCCCTCTGACATGGACAAGGATATTAGTTGGTAATTTTGATGGGTTTGTGTAGAATTTCAAGTAGTACCTTCTTGTTTGTTGCCAGTCCTCTTGTGGATGATTAAGTTGGCTTTATTTTTGCCCATGTTTCAGGATCCTGAAGGTGAACATGCTCGTAGGGCATTACAGCGTGTAGGAGGACAGTTTCCAGGAGGACATGGACCTGATGTGGCACCTGGAATAATGAATTTACCACCCTCTATTCTCAATAATCCAAACATTCCTCCTGAGGTTATCAGTAACTTGCAGGCAGGCAGGCTTGGGTCCACTATTTTTGTTGCTAATGTAAGTCTAAAACTGTACTTTATAACTGTAATATTTGATCCTTGTAAAACATCTTCTATTCTTGCATAATTCAGTTTTAATATAAAGAGGAAATTAGAAATGTTAGTTCACAGTTAGTGTATTAAACTGAAAATGCTGGATATGTATTCAGATTTTGTACATGAAAGGTACATTATATTCTTGAGGCTGACATGCACTTTCAATTATTGCACAATCAACCTGTTGATTCAAAAATGTTTTATACATCTTGTTATCTCTTTACAATTGCATTTCTTTTTTTTAATTAAATATACACTTCAGTTTATCTTGCTAGTTACTTTAACTTGAGCTGTTACATTTGTTGGAGGTAATTACTCCATAAGTTCTTTACTTGCTCAAAAGACTACTATGTCTGAAGGGGACTTGTGGGAGTACAGCTGCTCTTGGAGAGACCCCATCCATTTTTCAGTGTTAGTATGTTAATTAAATATGTATATATAGTATAAATTGTACTGGGTTGCAGTACAGTTTGTTTGCAGTATTACAAAATCCTGGCTATTTACATATAGCAAGCATTTTGTGAAGCCAAAGAGTTACAGCAATGCAGAAAATCTCTTTCAAAAATAATGGCAGAACAGAGATGTGCACTGAAATCACTAATGTATTTCTGTGTGTAAGCTTGACTTTAAAGTTGGCTGGAAGAAACTCAAGGAGGTATTCAGCATTGCTGGAACTGTAAAGCGTGCAGACATCAAAGAAGATAAAGATGGCAAGAGTCGAGGAATGGGAACAGTTACCTTTGAACAAGCAATTGAAGCTGTTCAAGCAATATGTATCCTTGGTTTTGAAAAATAATGTATCAAATACGGTTTAGTCTTTAAATAGTGCACTTTTGCAAATGGTGCCACTTTTCCTCGTACCTAGCCTACAGGGACTACAGTATAAAACTGTGCAGATTACATTTTTAATGCTGAGTTTACTGCTAGAATCTGGAAAGGTGTTCCTGATAATGTTGAACAAGCTTAAAATACGTGGGAATGTGGCTTGTGTGAAACTTAACTTTTATATACCTAACAGCTTGTATAGTCTCTTCTGGCCTTTGAATTGGCATTCTAAAGATTGGGTAAGGAAAGATAAGACTCCTAAAAATGGTACAGGAAATAAAATACGTTATTACAGTGATTCTTCTGAAATAGTTAAATTGTCTTCTGTAGTTAGATTCCTTGACCTACGTTTCTTCAGCTATGTTCAATGGACAGTTCCTGTTTGATAGACCCATGCATGTAAAAATGGTAAGTTGCTTACATTTTTTTTCTACCTTACATGTTTCTGCCAAAACATTGAAAGGATCATAGCATAATATCCTTGTTTTTTATCAGGATGACAAATCAGTTCCGCATGAAGATTTCCGTGTAGCAGACAGCAAAAGCTCACAATTACCTCGTGAGTGCACGCTCTGTTTTCTAGTCCTTGTACTTAATATATTTTGATAGAGTCTTGGAACAGTTTAGTAGTACTTTTGCTTACTGTGGTCTCTTTATGGTAACAGAAGAAAGTCTTTCTTCTGGTGATACTTATTTTTGTTTTCAAGGTGGTCTTGGAGGCATTGGTATGGGACTTGGACCAGGTGGACAGCCCATCAGTGCAACACAGTTGAGCATGGGTGGTGGAATGGGGAGCATGGGTCCAGGAGGTAAATCTGTGTTTTGAATTTTTAAGTTTAAAATTGCCATTTCTGTGTCTGGAAGAATGACATCCTCTTGACAAAGCAAGCTTTGTACAGTGTGCTTTTGAGATGCTAACTATCTCTACATTTTAAAAATACATTATGGTCTTACCTGTCTTCTAAATGGTGTTTGTCTTCTTGGTTTAAAGGTATGGGAATAGATGGTCCAGGATTTGGCGGAATGAATAGAATGGGAGGCGGTACGTGCAGTGAAGTTCTTTGCATTAAGTATTTTTTTTAATATTGTATAGAAAACACTCTTTGTTATTTTACAGGACTTGCTGGATTTCGTGGGATGGAAGGAATGCCAAATATGGGAGGATTTGGAGTCAACAGAATGGGAGGTAGGTGAACACTGCTCCCGTATGCTTATTAAGTTTGCTTATATTTATTTATTAGAAGCTCTTCCTTTAGGGCAATGGGTAATGTAGATGAGTTCAGAGGAAATATAGTCAGTGGCATTAATGAAGGCATAGGAACTGGAGTTGGAGTTAAGTATTTAGGTGCCTTAAACCTACTTCTATTTAAACAAGCACCTGTGAAACAAGCATTGTATAAACATCAAATATATTTAACAGAATATTTCTGGTTTTTTGCTTTCTTCTCTACAGAAATGTTCCGTGGTGGAATGGGAGGAAACATTGACAGAGATTTTGGTCGTGGTGACATGGCATTGAACCGAGGTTTTGGAGAATCTTTTGGAAGGATGGGTATGGTGACAGTTAAATTTCATGTGGACGAGTTATACTAGACGCAATGTGGTTTCATTTGGTCATCTTCCTCTGTTCCCTCTGCCTCAGTCATTACTATAAAGATGTATTCTGACTGTTTATTATAGCTGTTGTTAGGACAGAGGTTAAAGTGTGGGGTTTTTTTTTTCCTATCTGTGAATTATAAACAAAATATTGATTTGAGAAAAGCATTTAGCTTTATACTGTTAACTTTGTGTAGTGTTAAGATTTTGGGTTAAAGTACATGCTTCTGGTAATTCTGAACAAGGTGCCCATGTATCACTTTTGTAATTTCCAGGAGCCTGCTTTTGCAAATGCATGCTGGAAGACTGTTTTTACTGCAAATCAGGAAGAATTGGATAGGAATGGTGAATTGTGGTGCCCTCTGTTTTCTCCCTGCCTTCTCAGCTCAAGCAGCTCAGACTGGGATTTATTGTTCTCCTCTGTAACTCAGCCAGTTTTGTTTTTGTTTATAGATGAT
Organism: Eurystomus gularis; assembly: GCA_013400335.1. Taxonomy (NCBI): domain Eukaryota; kingdom Metazoa; phylum Chordata; class Aves; order Coraciiformes; family Coraciidae; genus Eurystomus; species Eurystomus gularis. The sequence goes on along the minus strand of VZZY01001004.1, from coordinate 103,571 downwards.
ACCTTATTGACAGAGTTAATTTTGTTACTTTTGAGTACCCTCAAATGAGATACTTCTCTATCTGAAGAGTTTCCCAACTTATCCTTAACTAATGGAAGGAAATTGTAGGGATTTACAAATATAATAATATCAGGGAAGACCCTAGTGTACTTCTGTTACACTATTTAGGTTAATTCTATCTTAAAAGGAAACACTGTGAGTGTGTTTGCTTTAGTACCCTGCCAGGTTCAAGGAGGGCAACGTGAGATTGTCTTTGATTGGGCTATGGCATTGATTAGTGAAAATGAGGATGTTTGATTTGCAGTAGAATTGTTGGAGTTGCCATTTAAATTGCCAAAATTTTTTAGTATCCAAAAAATCAAAGGTTGTGATATAGACCATAGTCAAGCATGCCATTTTTTGTTGCTGGAAAGCCAGTAGGGGAAAAAGTACAGCAAAGGATGTCTATAAAGTCATAAATAGCTGAAATCTTGCTCATTAGGATTATTTGAGCTTTCAGGTTGTTGTTTTTATTTTAAGTGCATGTTAGATTGTTAGGGAGACTTCCCCCCCCTTTAAAGCGGTGGGTGTAACTGGGATGTACTTGCAACTAAGGTTTTCTAGCTCTGGAAAAGTGGGGATTTTTTTTTTCTTTCTATTCTTTTTAAGGTTAAAAACACTCATGTTGACAGCAATCTCCAAATTTGACTTGGTGTTTCATTGCATTGCTGTTTCATTTCATTCTCTGTGGCCTAATGGATAAGTATTAAGATCTTCCTCATACACACTGTTGGCTGAAGTACTGGCAATAATCCCACTGGTGTTGAAAATTGGTAGGTCTTTTTTAACAGGCTAGTCCATATTTTTTGAAGTCTTGGTATGGCTGTGACAGCCTGTTTTCTGAGAGGAGACAAATATTTCCCATGAGACTGGCAGGGAACAATTGTTGCTGTTTTGAACCGTGTGGAGAAACAATCTAATGGAAGACTCAGCAGTGACTTTTTTTGGGTATTAAAACAATTGTGTCTGGCCTAAAGATGACAGTTATTGATCTATTCTGCCATGAGTAAAAACTGAGCTGCTTCTTTTAGGTATGAAAATCAAGCAAGAAAAATGCAGCTGACAGTTTCACTCTGTTCTGCAGTGACAGGAATGTAATTCTTTTGAGTTTCTACAGTTCTAGAAGCTCCCTTGGGATTACTTTCCTGAGTATTAGCACTTAAATGAAAAGAATTAGTTTTACCGCACTCTGGAATCGGTCTGTGATACTGTTCTGGAGATTCCATGGTTCTGCCAAATAGCTTTTATTAAGTATCAATTCCCTTTCTACCTTTTCCCCACCAAATTCTATCAATTTGCTCTTCATATGCAGTAAAGAATAATGTTGGGAGACCTGTTCTTAGCTTTTGCATTGGTTTCTTAGAAATGGGAGAAACTGGGGCATTTCTGTACTGTGAAGTTCAAAGAAGATGAACCGGTCAGTTGCGGCTGTTCTTTCCCATGTGGGAGATGGCTCATTTAGTTTGAAGATGTTTGTTCTGCTGGTGGAAAAGCTAAAGAGTTGCTTAAATCCTGTAATAGAGATGGAGGAACTAACGTTACTTACTCAATCTTTCCTTGTTAGTTAGAATAACAAATGCACAGGTTAAAGTGTTCTATAGAAAAGAATTGCCAGCTAACATCGAGATCAGTGCACTTCATCAGCGTGCATTTTGTTGTTGTTGTCACTAACTGGTGGTTTCAGAGTATGTCACTTCATTTGTTGTTTTTTTTTTTTTCCTGTTTAGGTGGTGCAATGATTGGTGTTTTTGCAGGAGGAATGGGAGCACCTAGCATGGGGCCAGTAAGATCTGGAATGAGTAGGTTAACTTGTTTCAGTCGAGTGTAAATGCATAGGCAATGAATGATATGGAGTACACATAACTGCATCAAAGAATTTCCTCATGTAGTGTCTTGAAAGTGTTGGAAGAAGTAGAATTCTGTTGCACGTGACTGCAAGTCTAACAGTTTTTAAAGCTGGTTAAGGTAGAAGTTCAGAGGAAAACTTGCTAATAGTCTTTCCCTTAGTCTTTGTTTTGAAATAGTTTTAACTTCTGCTTTGGAGGGAGGAGTAATTCAAGTGAAAAGACAAATGTCCAGAGTTATTTGTGTGAACTTCATGAAGCTGAAGTTCAGTAATTTCTTATCATTGAAATGATCAATCAGCCTTGAATTTCAGATTATCACTCACTTTTGTTCTGTGCAGAGCTCCAAAACCAAGTTTGTATTACAGCAAATGTCTGAGTTCCTCAGAATAGAGCAGATGAGGCACTAAAGTCTTGCTAGTGGCAATCTTGAGAGGCATAAGGCTTAAAGAGAAGATCCCTCATGAACGATCTTGATAGTTTTACTTTACATTACTTCTTAATTATGAATCCACAAAGATTATAATAGGATATTTGAAAGTGTTTTGCCAATTACCCAGCCCAGCACAGAAAACGCCACCACCACGAGGAGGCAGATGCATAAGCAGGTATAGATTTTATCATCTATCCCCATGGGGCGCAGAAATGACACTACATGGCTGGCAATAGAAGAGAGAAACCCACTCACTGCGGGTGATATAACAAAAGGAAAAATAAACTTAACTACAAACTCAATAATAGAAGGGAAAAGAAAGCAGGCGATCGCCTCAACAATCGAGGGGGAGATTAACCATACCCCAAGTATCACCATAGCCATGCACAAGCCACCCCGGCAAATACCGGAGAGGTGTGCCAGCAGTACAGGGTACATTCCACAAAGGTACATGGCTAAACTACGACGGACACCAAAAGGATAAGCAATCAAATCCATTACCAGTATTACCCTTGTCCTGTCCAATCTACTCGTTCTGTCCCGCTGTTGCTGGGAAATCTGGGTTGCAGCGAGCAGCTGAGGGGGGGGGCGCTGAGGGAAAAACCCTGCGTGGTGCGTCCACCCGCAGGTCGGCTTTTTCCCAAGTTCGCCACAAGCAGGACCAGCTTCTCTACTGTTGGATAAACAATTCAGGTTGCACAGGCAATCCTCAACAATAACTTCAAAAGTGGGACACCTGCTATTTTTCCTCCTTGTTGGGTTTGGTCCAAGGTTGGCCAAGCCCGAGAAGAAACTCGAAGAGGAGGAGGCACCTCTATCTGTGTTGGTCTGTTCTCACGGCTAATCAGCTAATTTCCCAGCAGAGCCAAATCCTCTGCTGGTTCCAGTCACACTGTCTGGTTGTGAGATTCATCCACATGTCAACTTTAATTCAGGGCCTATTGCTCAGGCCCCAGCACTTCAGAATGCCATTGATCTTAGTTCTTTATATAATATACATTAATATATTTCATTGCACGTGTCACAGGAAAGTCCATGCTCTTCACAGTACTTGCTCTAACATCTTTTCTTTGCAAAATACGCTTTCTCTAGAAGATTGTGTCAAGTCTTGCTACATGAAGTAAAACTGAATGTAAATGCAGGAAGCAAAATAATACTGTATATTGTCAAATTACCTGTATCTTAACATTGCCACAGTTACTTACTTGATCTTTTGGTACAGAAAACTGGATAGCCTTTAAATCTTAATTCTTCACTTGTGTTCAACATCTTACAACATTAGATGGTGCAGCTTGATGCAGTTTTTCTATTTTAGAACTGACACTTTTAAGTCAAAGTATTAGAAGATACAAATATTATGCATGCTACTAGATAAATCACTGTGCATGTATGATGTTGTTCTGTATTACAGAAGTTTTATTAAAGTTATTTTTTCATTATACAAAATAATTCATTTTAACAAAATATTTGTGCGTTTATTGCTAAAAAGAGATTTTTGTATTATCCTCCTTTTCTTTCTCTGTGTAGGTGGTGGAATGGGTGGTATGAACAGTATGGCTGGAGGAATGGGAATGGGGATGGATCGGATGAGTTCTGGTTTTGATCGAATGGGACCAGCTATGGGTGGAGGCCTGGACAGGAACATCGATATTGATCGAGGATTTGTGCCTGGCCCAATGGGAAGTGGCATGAGAGAGAGATTAGGCTCTAAAGGCAACCAGATATTTGTGAGAAATGTAAGCATTTGAATACACAGAACCACGAGGTTATTTTGTGTGCATGTTTGATGATACGCTTTTGTAATATTTTATTAATAATGCTTTTTTATTCTAGCTTCCTTTTGATTTGACTTGGCAGAAGCTAAAGGAGAAATTCAGTCAGTGTGGTACGTATATGAATCCTATCTCTGCTCAGCTCCATCGGCTTCATGTTTTACATGGTGCTTGCTAGATAAGGACAGGAAGACAAAATTGTTGCTTTATTCTGAAGAGAGTCTGGCTAGCCTGATATTTCTTACTTTCCTCACCTTTCCTGAGTTACATAAATAGTTTTTAGGCATTAGATATAACATGTGAGACCAAGGTACAGTATGGGCTGTGTTGGCTCTGAGTGTTTATCTGCTGTAAACTTTGATTCCATTAATAAAATTACTCTTTGAGCTGCTTCTTTTTTTTTTTTCAAGCAAATATTGTGTATCCTCTGGCCAACACAGAGCACATAATGTACCATTTATTTTGAGACAAATGCATGCAGGGGCCTGAGCCCATCCAGCTTATGCATTACTTCCAGAAATGGTGCTTCAAAATTAGAGTTAGTAATTTTGCCAGAGTGGCAGATTTGGTTTTTTTGCAAGTAGATGATCCCGGTTAGCATACTTGCAGGCTGTAATGCTTCCCCTTTTCTTAAGAAATAAAGGCCCTTTTTTGTGTAAGAGAAAGAATTGCTCCAAATGCCCAGTAATTCTTTTTATCTAATTCAGAAAAGTTGTCTTTTCACAGAAGTGAATGACAAATGAAGCTCGGGTGTAGAAATACATGACTGTTTTGTTTTGAAAATGCACTTTTACAAAGGAAAGCTTTAACTGAATTACAGGGTGGCTTTTCTTATTTTGGAGATACAGAAAAGACAATTTAAAATGTGCTATTGATACGTAAGACAGTTCTCATAGCTGATTGCAGATTTAATATAAATTAGAACTTGCAGTTAAATGATGAAAGATTTTCAGGTGTTCAAAATTTTTTTGTAGCTGAAAGATATAGCAAAACAAGTTCTCTCTTTTTTTTAAGTCTTAACTGCCTGGGCAACTTTCAGATAGCTCAGATTTTTTTTTCCATCATCCCCTTGACAGCTAACAGATGTAGTAATTATGTTGAATTGTGTTTAAGAATTATAAGCACAAATGTAAGCCAGAGGCTGTATTCACGCCAGTATCATAAGGAAATATAAAGACTATGTCTCTATATGTTCAGTTTCTTTCACTGAAAGGCCAGTCTACTATTATATGATATTTAAATATAAAAAGCCCTGTATTTTAGTGAAAAGTTTCTTGTTCTCAGTGGCATCTGGGGGCTTAGGAGTGGTGTGCTACAATGTACCTTAAGCAAAAACTCATTAGCTCCAGGCATTGAACATTTTCTGAGGTACCAAGACATTTACATTAAAATGCTGGCTCATGAGTTGTGTCCAACCTCAAGAAAACACTGCAGGAATTGAATAGTGCATGCTACTTTTCCACTACTTCTAACCAGGTAACTTTACTGTTTTAAAGGCTTTAATTTTGCTCTGCAGCTTCATTACAAAATTGCTTGATTGTTTTGATTGCTTGATATGTTGTTGTGCTGATGATCATGGCGGACTGAATTGAACTGTAATGTAGCTAATACCTGTCAGTGGTCACACTTCTGGCCGTGTCAGTAAATGAAACAAAACTTTCCCTTAGCCTTATAGGGCACTTTGTTTCAAACTTGAGGTCAAAACCGCGTGTACTTCATCTTATGCTAGTGTGAAGGGAAGATCTGAAACAGTGGACCTTAATTTGGATTTCTCACTGTTTTGACCTTCCCTGAATAAGTGAATATACCATCAGTCTGAAAGTGCTAATTTCATATGTCCCCCTAGAACATATCTTAAAATGTTCTTTTTTTCTTTTTAATAACTTCTAATAAGTTCTTTAAGCTGTTAGTCCACTGATGACTTGAAATAACCACTGTTTAACTTATTTATTCAGGTCATGTAATGTTTGCAGAAATAAAAATGGAGAATGGAAAATCAAAGGGCTGTGGAACAGTCAGATTTGACTCACCAGAATCTGCTGAAAAGGCCTGTAGGATAATGAACGGCATAAAAATCAGTGGCAGAGAAATTGATGTACGCTTGGATCGCAATGCATAATTTAAAACTGTGTGTTCAGGAACATTCCTATGTCTGTTTAGCTTCTCTATCCTAGTAAGTCATTTTTAGTAACATTGTATGCTTACAAAAGCTGTAAAAAGGAACTTTTAAATCCCACCAGCCTTTAACAGTATAGTGTTTAATATACTGTGATACTTGTTAACTGAATCTTACTATGTTTGGTTTTTAAAGACAATTTGCCTGATTTTTGTTGTTTTTTTAGAGGCATTGAGCACCTGCAGGTCCCTATAGACCGCTGAAGCTTTGGATGCTCAGTGCCTTTGGAAAATTAGGCCAAGTGTCTCTAGTCATTCAGTTTAAATGAATGGTTATACTGTTTTTAATAAAATAAGCCATTTTCTCTGTTAATCTCAAGATTGCATAGTGGGATTTGTTTAGTGTTTTCTGATTTTTATTTTTTTTCCCCCAGCGTGTATCAACATTGTAATGTAAAAACTAGATGTCTTTTTTTCAGAATTTTGGTTTTATATGTGCATTGTAGTCATACTGTAATTCTTGACTCTAAAAGAAAGGGCTCCAATTAGGCTGTGATGTTTTTGTTTTACTTAATATTACTTTAATGACATGGCTTAGTTCTGTAAATAAGATTTAGAGCCCAGTGGGAGTTTTGAATTTATTTTTTTTTTATTTTGACTAAATGAAGAAACTGATCTTTCTTTCCTGCTTTTATTTTTTTCATCAGTATAATCACTGATTAAAACTAGTTTCCACAGACCTTTGTAGGATTGTTCCCTATGATGCCAAGTTCATATAAAATTGATAATATAGTAAATACTAAGTACAGTACGAGAGAAATTACTCCCAGTTTTTTATCTATTTTCCAGCCATTCAAGTGAACTGCCAGAAAAATAAAAACAACAGAACAGATAAGAGAAATGGCTGTGTATGTCAAACCACCGCTGTTCACTTCTATGGGTCCTGATGTATTTATGAAGGCAGTTTTTATAAACCAGGGTATTCCCAAACAGAGCATATCAAATACGTTGGATCCTACAATGTTAGACATAGCCATATCTCCATTTCCTGTAAAAGAAGAAATACAAATAAGTCTGCTTAATTGTATTGCATGAAATTGCCAAACTGTTGGAGGAACAGACTGTCAGCCCTCAGTTTCTCACAGAACACCCTTTTCAGGCTTTTCACTGAAAGAACGAGAGTCATGATTCTATAGAACATGGTTTTGGGTACCACAAGCATACAAAAAAAGTCTCCCTAAATCACCAGCATCTGCACAGCTGCACTTAAAATAAGCTAGACGGGCTATTGTAAAATCCAGTCATTTTTAAAATACCAAGACCTACAGTTGTGTTTTGCAGTAAAACTTGATCAACAACAAATCAAACCAATCTAGAATACTTCTCTGAGATACTCTTGAGAGGTTTTTAAATGTCTGAGCCACAGCTTCTTCAGGTAAGCTCTTTATTTATTATTAGTAAACTGAAGCTCCAGAATCTGGAGCAAAAATTTTGATGTCACTCCTTGAATTTCTGGAAATGTTGGCTAGAACTTTTTTTTTTTCTTTTTTAAATAGTACCTTTTAAACACATCCATTGGAATGAGCCTGAATACTAAAATCTTTACCTTTTCGAGCCACCAGCACACTTGCAACTGTATCTGGCACGCTTGTTCCTGCTGCTAGTAATGTGAGACCCATTACTGACTCTGGAATTCCCAGTGTTTCACCTGCAGTTGATAAATAATGGTAGAAAATGCAAGTATGTTTTTAGTTTGTTTCATCCAAGGAAATTGCTTTGGACTTTGTTTGCTGGAGAAAGGACTAGTAGTTATATCATAATTTCAAAAGGAATCTGTCAGCTAACTTGGACTAAATATGAAGTAACAGAACCATTAAGTAGTTAAGAACAACAGTAAAGAAATAGCATCCTGTTCTTGTTCTTCAATCAAACAAAAATGCAATTGTAGTATAATAACCATCATACTTAAGTTTCTCAGAAACCTGAGTGGAATGTCTCCAGTGGTCAAGACAATACCAATTACGAATTTTCTTTCAGATGCAGTAGAATTTTGGGTATTAAACAATTTAC
>VZZY01001004.1:0-88195 GCA_013400335.1 Eurystomus gularis | reverse complement strand
CTCCCCCCGCGCTCCCCCGAGCTGCGGCTGCCGCGTCGCCCGGTGCCCTCCGAGGGGCCGGGGAGGCCGGAGGGGAACTGCAGCTTCCTCCCCGGCGTCTTTCTGTCCTCTCCCCTTTCCCTGCTGCGGCAACCTGTGTGCGTTCGCGCCGACGGGCCGAAGCTCCTCTGCTGGGCTGGGCGAGCCCGCGGCGGGCCCTTGGCCGGGGCGGGCGGTGCTCTGTGGAGGTTCCGCAGGAGCGAAGCTGAGGCCGACCCCACAGCCCCCCTTCAGACCCGGTTCACTGAACCTCTTTGTCTGGTGACCTTTCCACAATGAAGTCATGTGTGTAATTGAGGATTAAATGGTAAAATACAGTCTTTTAGCAAGACGGCTTTGTAGAGTCGCTCCCTCCGCTGCTCCCCGGTCACTGGTTTTTCAGAAAGAAAGGGAGTTGTGTTTCCACCAAATCACTTACAGGCATGTCTCCGTAAACATTCTCAGCCCCTTTGTGCCAAGTGACATTTAGAGGTACCCCTGCTAGTACAAATCGTTTGTTAGGTGCAGGGCTGATGCTTACATTCGTGGGAAAGAAGTGCAAACTGGAAAATACTGGTTTGCTTCATTGCCTCTAATCCCTCTAAACTCTTCTCGTTCCTTGCGTCCGGGGTGTTTGGCTAATACGTGATCAGCCTCTCCCTAGGATACAGGAGAGAAGGTGAAAAAGTGGGGATTTCTCTTTTGGATTCAATCATATGGCCACCATTAGAGTATGAACACTGGCTCCCAGAGCAAGAAGTTTCTGGAATGACAAATTCTGCAGCAGTTGCTGTTGCCTATTTCTGACTCCTCTGTAGCCCAGAATGCTTTTTACCAGAGCAAGAATTATTTTAATGGTAAAGATTTTTAAGGGTGACAACTAACTTTCCGAAATGAGTTCTCAATGCTCTTTGCAAAGCAGCCTGCAGCAGAGTTATGGCAGCTGCTGCTTCTCCTGCTTTACAGTAGAAAATAAATAATTTTGGTCTTGAAAGATTTAAGGATTTTTTTTTTTTAATCCCACTTTCCACCAGAGTAAAACAGTATGAATTTTCCTGTCCAAGTTACTTGTGACTCTTTCTGTTCATAGGTCAACAGAAAGGGTTTTGTTAACAAGGTAAGCAGCTTCCTTGCCACTGCCTCTCTTCCCTACAGCTTATCATTTGCCTGCTCTTAAAACCTCAGCACCATTTTCCAGTATCAACTGCTTCATTTCAATTCAGGTGTTTTTTTTGATGGTGTGCTGTTTTTTTATTGTTTTATATTACTTATGAGCCTGTAGTTCTGATGGGAATGAGTTCTCTGGTACAGCAACTTGCTTGCTCTGTAGTTAGGAAAGCTCAGTCATGCGATTTCAGGATTTGAAGGTTTTGCTATGCTCTGGTTTTACTCTGTGTTCAAACTCTAATTCCTTTCTACAGGCACCCCCTCTCCATGCATAGCTGAAGCAAAGCCAGAGCTTTGATTTTACTGAAGACTGAAACCCACTTCGTTTGGTGAGAAGCTGTGAGTGAGGTTGCTGTGCTCATGCCTTCCTTGCCAAGCACACCCCTGGAGAGAGCAACAAACAGAAAAAAACCCCATAGTCTCCCAGCATGAGGAACCACGTGCTATGTATCTACATGCTTGACCCAGCGCAAAAATACTGACAGCTAGAGTGTGTTTTGGCCTCAGCGTGTCTGGCTGCCTGGTCTGGGCTGTTTCAGTCTGAGAGCTTTCTGCAAAGCGGAGGTGGGTCAACTAATAGTGCAGATTTAACATGTGGTGCTGCATTTTTTGGCTGTTGTTAAGATAAAACCCTACTCTTCTTAGTAGTAAAAATAATAAATTTTTCAGAGCTTCTGAAGGAGAGAAAAGGGCAGTTGTTTGCTAGTCAGGTTGTTAACACTAATGCTCTGCTACCCACGGGGATGTGCTGGAAGGCTCCTATGGCTGCCCAAGCACAAAGCTCTTAAAAGGGTGAGAGAGTGACAAGCTACAGCAGCTACAGCTCCTTTCCCAGTGACCATGTTCTGGTGTGAACCAGCTACTATACATCTGAATGCTTCATTCAGCTGAGGACAAGGAGTTGGTTTGCTGCCCTTTAAAGCAAAAGAAGGTTGGGCTGTCTAGAGGTCTGACTCCAGCTGCGTGCCATTTAGGGGGCAGGTGGGACAAAATGTTCATTGGGAACAGCTGCTGTGTGTCCACACAGCAGGTACTCATTTTCTTGTGAGTGGGGTAGGACTTTAGTACTTCTGTACAAGTCCGAGAAGGAGTTTTTCCATAAGCAGTGAATTTGCTTAGTATTGTTTGAGGTTTTTCTCTCCAACTTTCTTCATAATATCAGCTGATGAGACATGGATAGTGAGGAAAAAAGCAGGTGAGTTTATCAGAAGGGGAGCGTGAGTCCTTCTGGGTAGGATCAAGTCCTCAGAAAAGATGTGGGGATGGCATGATGAATCCATGGCTAGCTTAAAATGAAAAAATAAATATTTCTGTGTGGGCTGGGCTCCAGTCTTGATGGAGAAGGAAAAAGGAGGTAGAGGTAGCTATCTTAGGTGTAGGTGATGGTATCTACTTGTACAGGAATGCTGAGTTTCTCTGCCTTAATTATAAATGTACTTGCTATTTTTCTTCTAACTCAAGCTGCAACTTACTGTTTCAACCACAGTTCAGTGTCTGTGTCATCCTTTCCTTGTGGTTTTGGGGTTTTTTGTTTGTTTGGGGTTTTTTTTGTAGTGGTCTGTAGAAAATCAGCTCAGTCTGGGTTTAGACGAGTGTGCTTGGACGACCCCAGGGCTGATAGAAGTGCAGCTTGCTGTTAGCTGTACCCTAGTGTTATGGCTCCTGTCCCAGCATATGGACCTTGTGCATAGCTGTGCTTTTCTCGTGTGATGGTCTGTGGGTGCATACACCATTTATGCTTCCAGTCATAAGGCCCAATGTGCTGGGAGACAAAATAAGCAAAGTTGCTGCTATCCTGAAAAAAAACCAACCCTCAAAACCTGAGCCCCAAAGTTCTTGTGATAATCTGATATTATCCCTATTTGGCAGAAAATAAGGTGAGGATGGAAATGGAACTGAATACCTGGCCTACTGCTGCAACAGGAAGCTGTACTAGTGCTCTTTAGAAGGTGTTTCAATACTCTCTTCCTTCTGTTTGTACTGCTCGTGTAGCTTCTTTGGAGGCTAGAGTAATTATATATGTAAAATGGTGGTCTCTATTAGAGCTGATGGAATAAATTCTTTTACCCTGAGGTGCTCAGGTATCACCCTCAGGTGATGATATAGGTACTTTACTGGTGCAAAGTTAAAATGAATCTCTTCAGTGTAACTCCATTATTCTTCATTTAAAAGATAAATATACCGTCATTGTCAGAACAGGTATTCCCCTTTGTCAGCGTTTCATGGCTCACTTCCTGGATCTAGATAGATTGATGATAGCTGTTTAATATTCTTTTCTCCATAACCAGCGTTTTGAGAGTTTCCAACTCTCATGATGGCTGCTGTTTTTCTTGAAGCATCAGCTTGATGTACATTAGCCACACAAGAATCCTAGCTTGCTTTCTCTTTCTTTCAAATACATAGTAGAGAAAGTTTGAAAATAGGAATGTGAGTGTCTAATGCTGGAGGCAAATAAACACATGACAATATTATTTTCAAGCTAACCTCATGACTTGAGGAAGGGGTAATAGGTTAATTCATGGCTTTGGAACAATGCCAAAAGGAAGGATTTGATTTCTGACCCCTAGCTCCCTAAAGTACGTAAGAGCCAAATGCTTTTGCTGTGAATACACTGGAAGATACAACTCAACTGTGGTCCCTGGTGACAACCAGGAAAGCTGCTGAGCTGTGAAGGAGTGGCATGTGGTAGCCAGCACAAGCTTGCGTGAGTCAAATTTATTCTAGGACTCTTGGCCTCTATGTTCAGACCTTGCACATATGGTTAATTGTTTTTGACTCTAAGCTGTGAAGTTGTGAACAGGGTATGTTTTTAAGTGGTCCATAATTCAGTGTTAATGCATTGTGAGCTAAATGCAGGAAGCCTCCAGCTTTTCAGGGATGCGGTCTGGCCACCTCCAGCTGTATTTCAGTGACTAGGAGTGAGTGATGAGGTTAATTTTTGGCAGGCAGACCATGGAAGCATTCAGGTTACATAGTCAAGGGGAGGTAGGTGAGGGTGGGGCATTGCTGAGGCTGCTCTCTTCTATGGGGATTGCAGCTGTGGAATTTTTTCATGTAAGCTCTGGAGTAAAGTCGTTGCTTGTGACACTGTGGATCATAGCCTGATAAAAGCATAGCTTGGCTTAGGGCCAGCCACAATGTCAAAAAGGCTAGAAGGTCCTTGGCAGGGTTTTTGGCTTCCTTATTCTCAAGGGAATGCCTGCTGAAAGGATTGTCCTATTGTTAGTAGAAGATTGAATCTGTTCATTTTTGTGCCTGGGGTTTTCTGTTCTCCCAGTAATTCAAGTGTATAAAATGATTCCTCCCATCCTTGGGCCCAAAGGCCTCTCTCACTTCATCTGCTGTCTCTTTGGTGAAGCTCTACAGTAGTTCTCATGATCTTAGCTTGCTTACTGAGTGGTTTGATCATCTGTTCAGGGCACTGAAGGAATTTCTCAAACTTAAAATGAAACATGTCCCAGATTAATTGTTTTTTAAATTTAAGTCAGTAAGAACATCTCCAGTACTATTTGAATGCTCTGCCACGTCAACTGCTTTCATTTGCTTAAAAGTTCCCCCTAAGAAAACTGGAATGTATTGTAAATGTCAGTGCTTGTGGTATCATGAAACTGAATGTCTGATGATGATTTACCATCTAGACTGATCACATCAGAAAATCTCGCTGCAAAGGCTAGATACACCTACATATACTCCCTATATATAACTACACCTATATATGCCAGGACAGCAGGGCTGTTGCTAGCCAGTAATAACAGTGTAGAGAAGCTTCTTTGTATAGTTATTGTTTGGTATCCCAATATACCCAGTGCCTTTAGAACATCTCAAGGCTGAGAAGCTCAGAAGGACGCACACAGTCTAAAAAAGATAGAAAATTGTGGATGCAAATAGAGGCAGCATGCTTCAAGTACATAAGTCAGGTGTTTGCATACAGCATGGCCAAAGAATGGAGCAGAATGTTGAGGTTTGTGAGAGGAGTTCTATGGATAATAGTAACATTGCACCGTCATCACCTGAGGTTGCTCTGTTCCATCCTCCAGCAGTTTGTGTATAGACCAAATACACATCCACCTCCTCTATTTCTAATACACTGTTATATCAGTGGGGCAGGCAAATACACCACAAAACATACAGGAAAGTAGATACAATGAGTGAGTCATATACTTCTTTGATAAAAGCTTGGTGGGTTTTTTTGGGTTTGGGAATTTGGGGTGGGGGGGTCGTAGGGATTTTTTTGGATTCCCACCTCAGCTATGCAAGGTCTTGTTTCTGTGGACAAAGGAGAACCAAAGAGCAGCAAACTGCTTCCTTGCCTGCAGTTTCTAAGCTTGTCTTTTCCTGCCAATTTTGTTCACCAAGTAGTTCTGGTCCTTCTCAGTGACTTTTGCTTCCACTTGTTTTCTTTCCACTTCCTGTTGACACAGACACTTCAACAGCAGTTGTGCTTGTACTTACACTAGAGTATATGCTTGTTTTTTTACACTTGTTTCAAGTCTTTTTTCTATGACTTTTATTACTTTAACTCTCACTCTAGCTGTCTTGAGGCTTGGCTTCATCTGCTGCCTGCCATCCTTTCAGTGTACTTCTCTTGAACTGTTTTGGAGATCAAGATGTGTGTTGAAGGCTGTGTCACAGCCTCTGCGGTTTCAGTGAGTCTTCTGGGCTTGTTAAAGTTTTGCTGTTGTTCTCTATTGTGTTTCTAAAGAAACAGTCTAACTGCTCTGGCAACTTTCAGCTGACCTTGAGTTTGCAAGTACTTAGGAATTATATTCTACATAAATAAAAGGGAAATTATTTTTCTTATTATTATAATATTATTCTTATGGTTATTGCCTGCAAGTTCTGTAACCTCAGTGATATCTGAGGAGATAAAACAAACGCTCAGTACATAAGTGTCTGTATATAAGCAGCATCAAATCATATTTTCTCCAATGCAATTGCTTCTTTTCATGTATTTCTATAACTGAACAAGCATTAGAAAAATAATTATTATTGACATACTAGAGAAGAGACACATTTAATTCTATCTTACAGGCTACCAAGTTGTTTCACCAGATAACATGAGCATGTACTGATGTTATTTACAATGTAATAGGTGTTGTTGATTTGAGGATGTTTCTCCCTTTCAGAAATTGATTGCTGAAAGACAGTGTGTTGCAAAATAGTACTTGTGTTGGGTTATGTTACTGTGCATCAGCCTAGAGAAGACTCCTTGCATTTTAAAGTACCTTCAGATTTTGGTGCAGTATCTGTGATGCTAACCTTTTGCTACCTTATGCATGTTGTGATATTCTCCTGGAAATTCTCTCTTCCTCCCTTCACCCCTGTGCAGCCTTAGGGGTGAGGCCAGCAGGAAAAAAACCAGCTTGGTTGCTTATTGACTGTGCTTTTGCTGCGGATGAGAAAAGGGGGGAGTGGAGAACAGTATTCTCAGGAGCTGAAGCAGGTGGTGGGGTGGCTTTGTGTCAGCCTGGCTAGACAGTAAAGGAAGCATAAGCCTGTTTTGTCTTCTGTAATGAACATGGGGGACAATAAGTGGAAGAGCAGAAATGTTTTGTAAAACGTAGCTGAGCAGCTGCATGCCAAAAAGATGGTCTACACAGATAGCTCTGTGAACCCAGCAGTTATGAAAGTGGGCTGAAATTCAGCTGGAACTTCTTGACAAATTGGTCCTCCCAGTTTATACTTTGGGTAGAGTGCAAATAAATTATATCCAGGCTAACATACAAGTTATACGTGTGCGCAGGTGCCTGCCATTCCTCTGGAAACACTGTAAGCTTCATATGAGGATGAAGGAACAAAATCAATTCTGTGCTTCTGTTGAGGAGATGATAGAACTATTACTGCTCAAACTGGGCAGTGCAGATAACTGAAGCATAAAATTCTTGCAAACTCTGAGAATGTGTCTCTTTAAAGAGCGCTGGTGCAGGCCCCCATCGCTTCCTCGTGAGATATCTCCTTGCAGAAATGCAGTTTGTGTTTTGTCAGAAGACCTAGCCTCTCCCAAGCTTCCATAAACTGCTCGTGAGTTACTACTGATTATTCCTTCACAATGCCAACTTTAAAATGTTCCACTGTGAGATGGAGAATATTTTGAACCTTACACATTTAATACTAATTCTGTAATTGCTGTATATGCTGGAACATAACGTTTTTAATATTCTAAGACAAATTCTAAGTTTTTATCAGACCTAAAAAATGAACACATTGATTGTGTTCATTTCTTAATTGCTAGCATGGAATATGTAGATAATTGCATCTTTCAAGAAGCATGTGTTGACAGAAGAACTAATGTGATAGGGATGAAACTTCTTTCCCTCAGGATAGAACAATTATTATATCCTTATGTCACAATTATTATATCCTATGTCAAATGGGTTTTTTCATCCATTTTAAAAGCTTCTAGCTTATTCTTCTGTTCCCTGGCCACTAGAAGTATCACTTTATTGTGGTTAGTTGTCACTAATAAACATAATTGGCAACTGTGGAGACAATCTGCAGAGTATATGCAAGTTTACATGGCTTCTTCTGTGGACCATTTTCCTTGCAAGCAGGGAATGGAAATGGCAGCCAAGTCTCCAACTGCTCTTCTGTCTTGCTTTCCAAGAAAGCTGTTTCAGTACTGACTAGTTTACTGACAAATATTTTTTACAAACAATTCCCAGCTTACCTTTTCCTGCACTGTGTTTAGTTGTTCCTGCTGATTGCCGAAGATTTCTTAGCTAGAGCTTGACTGAATGAATAGCTGATTCAGCATAACAGGTTGGAAGCCACCAGCAGGTATTAAAAAGTACTGGGGAAGTAAGGAAGCGGGCCAGTTAGAAATGGAATGGACACTCTGTTGATGATAACTGATGAATCCAGTGGATCTGCTTTCAGATGCTTTGGCTCTAATCTGCTGTGTCCACCCCATGACCCTCTGCACCCTCAACTTGATCGAGAATAGCTGGTTCAGAGGTCATTATAACTGTTAAGCTAGGATTTTTCTTTCTCAAGTTTGTTGCTGCTGAATTTCATCTGCCATACTGAGAAATTTGTAGTTAAATGAACTGGATGTTTTCACCATTATTTTCCCATTTGTTTGAGAAGAAGCAGTGGTGACAGCTTCAGCTTTGTGAACTATCTCCACACTTTCCCCAGCTATATAACTTCCATTAGCTGGAAATACATCTTTATTTAGGACAAGGGGCAATGGATGCAAGCTAGAGCACAGGAAGTTCCACCTCAACATGAGGAGGAACTTCTTTACTGAGAGGGTTACAGAGCACTGGAACAGGCTCCCCAGGGAGGTTGCAGAGTCTCCTTCTCTGGAGACTTTCAAGACCCATCTGGATGTGTTCCTGTGTAACCTGCCCTAGATTCTATGGTCCTGCTTGGCAGGGGGGTTGGACTAGATGATCTCCAGAGGTCCCTTCAAACCCCTAACATTCTACAATTCTATGATTTGTTAGGGTTTGAAGAGCTTGGGCTGGACTAAAACTGTGTGGAGCCTTTCATTGTGCTTTTCTGGTGGTTACACATGCTGAAGCCAAGGCAAAAATCACATGGAATCAAGGAATAGTTTTAGATAGATTCTTGTGTGTTTGCGTGAAAACTATGAGATATCAAATACAGTCCTCTGATCAACATGAAGGAGAAAGTGGTGGCTCCTGGAGAAGGGTTGTGTGTACATCTGTGCTCCCTTGGAATTTGGGGACACTGACCGGAATTCTGCTGATGAATGAAGTGTAGAAGAGTATTTGGCAATTTTCAGCTATCCCAGATCTGGTCATTTTCTAGGTAGTGGAAACTGCTACCTTTTAAAAAAATTCTCTACTATGTTTATTTGGATTCTTTGGGAGAGCTGTGTATTTATGTTTGATGTAAATAAAATGTCTGGTCTTTGCTCCCAACCCCCCCCCCCACCTTTTCTCTTGAAGTGACCACTGAGCATGCCCACTCTGATCCTTCTACTCAGTTCCTACTTTTGAAGACCACTCTAATTCAAGGTGAGGGACACTGTCTTTACAGCACAAACTGTGTCTGTTCCTTTCTGGGATCTGTTTAAAGCTGTCTCTTCCTGAAGGACTTCCTTAAACTTATTTTCTACTTTCATCCCCTGCCTGTTTAATGAATTGATGCTCTTGGTAGGATACCTTGCACAATCTCTAACCTTTAAGATAGGACAAACAATTGGCAATATATGACTTAAGGCTTTTAAAAACCCTGCTTGGAAACGCTTTTATCATATGCTTTATGATTAAAATATTTATTTCAATTTTACAGAAGCAATAAAGAAAATCATGCAAACTTAAACAGGCTTTAAAAATGCTGAATTTAATTGTCCTTGAGATATTGAATACTGGATCTGCTTAATGGGATATCTGCTGTCCAAGAATTTGAATGTCTTACAGACTGCAATCCAGTTCCGTAACTGTGAGTGTTGGACCTTTGGATACTCAAGGATATCCCACCTGCTTTCCATCTGCTGCCCCAAAACAGGTCCTTCTAAGTCTGGCAGCCTCACCTGGATGTCTTGGGTACTCTAAGGTTGCACTGCTAATCAAGATAACTAGTGTTTAGGCATCTTAAGCACTTAAGTTATTGGCATTATTTGAGGTGGAGGGTTTGTTGTTGTTGTTCGTTTGTTTGTTTGTTTTAAGATAACCTGGTTTTACTCTCCTCCTTGTTCTGATAGACTTTGTTTGCAGAAAAAAATTTTCCTTGTAAACTGCTAAATCATCCGCTGAAGCCATGAGCCCATGTGCAAATCATCTTATTACTGTGAAATTGTGCCAGCTCTGACCAAACCACAAAGGGATTATTAAATATTATAAAAAGTTTCAGTGAATTCCTGCATCCCTCTTCACTGTGCTCCCAGCATCCCAGGTTCTAAATGTTAAAAGTCAGATCCGGTAGCTCTAAACTACTTTGGCAGTTCACTTGGAGCAGATGCAGAGCAGTGAGGCTTAGGGAAGAGAAAGAGTACTGTTGCAAATATGCACAAACAAAAATATGCTTGCTTTTGACTTCCAGCACAGTTTAGAATGGTTTTTTTCCCCTTTCTTTGTTCAAGTTCTCTGTTTGGGAATGTTACACATTTCTCTGACTGAACTAAAAAATAGAAATATGCTTGTGCCTGCACCCAAATCTGGGGCCAAGCAGACTGTGACTCTTGGCTGATTGAAATATAAATCCTGGTGTCTGGAAAATCCAGATCTAAATACAGCCCTAAAGACCTATCAGTGCAGGATTCATAGCACCAGATTGCAGTGCGGGAAGGGAGAAAAAAATATCATTGTTGTTTCCATAGTCGCTAAATACTATTGGAAAATGCTGTAGAAAATATTTTTTAAAACCTCAAACAATGGTCTTACTAAGGTATTTCCTGAATCTATAGTGAAACAAAGTAGTTTCAAGCTTAGTCTGTCAGCCTTCTTGTGTTGGCAGGACAGTGAAGACAGCAAAGTAAATCCATATGCCTAGTACTGACAATGGACAAGCAGAGGTACAAAAAAGATGGGGTAGCCACTCACTGACTTGCTATCTTGCGTGCATTTGACTTTGATTTTAAAAAGAGCATGGTTGCTTCTTGTGTCTTTGTTACAAATAAAGATGATACATTGGTGTATTTCTATTTTCATACCCTCCTGTGGCAGGACAGCACCCTCTGTTCACATCCTTACCTCTTGTTAGTGCTAGCATTATATACAATAAATGCAGCTCATGCATTTCAGTTATGTGGTTATGTAGTGCTTTGCTTGGGCAGTATATTTAGCAAATTGTGTAGTCAAATGATTATGTTAGACTGAATGGTTGATGTCTAGTACACAAGTAATTATGACACTAAACTTCATGTGAGCTGGAGCCATAGCTGATTTCAGTGACAGATGGAAAACTCCACTGAACCTTTTATTGGCCATATGCCATTTCTGAGTGTTGGCCAACAACAAGATTTGTTGCTAATATATAATGATTTAAACAGTAAAAAGAGCAGCTGCACTTTGATTTTTGGGCCTTTACTACAGGTTTTCCTGGAGCTTTTGAATATCTACTGCTGCTTTCTAATGCAAAGCTGTCACTTCTGGTCTGTGAGAAAAGACTTTATCTTCCCAGCACTATCTGTGGTAGAATTTTATATTTTGATACTTATAACTAAAGCTCTCCTCTGCCTTTTATTGCATTATTAAGTTGACAACATAAAAATCTCCCCGCAACATGGGGCTGGCAATGGCTTGTAAGAAGCTGGCTCTGCTGCGTAGTACCGCAAGAGAGCTTTTTTGGGCTGTCAGTAAGTCTTATGTTTTATGACCTGCCTGAGGACAGGGAGACCAACATTCCTCCAGCTGTTCAGAGAAGACAACTTTCAAAGCATAGTTCATTGAGAGGAACCGCATGTGTGGTTCATCATATTACCAAGACAGTGTTCACAAATGTGAGTATGTGAATATAAACTGCAATCATTATCTATGCAGAATGTGTCATAGTATTTCCAGTACTGCTGGCAGAGCAGAAAACTTGCTGCCATGTAATGCTTTGACCTTCCTTCCTCCTGAAGAGGGTTTCACTGCATTGTCCTTTGTCAATATGCTCCCTCCAATATTCTTCTGGAGAAAAACAGGGTTGGAATGTGGAAAGCAGAACAACTACGGCCCTGGACCCAGCAGTGAAAAGCGTAGTAAGGGAGGTACATGAGAAGGAAGCCCATTCCAGTAGAACTTCATACTTTTTTTTTTTTTTAAAAAAGAACATCTTATAAAATTTGCACTGTGCAAGCTGAAATAGAAAGAAAGCTGGCTAAGCATTTGACTATCCTGGGGGGCATCAATCTGAACTTCACTGAGAAGTACTTTAGAGGTTTCTGGGATGTGTTTGACCAATCCTGTTGGTCAGATAAAGGTCATCATGTTGCTTCTGTGCCAAGGAAGGCATGAAGTGGTCATTGCATGAAGTGTTTTCTATTGCAGAAGGCAAGGAGGGGTAGGAAAGAGATCAGTTAACACCTGTATGCTTCTTGCACCTCCTTGGCAATGGGTAAGAAATGAGATTAATGCTGCTCTCCCCTTTCAGTGACAGCTTGTATGGGCATAGTTACAAGGACTCAACTGGGTGCCTACAAGTGTGGTTTGGTTCCTGACAGGCTCGTGGGACATGCTGTGGGTTGGACTGACTTGCACAGTCTAACCTTGGTACACATGAGGGAGCACTTCACACTAGCTGCCTGTGGCTGAGCTCTGCTCTGCACGGTTGGACTGCCTCTGGGTCTCAAGCCTGGTTGCTAATGTGCTGTTACGATGCTGTCTGTGGTGCTAATATGATCTTGCATTGTATCAATGACTACCTGTCTCATCTGCCGAGGTGCCTTGCCATCTGTTGCTGAGGCAATTGTTCCCAGTAGGGTAAGCAAGGTGATTTATCCATGAAAAGCCTAAAATAGTAAAAAATAACCAAAGGAAGGACCTCAGTGCATCTTTGACCTTTCTTTGTGGTGTTTTCATACCAGCTGTCTCCAGTTCTTGCAAGTTGGATTGGCTGCTGCTGCTGCATGCTCTGAAAGTGTCAGTGTGTTGGCCCTGCTCATCCCTTCCTTTAGCAGACCAATTCTTTGTCATGTTTGTTTGTTTGTTTCTCTTGTATCTCTTCCTTTAGGTTTGGAAAAGCAGCCACATAACCGATGGCTGCAGGCAGGTTGTTTCTTCACAGTTAATAGCCTGTCTGTTGTAGTTTGAATGTTTGTTAGTATGCTCCTTATCTATGTCACAGTTTTTCTTTCCTGTCAGATTCCTCCTACATCCCTCTTAGATCTTACCTGCAGCAAGCTTCCTGTCTCAAACAGTCAAGCAGAACTAGGCAAAATATTTGTAAACTGATACAGATATTTCCCACTTTGTCGCATCTGGTAGAATGTTGGACCCATGTGAAGCCCACATCAGTCACAGGGAAAGAAAGCAGTGTAAATTTTATCTGTATTGGAATTGAGAAGGAAAAGATACGTCTAATTCTGTGAGAAGTTTATAGCTGGCTGTGCTATTAATCTGAAATGGTACCTACTGGGAAAGAATTTTCTCAGCGATGTGGATGCCCTTGGTGTATCATCTGTGAGCTGCATGCTCTTTCAGGGTGTCCTGTGCATGTTTTTATTGTGCATAGCTAGTGCATGACACCTTGTGTGTCTGTACAACACAGGCCAACCACCCTCTTCCATTTCTGTGTTTTTACACAAAGTGTGTAAAATGTCATGCCATGTAATTCCTCTGTCATCTTGTGATAAATCAAGCTGAGTCTAATTCATATGTAGAACAGCTGCCCTGTTCTTTGCTGGTTTTCTGTGTTTTGTGGGGTTTTTTTGGGTTTGTTTTTTTTTTTTTTGACTTGCTTTTCCAGGGTTGAGAGAATCTCTTACCCAGATGTTTGTGGTTAGGTGTGAATTGTTGATCATAGAGCACTTGTGCTTTGTTTATGTTGTACAATTCCCTAATGTCCATTAATGTCAATGACTACATCATCTGCCTTCTTTGTAATTTTGCTGGCATCAGTGTACATTGGTCTAAAAACCAGTTAAATGAGGTAGTATCCTTTTCTATAAGGAAATACATACCAGCTTACACTTTGAGAGTTTAAAGGCTACAGCTATTTTTCAGATAATTTATGTCCACATTGTTTATCCAAAAGTAAGGGGGAAAAGAGTTATTTTAAAAGCTATTGGGAAGATTAGCGAAGGTTATTCCCCTCTCTTCCCAAGCTGTTGTCATGTACTTCCTGTTGATGTTCAGAGGCAGTTGTATGTTTAGTCATTATAGAAGCAATAAAGTTCTACAGTTTCCTTTTTTTCTCAATAAATTTGTTCTTGCTCCATATAAAAAAATTGAAATGATTTTTCTGTCTGACAGGTGTACTGTGGGTAGTGTTCAGCCATGGTCAGCAATGTCTCCTTCTGATGTTATTTCATAGCAAGACCAGTGATTTATGAGTTCAAGATAAGGGTCCTTGGCACCATCATTGCAGTGTGTAAAGCAATTAAAAATGTGATGATTCTTGAGATGATATGTACAAAAATGAAAGCACTTTGCTAGAAAACAGGACTTGCTGGTGTCAGTTTGGGATTAGTTTTTGTTGCCTTAAAGGCCCAAGGTTAGTCCTGTCCTGTCTTTTTCAACATAGCAAGCTCTCAGTGTGATGGGCACGATTCATGCTTGGCTGAGTGCTGTGGCTGCCATTCTGTTCAGCTGGTACTCGTGCAGAATGAGTGTGTTAAGATCTTCAGCTAGATCTTGTTGAACCATCATGCCAAGCATGTCTTTAAAATCCAGTGGTGGGAGTAGAGACTTAGCAACAGGCAAAGCAACAGTGTATGGTGAATGTTTCTGTAACCATAATTAGTGTACTTTTACTTTCTTAAGTTGGGAAGAATATTGAAGATCTGTGATGACTTGGGGAGGGGGAATAATTAATACTATTCTTTGTGAGTTTTCTACATTCACTGTGATTTCTAGGGTTTGTGCTACTAGCAGCCTTCACTTGGCAGATGAATGGTGGGAAGTGTGTCTCTGAAGTGGTGCTGGGTAGCAGCTGTTCGGTGTTTGCTCCAGGCACATATGTATTATCTTATTTATTCCTCAGCAGATCTGTTTTCTCCTTGCCTTTCAGCAGCTCACCCCACTGTTTCCTTGTGTATTTTGTTACACACTTGCTACACAGATATGTGCTGTGTGAGTCTGTACATGTGTGCAGGTGGATACTTGACAACTCTCTGGACATAGTGACCACACAAAGCACAGAGAGCAGTGTGACCCAGGAGCATGGCTAGTTGGCTCTGCTAATGCCTGGCTGGGTGAATTTAGCAATTTCTTTCCATATCTGTGGCCTTTAAAAAGAGAACAGTGTCAATGTTCTGTGTAGAGGTAAAAAATAGTAATGTCTAAAGATAAGTGTTACTTGGGAAGTCATTTTCTTGATTATGCTGTACATGGCAAACAAAACAGGAGCAAATGCTCAAGTGTTTTCTAATAGCTTTGACAGGAGATGGCATCTGTTGAAGTCCAGGTGGATTTATTAGTGGAGTAACCCTGTCTCCCTAGAGCTTGCCGCTGTCATATGCTGCCTCATTCTGTGGTCCCTACTGGACTGCATACAAGTGCAGTGTGCAAATCATATTTAATTATTGTTAACAGTTTTAAGGAAACAAAATAGGTTCTTAGTTCCATGCTAATGTTGATGATAAAAACATCTATATAGATACAGACATTTATACGCGTATATTTTTATAGAGATAGAAAAGATGATCAGATGGTCAAATCTGTGCATTCAAGTATCTTACTTTGTTTTTCTTCTCCAGCACTGAATGTGATATGCTATGTAATTAAAATATTTCAGGACAGAAAATTTTACAAGCCAAGTCCTGGTGACCTTTAGTACCTAATCTCAGAGCTGCCAATAGAGAACCAGATTCTTAGGAGCAGTATCCAGCTGCAAACAAATCTCAGGTGCAAGCAGAATAGTTATTAATCAGCAGCTATGCTTATGAACACTTGTAGTTTTTTTGGTCTTGTTTTTTTTCCTAAGTAGTAAAAAAAATCTGACTTTGTAACCACATCAGATTAATAGAGATAGTGAAGAATCTTTTTGAGTTTGAAAAATAATATAATTTATAAGCTGACCAATAACTGCTCTCCTCTGTTGCCTGGATTCTTATACTATATGTGTGTATCAGACTCTGACATTATGAGAACATCTACCTTTAACTGATGTGATAGATTATTTTGCCAATTGACAGGGCTAACAGAAAGGACACAGACACCCATGAAAGGCACAGGCTTTTTTTGTTGTCTGTTTCAAGATGATGCAGCATTGTGATGACATGGTTAGCAGCAGTGGGAATAAGCAGGTTAAAGTAACTATAGTCCATAGTCGCTGGGGAGCCCTGGTTGCAGTGAGGATTTGGGGAACCTGTCCTGGCAATTGGGAAGTCCTGCGCAGTGCGTCCACTCGTAGGTAAGGTATCCCCAGTCGCTGCAAGCAGGTCCAGCTTTTATACAGTCAGATAAACAACCTTAGTTGAACAAACAACCTTTAGATATCCAAATGCAGAACACCTGGTGTTATCCTCCCTATTGGATTCTGCCCAAAGCCTGCCCAGGGCCTGGGGAGGAACCCAAAGGAGTATCTCTATCTATTTTGGTCTTGGCCAATATTCTCTCAGCAAGGCTGGGTGTCAGGTCCCACAGCCCTGTGGCACACCTCCAGACAGAGAAAAAGAAATCTGCTGCTTACTGCTACAAAATATATTGTTTGGTTGTGGGGTTCATCCATAGGTGAACTTTGTTTCAGCGCCTATGGCTCAGGCCCTAGCACTTCATAGGTCCTGTGCGTTTGCAGCAGAAAGAACCATGCCCTGATGTTGTATTAAGTTCTGAAGAGACTTCATCTACTCTGTTAATAAAATGCTTAGGTTTCTAGGTCATTTTTGATCTAGAAATTTATCTGTGTGTAGATGATACTTACTACCATAATACTCTGAGATAGAAACAGTCACAGCCAGATGCTCTTAAATTTTTGTTCTCAGGTAACTAGCTTGTTTGAATAGACAGTAAAGTTGTGCATATAAAACAGATGATGTTTTTCTGAGGTTTCTGATTGCTTCAGGTATATCTCTATCATTGCATACCTAAATAAACACTGAGGAAATTTGTGGAATTTAAGAGTTCTCAGAAATCAAATGTTCCATCACAACCAATGTTCTCCTCATGCTGGTGACAATACCTCAGGATATCAAAACAAATGGCAGAAATGAAAGCAAAACAACATTTATTTGACCAACTCT
Organism: Eurystomus gularis; assembly: GCA_013400335.1. Lineage (NCBI taxonomy): Eukaryota > Metazoa > Chordata > Aves > Coraciiformes > Coraciidae > Eurystomus > Eurystomus gularis. The sequence continues at coordinate 71,214 of VZZY01001004.1, read as the reverse complement.
GTTGAGCATCAATGTGAAATAAATTAGAACTTGTGCTGCTTAAGACTTTTCTTTATACTTTTGATTTGTAGAATTTTTTAATCCCTTTATTCTGTTGACTTTGAAGCACTCGTTATTTATTAGCATAGTATGACTACATACCTATCTGTAGGGTTTAAGAGGAAAATTGAAACCTTGCAATAATTTAGCTAAAACCTACTAGAGCATTCAGCCAGCTGTCAAAATTTTAAGAGAAACCATATTAAGCAAAAAACAAGCTGTAGCTGTTTAACTGATATCTAAAACAGTCAGCATAGCTACCTGGGTAAGTGGCACTTTGGCTGGCTTAATTTCCTGGCTACAGATATGAATTATTAGCAAAATGCAATTTGGTGACAGCTTACACACTGCGGGCCGTGGATGCTTCTTGGTCCACATGTGCACCTTGTACTATAGCCAAATTAGATGCATTTATAATTCCTTCTCCCACCCCCATCCCCCCTGTTCTGTACGATCTGTATTTGTAAGCTGTGGATGGGCCAGGGCTTTGTTAATGAAATATCTAGGAGAGCATTGCTTGCAATCACATTATGGATTCCTTTATAGATGTAAGGCTAAGAACTGATGAAAAACTCATGGCAGAAATAGCAGGAGCAGTACTGTAACCTAAAAGGTGACATCAGTTTGTTTAAATGTTGGGCTTTCCTTTGGAGAAAAAAACCCCAAAACATTCTACTTTTGATGTGGATGACAAAGCACTGCTAATTCCCAGTTGGCCAGCTCAGTGGCTAAGTGCCACTTGCTTAATACCCTTTCTGGGTCCTAAAGGTAATTCATTTTTAAGGCACAAGCAGTCAGTATGGTAAGTAATTCTTTTGCTTTATTTGCATTTCTTTTCCTTTGTAATATAAATTGTAATAGTTGAATGGCTGTTGATACCTTTAAATCTATCAAAAATATTGTATTCTCAGAATCATGCTTTGAAAGTGTGTGCAGCCTTGATGAGTTGCATATTACATCTCGTTTGGTTTCTGTCTACAGAATGTGCTTCTTACATAAATATTTACAGTAGACATATGGACAAGTTTCCTTCTTTTGTAAAGCTGAACAAAAGGCCAAAGTGGTACCGGTGCACTAGTTACCTACATAGCATTTGTGTATGTTTGAAGAAACAGTCCTACTCTGTTACAAGGTCTTAGCTGAGTTTGAAAACCCCTAATCTGCTCTGTGGCCGGGGAGACTTAAGGACCCAAGTAGGGGAAAGTAGCTCTAAAGCTTTTGTGTTGTGTATTATGTTTTGGGTTTTGGGTTTTTTATTGAGCTTAGTAACTAGCAATGTAAACACTGGTCTGTTTTCTCTTGCATGTTTCAAGTTGTCCCTCTGAAGTGCTACACACTGAGTGCTATAAAAACATGGTAATTTGCTTAGAAACACTGTATTTTGTTTCAAAACACTGGCTGAATCAGCAATGTTTCATAAACATCTTTGGCTTTTTGTCAAATAATCTTTAATGTTGTATCAAGTATTTTAATATTTGGAAGTTAATTCTGAACCAGACAGAAAGTCTTGTATCAAGAGAGCATAAACATGCTTTTTCTGTTGCATAACACTTTTTAGTTTCTTGACACGCCACTATTTTACTGTGATATGGTGAAAACAGCACTGAAGCCTGTTAATTGATTCATTTGCATCCTCTGAAGCCCAGATTTGAAAGAATGAGAGGAGGAAAGGCAGGAAACGATATTAGCTATCCATGGTTTAAGCTGTTTGGGGAACTAGTTGCTCTCACTGCTGGTGTCCATTTCTGAAACTGGCTTAGGTGGCTTTAACCCCTCCAGACAGTGTGGAATTAAAGGTGGTTTCAAACAACAGATGTGAATTCAGGTGCTAACATTGTGACACAACCCTAGAGCTCAGGGATGATATATATCATGTTTTTACTTCATTCCACCATTAATGTGTAGTAATAATCTCACATCTGAATGAATAACTGAGCCTTGCCTTTTTTTCTGCCTAAAAAAGTACTTGTACTATTTAAACCTAGATTTGGTTTCATCTTGGTTCTGGTTGAGATTATACTAAAGGCTATTTTGTTTAGAGATTTTTAAAATAGGCCTTAATTCTGTGATGTGATGTAGAGGAGTTGGTGATAGAGCTCATTCAGAGCTTTGTGAGGGGCTCTAAGATGGTCTATACTTTGAATATTTCTTAATAATGTTAAGGTGCATTTTCCATTAGAATTTCTTGCATATGCATCTGATTTTGTCATTATTATCCAACATCAAAGAAAGAGATTTGCCTATATGTAGGTATATACATAGTTTACATATATATATGTAAATGATGGTGATTTCTGAATATAAAGATATATTACATTCTTAAAAGGATGTTTGACAACAACAAATTATGTAATCTCATATCTTGATCTTATTTTAGAGCTGTTGTACTCAGTTGTGCTTTTACTGGAGTTCTTCATCTTGTCTGTGACTGGAAGTTCAAGAATCTCGTATTTTCAGTGCTTCTGGATCTTCCACTCAAGATCAGTGAAGGTGGGCTCCTTGAGTGGTGGGTTGATGACAAATGCTTCAGTTATGCTACACTTCAAGGTGTGTAGTGTTGTAGTGGTCATACTGGGCTGTTGTCAGGGTTGAAGCTGAGCCTCACCTTGCTTAGCTTAGCCTCTCTATTGTGGTTTTGATTTGGTGATTTTAGGTTTGATTTGTTTTGTTTTGTTTCCCTTGTTCCAGAGAGCCTTTAACTCAGGTCCTGACAGTTGAGAGTCACTGTGGTGACTGTTTTCTGGTGACTATCCTTGGCGACTTAAGACTTTTATTGCCCTGCCAGGAAGACAGTAGGAGCTTTCACTGCATTTGCAGTTTTATTAAGCAAGACTTGGAGGATGTCTCTGGCATGGGAAAAAGTTTTTGCCTTTAGAAAACAAAACTTCTTTTTTTCTAGGAAGTTTGTATTTGTTCCACTGAACCGCCTGCTACCCTGTCATGGTAGGCAGCCAAAAGACCAGCACTGCCTTTCTTCTACATAATGTTCTTTCTTCCACCCACCTTCTAGCCTTCTTTCTGGCAGAGGATTTTGCTCAGCTTTTAATGAGATAGCCTTAATTAAGTTGCCTGCAATTTCACCAGCAGTGAGAAAAGTATTATAAACGTTGATTTAAAGTTTTATTCATTGGCTTGCTGCAAACAATTTCTTACTGCTATAAGTTCTTTCTGGATTTATTTTAACTAGCATACAATCAATTTCTGAGGTGCAATGTAATTAGCAAGAACAAAAATAAGTATATCAAACTTATGCTAGACTGTCAACTACGTTGTGAAAATGAATTCAGATAGACAAGGTAAAAAGATTCCTGAAAGATGTGGAAAATAAAGATGGATGTTGTCCATATGTTCCCAGCAGCAATACTCTTCCATGTCTTAAGAAGGAAACCTTGGAAGATGTTTAGGTCTTTTTACTAATGGCAGACTTGCAAGTTACTGCCATAGACTAAATCTCCTCTCATCCAAGCTGCTGCTTGGACCCTAGATTTCCCTGATTTTGTTTAATACTTTTCTTTCTTGAGGTGACTGGATTTAGTCTCTCTGTGGCCTGAAGTGCACATGCTAAGTTAACAAACCCATTGCTGTTTGCTGAGATGAGGCTGTCTGCTGTGGCTTCTGTGTGCCTGAACAAACAGCTGCAGCAATTTAGATGTCATTGCCCTACAGTGACTTGCTACTGTTCCTCTGCCTTTCTGCAGCAGAGCTGGTGTAAGGGAACATAGCCACTCCGTTCCACAGTCCAGCACCTTAGAAAAATTCACTTTTAGATGTGTTTCATGCAGTGGTGTATGTGGTGTTCTGTGACCTATATTGTAAGGACAAAGGGTTGCAGTAGCAAGGTTCACCTTAAAGCCATTCCAGCCCATACCAAATCAGATGGTGCTTACAGGCGTGTGATGGTAGAGAAACAGGCTCACTTAGTGTAGTAAGGAATTTGGGAGGCACTAGTAGTAGTACAGCTGTGCTGCTTTGGATACTTGTAAAATCGTTTAGCGCTTTGGGTACCCAAAGAAAGTGTAACTTTGCATCGCAGTCAAATTGTAGTCCTTTCTGCATGACATTCAAAGGATGCTTCCAGAAATGAACACTGAAATGTGTGACTGACAAAATTCTATCTCCCTAGGAGCTTGTTGAGTTAACAGTAATCTCAGCCCCCATCCAGTGTGCAGTGTGGTTCTTTGGTTTCTCTTACCTGGCAGGATTTGAGATTCACAAGAATTCCCTCATTTCTGGACCTGGGAAAGCAGGATTCCTGCTGTTTTCAATACCTAATTCATTCATAAAAATGAATGGCAGGGAGACTTGAAGTATGGTGGGAAATGCATACATGTGTCTGTGAATAAAACAGACTCTGTATTCTGGAAGTCATCCAGCCAGCAGGCTAGGATCTGGTGAGTTTTGTAATTCCCCTCCTACAGCTCTGCACTCCCCCTCCAACAGCAGTCTGCTAACATGGTGCAATAGACTGCATCCTAAACAAGTACGGCTCAAAACATAGCAGCTGAATGAAGGTAGAGTTGTGCAGCATTATTTTTCAAGCCTGGCACCTTTGACAATGCTTTCAGGAGAGAGAGTTTCATAATTCAAGTCAGTTTTTCAAGGCAAAGGCTGTTCACCCATGGGCTGTGTGTGGTCTACCAGAGTAATTAATCTGGCCAAGTTCCCAGAATAATTTGGAAGAGGTCTATAGGCAAAAGAAGTGGTCCTTAGCTGGGTTAGCGCGCTCCTAGCTATCTCCTTTCTGCTGTCCTTCCCCCTTATCATGTTATTGTGTGTGAGCGGCTTATTTGTTTGTGATGAAGGAGAGAAGACTGAAGCATGTGGCCCTGCGTTTAATTAGTGTCATGTAATGGCTGGGCAAAACTGGACTAGGTTACTTGGGAGACTTCTGCTGTACTTCTGACTACTTGCAAACCATGGGGCTTAAACAGGATGTGCATAAAATCTCTACTTCCCTTCCAAAATTGCAGGAAAACAGTGGAAATATAACTGGGGTAAATGCATTCTGTCTGCCAATGAGGAACAGGGTATTTCTTCAGATGGGTGCTATTTACCTGCACAGGATGTGTGCTTTATCCAACAGCAACACATCTGCTTGTTGGGCAGAAACACCTTCCAGGTATGGGCAGAATCTAAGCCTGAGCCAGTGGTGTCTTCCCATGGTATCTCTGTTAGTATTTCCCTAGGTGTAGCAGTTTTCAAACCAAAGGTTAGTTTCAGTTTATACCCTTAATTTTCTAATTGCTCTAAACGAAGACTGTTACCTTCCTGCTTGGGAAAGGTGTTAAACTACTTGGCTATCAGAAACTAGAAAGGTGAGCTGAGGTAGGAGCAGTATAGGTGATGTATTCCTGTTGCAGTAGTGGAGTTCAAGGAAAGACTCTTCCCTCGTTTTTTTCTCCAGTTCTCAGTATTGTCAAGTATTCAGTGCAGTTTCTTCTTGTGTGCAAATGAGAGCGCAGGTTCTTTGATACTGCTGAGACTTCACACTTCCCCATGTATGGGTGTTCCATCTTCTGAACAAAAGAAACACTAGCAAAGGAATTGCATCTACTGATCTACTGTATCAATAGAGAGGAAATTGTGCAGCTGAGGAAGAGGTCACACTTAATCAGAGATCTGGTGTTGAATTGCTTGAACCTAACTGTTATGAAGTTCTGCAATCTCCCTCTCTCTTTCTAAATTGCATGAAGCGGAGGCTACAGGCAGCTTGTGTGCCTTGAAGACTGCACCCCAAGCCACTGGCTACCAGAATCTTAGGAGACAGTCTGCAGCAGTTGACATCTGCTCTGCTCTCTCTAGAGACATATGGCTGTGATCCTAAAGCTGCCAGGTTCTTCTGGGCAGGTTCTGAGTGGTGCAAACCCCTTGCATGTGGATCCATATTGTGTCCTAAACAAAGTCTACCTCCCTGTGTGTAGAGAAGCTTCCCTCACTTCCTCTGGGTGCCCTCTCACCAGCTTACCTACTGCTAGTAATGGGCTGTTCAGCTCATTTAAATCTAGTTAATTATTTATTCAGAATTAAAGTGGTTATAATTTATTCGAGTTTCCTTCACAAGTATGTTAATACTTTACTTTTGATTGAAAGTGTTTGCAGAGGGGCTCTGTTTAATGATTCAATTTTGAAAGCTAATTCAGGTTAATATTCTTCAGCACATGTTCCTCCCTTCCTTGCTCAGGGTTCTAATTCTCGCAATATGGGAAAAGCCTGAAGCTATGAACCTTAGCCTGGGATAGCAAAAGCAAAAAAGGCTTAAGAGAGTAGTGAGAAAATGGTTTTGCTAACCCCATATTCACCTCCTGATATTGGATAAATTGCATGTCTGTGGACCCATCTGGCACTGCAGGGGAGTAATATCCTTTATGACAAAGACATTTTACTCAAGGTTTTCTTCCCTCTCTGGTCTAGAAGGGAGAAATTGATTTAGCCTGTGATGTTAGAAACCAAAATCAAGGAGTGTTGAGACAGAGGACAAGATGCGCTGTGACACCTTCTGTGCATTCAGACTAGAAACAGGATCCTTTCCCTATTGCAGTGATCTCTTCACATCTGTTGCTCCCTTCTTACTCAGACACGTGAAGTCACATGTGCTGTGCTGACAGCACTGCAACTGTTCTCCTGGAATCAAAGGACTCCTCATATGAGCTCCTCTGCTCTTGCTGGAAATGCCACCCCACAGGAGACAAAGCTCTGGACTTATTTAATCCCAAGAGGAAGCCTTTAGAAGAAAAAGGTTTTTGCTGTGAGTGTTTTGGAGCAGTATCCTGAGGGAAAAATATTTTTTTCTTCTGTTCATGCTAATCCGACTTGCTTTTGTAGCTGGCAGCAGTTTCAATAAAGCTGGTGTTTCTGAGTGAAAGGACGAGGACCTTTAAGAAGTTTGTTTTAGGCTCTTTACCTCACATGGGGAAGTGGGACACAGTAAAACTAGATTGTGCCTGTTGTATATCAGATGTGTAGAATGATAACAGCTTGTTCATAAAGTGCCAGAGGCTGTAATCCACTCCAAAATAGAAAATTAGGGCTTAAAAATACTAGGTTTTGAGGTTGCACTCAGTGGTTATTCCTTTGAGAGACAGCCTCATGTTTCAGTGTTCATGAATACTGCGTAGCTCCCTGGCCAACAACTTCTCTTTTCCTCTGATTCACTAGTCGGAAGCTCCCTGTGGAGCAGGAGGGCTGCACAGCCAATGATCATATCTGAACTGAACTTCTAGATGAAGGGTCTTGTTTTAATTTCTTTTTGCTTGTTTGGGTTTATGTAGCTCATTTGGTTTCTTCTCTCCAGTAACCAACAGCCACAGTGTTCATGACAGTAGTGTAGCAGCCCTTCTTTCTACGGAGTAGTAGGCCTGCCAAAGCTAGTCCAAAACTCTGACAGAAGCATGTTTTCCTGGAGTGTAAATGTCTTGTCAAATTATGTTGATTAGGGATATTGCTTTGGAAGAAAATTGGAAAAATTTCTGATTATGTCATTCCCATCTCACCTTTTAGGAATTGAAAGTTATTTTCTTTGGTTTCCCCCCTACTCCTCTTCCACACCACCCCCGCCCTGGTTCTAAATTAGAAGCAGCTTCTCATATTAAAGCTTTTTTTTGTGTGTGTGTGTACAGCATATAAGTGAAGTGAAAACCAGACATTTAGATTGAGTTGTAATAATTTTACAGGAAACTGTTTCATAAATTTCCATTCAGCTTTGGCAGAAAGCCAAAGGTTTGAAAGCTCAGAACCTTTCATGAGATCAAACCTCTATTCTTCACACAGTGTTCATGCTTGTCCCTGCTGTGGCTCGCACCTAGGTTATTGCAGTACACTGCAGTGAGGAATCGATGTGCAGGTTGGCAAAGGCTTCAGCGTGAGGTGTCTGGTCTTCTCCATATGAACACCTCTATTTTCACTTGTGTGATGCTGAATTTTGGCAGTGATGATTAGCTGATAATATGATCCTGTTGCTTGCTGATGACTCTGTCAAAATTATTGACTCTCATGCTTGGAGTATGAATTAAGTATTTAGTGATTTTTTTTTTTTTTTAATTTTTAAACAATCATATGATATTAAGTTTGAGGAATCCCTAGCCTCTACAATATCGGCTCATTCAAATAATCTGTTGGTGCAGCGCTACAACCACACCACAGGAGAACTCAACTAAAAGAGGAACAGAAGTTGACCTTCTGTACTTCTAGTCTGTGAATTTTTGTCTCTTGAAGCTTGGACTTAGCTTGTGAAAGTTGTTTCACACGGTGTGCAAGTAGATCTCATTCCATAACTTTTATGGGAGCTACATTGGTGGGTAACTGTTAATACTTATATTTATCTCTTTTTATCTGAAGTAGAAGTCTCACATTTTTTTTCCTTTGTATGTTGTATCTTCTCCCAAAACTTCAGGGGAACAAAATACACACAAAAGCAGATGTGATTCTTCATGCCTGCTATCACAAATACTCCCCTGAAAAATCATAATGGGAAGGATGAAGATTACTGCATTCATTAGGAGAAGCAGCTTGCTAGCAACAAAACATGATGGGGAACCTCCTCCTTCCTGAGGCTGATAGTTCACATGCAATTGCACATTTATACTCTCTGAGGGATTAAAAAAAAAAGACTCCCAAAAGGCCAAGATACCCATTATGAAGCTATCAGGCTGGAAAGCTGCCATTTATTAGATTTATATGAGCCTGGTCAATTTTTCAAAACACACATTATAAAGAGAACAATGCTTAGTGTTTTATGTTTTCAAAGTGCTTTCAGCCATTCATGAAATCATCCTCAGAGATACAAAAGATGTGCTCCAGCAGAATTTGGAAAGCATTTAATCCAGGATTTATTTAGTCATTGTAGAAACCAGTAAGACTCTGGTTATCAAACATTTCTTAAAAAAACTTTCTTCATTCTTCCTTGTCCCCAAGGTCATCTTTGAGATTTGAAAACATAGTGGGAGGTGCCCAACTGATTCACTGTTGCAGAGCCACTAGGAGAAGGTGGCAGGGCAGAGGTTGCTGTGGCTGGTGGGACTTGCTGGGAGAGAAGGTGACCTGTAGAAGAGGGATGTTGCTCCTCATCTAGCTTGGCCTGATTCCCTGTCTCTGGGGAGTCTGGAGTGGACTCCCAGGCTTGCCTGAGCCGAAAGTACTCTGCTGTTCCTCTTGCTTTAGACTTAGTTACTTCATTTTCCAGTTTTTCTTTCACCTACGACTAAGGAGTAGGGGCAAGTGGCAGGGCAGGCAGCCACTCTGTCACATGAGGTCAGGAGTGCCCCCCAGATGTGCACGGGTGGAAAAAGCAGTAAAGGGGCTTGAGGTGGTGCCTTCCTCTTTAGATGTTCCCTGTACTTCCTGCTGCCTTTCACCTTCTTGGTTGCTTCATCTCCTGTCTTGCTTCTGCTCCCTCCTTCCAGATACAGTCCAGATCTGCTGCTTCTGTTGTTTCAGCATAATGATTTGTGCTGAGAACAAAGATGGCATGTCAACTGTGCTGTGTCCATAGCTGTACGAGTGCAGGAGTGTCAAGCAGGGAGCAGAGCTGTAGAGATGGGCTGAGCTTCCATTGCAGTGCACAGGGGAATGAAAAATAACCACACTACGTCAAATGACATCTGGTACAAAGCACACTTTGCTTTAACAGTTGCCCTTATTTTGACATTAATGGATTAGGAGAAAAACTGTCAGGGTATTGTGGTAGGAAGTTAAAGACCTGAAAAGTGGAAAATGATGCTTCAGGTGACAATGAGAAAGGGCATTCAGAGCCTTAACACAACTTTAAGACTGGTTGGTGAGTTGCTTCATTCTTTGTATTCTTTCCAAAAAAAGATACAGAGATTAAAGATTATCACGCTCCTTTCTAACAGTTTTAGCCCTTTAATATAAACCCTCTGCAGATGAATTAGAAGTGTCTCTTCGCCTAAGAAAGTTGGCAACACGAGGTTTGTATGCATTTTTTCTTAAATGTTCAGAATAGCAATGAGCATGCAGTGTTTCATTCTGTTTTAATGGTCTGGATGGGGCTGCCTGGCAATACAAACCCCTGGGAAAATCTCACACTGCTAAATGTGTTTTCATTCTATATTAGACCCTCTTCTCTCCAGCTTTCTACCCACAGTTCTAAGGTTTTTCATTGAAGGGAAAGTAATTTTTGAGACATTCAGTGTTTTCATTTTACTAATGTAAAATCATAAATATAATCTTACACTTTTGATACAAGTGAAAATCAAATCACTGGAACAAAATAACATAAACATTTCTTGCTTCAGTACTCGTCAGGGGAGTTCAGTCATTGGACTATTCTTCCAGAATGCTTAGACTTTTGATAAAACTACATTTCCCGCAGAGAATGTAGTTCTGACTCACTTTAGCTTTCTAAGACCAGTGCTAGCCAGCAGCAATCCATTTGACTTTGCCCAAGATCTGGGCTACAGTTTAAAGTAAAAACTTTTATGTGTTTACATGCTTGCGCATTTCTAAGAATGCTGCTTTATGTAACTTCAGGGATCTTATCAGCAAGAAAGAATAGAGAAACTGACGCAAATTTGGGCTGCTGAGTGGAGTGATATATAAAGCAATGACAACAAAAAAATTGCATATTGATAGCATTGGCAAGTGTGATTTTTTTACATTTTATTTTATTCTTGCTGTAGCCATAATTTGTGCTTTTACGCATCATGATAGTTGAAACCAGTTATTAATTTGGTACTCTGAGTGATAAGGGGAAAGAGAATTGATTTGTAATAGCAAAAATGAGCAGTCTCAGATCTTAGTGGTGGTAGTATTTTTTTATCCCTTGTAGGTTACAGATTGTTGTCCATTCATTCTGTAAGCTTTTTTTTTATTATTGCTAGCATATTTTTATGTCTTCTTTTTCTTTTAATGTGAAGACTTAGAGCAATGTTTTTACTGTCTATAAATGAGTGTTTCTTTCAAATATGCCCTGATGTAAAATGCTGAGAGAGTTAGCTTTGGCTTTTTTCTTTACCTACTGTATACTTTTTCTGACATGTTAGATTAACTTTCAGCCGCAGGCCAATCTGTCAAAGAAACAGGGAATGTCTCCTGCTATGACAGATTTGCCAGAGGCTGAGGTTTGAAACAAGCTGGGTATTGCTTCTTACACAAAAGTAATTTCTCCCTACTGAAGAGAGCTATCACTGAATCAGCTGAACAGAAGCCTCTGACTTGCATTACTAGGTTCTGATCAGAAAATCTGCAACAGGCGTTTTTTTTTAATAAACTTATATGCCACAAAGGAGCTCTGGTGGTATAACTATGGGAGAACTTTCAGCAATATAAGGTCAAAATAATTTCCTCAAGGATATCTGGAATCCAATATATATTTAAAAAAACTTTCCCTGGTTGACTTCAGTATTGTTATCATGTCGGATGAATATACTGCTGCAAAGATAGACCCATAGGTCAGACTTTAACATACAGGCAGGACCTGCACTATCACCCTAGCATCTCCTTCAAAAATAACTACCTCACTTCTTAAACCTGACTCAATTTACTGTACAAGCTGAATGGAATTGTGCCCTTCACACCCTTATTGTCCTGCCTTGGCTGCGGTACTGAGGAGCTAGAAGATGCTGTGCATCCTGAGCTTCCCTTTGCAGCATAGCTGCTTCCAAGGGGCTATCAAAGCAAGTCCAATTGCATAACAAAGCCTGGGATCTTTGCAGAAATGGCTAAAGAAGGGTATCTATTACAGGTGTCCCCTAAGAAGCAACCTAGACAATTGCACAATAGCTGTGCTGCTGCTGGGTAGCTTGTGGGGTGAAACAACGTCATGGTTAGCTTAGTTGAGGCTCCTTTTGCAGTGGAGTGCTGTTCTATCTCTTCAGGACTGGCTAGCAGAAGGCACGTGAATAGCACAGGGAGTACTATAAGAGAAAAGGGAGGATTAGGCTGGGAGTCCTTGCTGCCTCTTTTGCCTTCTGTGATATGAGTGTTTGACACCGCAAGCAGTGCGCTGTATAAACTGGGAAAGTGGCATTGGTCTCCTGATTATCCAGACTTCAGTGCCCCTTAAATGCAAGCCAGACTCTAGGATAGTATAAGAATGGGGTTTTTTTGGCTTGGTGAGGGAATTAATAGGTATCCTCCTTAGGTGTGTGCCATAAAAAAGAACTGACTTAGACACACATAATGGACTCCTTCTGGCATTGGAATAAGTGAAGCTATGCCCATTTCCACAGACTAATTGAAGTCAGTACAGCTGCATTAAGTTATATGGCCCAGTTAAATTGGAATGACAAACTTTGCTAATATTAAGACTTTCTACAGAAATGCATGTTTCTGACACATTACTTACAGATCACAGAGTTCGTAAGCTGCTGGTTATAATTTAAATTCCCCTTTGTAAAGTAGAAGCCCTATTTGGATTTCACTTAAAAAAATAATATATATTTGTAAATGTTGTGAGGAGTAAAACATGATGATATTAATTTATATTATAGTTCTCAGAGGTTCCAGTTTCCCCTTACACCTGCACAAAAGTACAATGTAGGTCAGAGGGCTGTGGGGAGGTAGGAAGCACAGCTCAATACCATTTCTTTACTAAAGTTCCTGCTGTTAAGTAGAGTCCCTGGGTATGTTTGAAAAAGAAACAACAGTGTTCATCTGTTGACATGTGGTGGGAGTAAGAAAGCCTACATGCTTGCATGTTTAGAAGTTCAAGGAATGCCAAAACCAGGTTTCATATCTACCTGAAGTTGCAGAGAATAAAGCGTCATGGGGGCTAGAGATCTTCTCCTGTCAGCTCCCCATGTGGGGCTGTGCAGTATGACTGGATGTTGTAAAAGACGTGCAGGAAAAGGGGATGTCTCTTGGCTGTTCTTTTTGAGGTAACCAAAATATAAGCAACAGAAATAAGCAAGATAATATTTTCACCCTGAAAGCTGGGTTTCTAGGTTCAGAAATGCCTTGTGGTATTCCTGGTGATGTAAAAATACAGTGAATAGCAGGATAAGAAAAACAGGAGAGGGAAGACAGAATGTTTTTCAACCTACAGGAAACAATGGCTGGAATATCATAGAGACTTGACTTGGCAGAATCAGGTAGGGTTGTTTCATTTTGAAAGTGTGCAGAGCTTTAGTGACAACTATATAGGAATGTACTTCTAAAAGAGATGTCATAGAAAACGTATGGTAGCTTGTTTTAAGTATATGGCAGCAGATACTGCGGGAGAGGGTCTTCACACTGGAATGGCTTTGAAGGCAGGTGACTTTAGGCACAGAGGGCCCCTAAAAAGGCTTAGAAGGTAGAGGATTTGCCTTTTGCTTTTTTTTTCCCTTCCAAATATTTTGCAAGTCCTGAGAAAGGAGACGGAATTTTAAAGCATATTCAGGACAATTTTATTCTAATCTTAAACAATAATAATAAAAAAATCCAGAAGCACATAAACAGTGAGGATCTGCTGCAGAATCTCTCAGGAAGGATGCTGAAGTTCTGAGTTTGACAGAACCAGGAGTTTTTAATCCAAAACAATACTAATATTTTAGACTTCTTGGCAAGAATCTAGTTCTGCTTTGGTGTAAGTTACTTCAGAGTAGGGGAAAAGTGATCAAACTTCATGGATAATGAGATGAGGGAAGAGCTTTTCTAGCTACAAACAGCCCACTCTGATCCAACAGAAAAGTTACTTTAGGACCCAAAGATAAAATAAAAGCTTTCTGGGTTGCAATTTTACTTGGGAGTTCTAGTGTCCTATCAGTCATTTGCATCCTAGCCATACCATTATGCCATGAAATTAACCTCTACCCCCTGTGAAAATTCACTTGAGGCAATGCCTGATACTGTTTCTTGGACCTCAGTCCAGGTCCTACAAATTCCAGATTTATTTGCTATGTGGACATGGGGTGGCATGTTAGAGGTGCTATTTTTTGCTAGAGATGGTGAAAATCAGTGTTAAAATGCTACACGCTCCCAAGACAGTGAAGTATCTAAGGAGGAGGGAAAGGGAGACAAAAATGAAGCACTTATCATAGAAATTTGTTTTCTGAAAATAGATGTTAAAGCACATATAGCATCTATGCAATAGAAGCATGAGTCAAGAAGGACCAGGAGATCTGAGGCTTGCAAGTCATGCTGGTTGATCCTTTGATCTTAAAAATTTGAGTCAAACAGTAGGAAGTTGACTGAAAGGAGAGACTTGCCTGTTCTGATGGGAACTATAGAAGGCAGGCAAGACTGAGTTGCATGGGTGTTGTGAACGCTCCAAGATGGCAGAATAACTCTTGTTTCACACTGGGAAAGTCAAAAGAGAGGAAGGGACAAAAAATGGTCAAAAGAGGAAAAACTGCATGTTGAGAATACAAGGCAAAAAAACCCCAGTCAAATAGAGATGACAAAGAATGGAGTAAAGCTTGGTTTAAATTATTTTTGCTCCCTTTCCTGAAGCTGGAACACAGACGAGAAAGCTCCCAATGTGCTTAGGAGGGGCTAAGAAATTGTAAACCGGCTGAGGCCTTGGTCTGGACCCCTGAGCAGAAAGGTATAAAGGAAAGGTGTGCCCTGTAGGATTCTTCAAGTGAAGTGCTCCATGTTGGAAGCAGAGAAAAGCAGAAAGGTTAATGTGACCCTTTCATAAAGAAGGTGTGTGCAGGATACTGTTTTGCTGTGGAACAAGTTAGGTGCAAAAGGCAGGACAGAGGAGAGGCTGAGCCCTGGGTTCTAACACAAATTGAGGGAAGTGCCTCTAAAGAGCCAGGTGTCAGCTTGCAATTCAGAAGTCCTCAACACAATATAACTTTTTGCTGCTTTGCTGGGCTGATCTGTTCCAGCCTGGTTTCCAGGGTCCAGGTGTAGAATGGATGTCTGAAAGGGCTACTGTAGACATTAGGTTTACCAAAAATGAGGAAAACACTCTTTCTTCCTTCATACTATCTACAGGAGAGCTAGCACATGATTTCCCATTTGACGTGACGTGGTATGGCCATGCCTTAATGCAGCTAAAATTTTTAACCCACTGCCAGTATATATGTGCTTGCAGTCAGAGCTGAGGAGTTCTCTTGCTGACAAACACACCAACCTGGAAACTGTACCATATGTCATAGCTTCTTACTATTAAAAAAAAACAGCAGGGAGGTGGGAGGACAAATAAGAAGAAAACTACCTGAATTAAATGTACAGATTAAATTCTTGATGCATACTATGAAAATGTCTCCAGCCTTGCAAAACTGCAAACAACCGTCCTTGTTTATATTGTCAGTTCTCTGTGGTTTTAATAACTGCATGCAGGAGAGGGTTCATAGGCACCTTCACGGTTATGCTGCCATCAGAACAGGAAAGATGCAGCTAGCCCTTGGCGCTCTGAATCTACCCTGTTCGTCCTGCTGCAGATGATCTGCAAATGGCCTTTTAATATTTTTTATACACTTAGTCACCATCAGAATTAATAAACAGATAAGTTATACTGACCTGGTTTAGTCTAAATTCTTTGTGGTGACTTCTACTTTCCAAATAATTAGCTGTTTGTGGCAAATATCGAGTGCTGTTGGTTGAACAAGGCACTTGATGTCTGCTTGTGGACGGGAAGGCACCTTACTTATCTGCAGACATCCAGTGTGGCTGCACCACTTATGTGCAGATTCCGGTACGCAGTAGTGTTGCCATCATGATTTTTATTCTTCTGAATGTCTCTAGGACTACAGCCTTAGCTCTTCAAACAGGCTGAGTGGACAAATTTGCAAAACCCAATAAACAGACATTGATGATGGGGCTTTTGTGCTTGTTCTGCCTGATGCTCTCACTGGTATGCTGTGGAGTGTTAGGAAACTAAATTACACTTTTGAAAAAGAAATGAACAAAGTAAATTATGTGCTGTGATACCCTCGACTAGGTTTTTTAATAGCGTTTGTTTGCTTACTTGCTAATTTGCAAGGTCTGGTAATTTGCGATTGGCCTCCCAGTTGTTAGTGTGAATTAGTGCAGTTCTATTATATCAGAAGGATGAACAAGTCAATAAGAAAAAGAGGAGCATCCCATGTTAGTGAAACTATGGGAAAATGCCTTGGCTATCTTTGTACTCTTTAGTGTGGTACTTACCTCAAAACTATTTCATATTAGTTTAGTTCTTAGTTCATTTCCTTGCGTGTAAATAACTTGAAAAAAGAAAAGTCTCTCCTAGTCTTTAGTGAAGGTGATCTCTTGTTATTGTTTGTTTGAATACCTTAGTTGTGGGCTTTTTATCATTTTTATGATAGTCTAAGAAATGTGTCCTCTATGTAGCATCTGCACAAGGTTTGCTGAAAATTAATCTGGTTTAGGGAATTGTATTTCAAATCTGTCATAGTAATTTCAGTGGTCATGTTCTTTCATTTAAATTATTCTGAGGCTTTTATGTGTTCTGAATTTTTTTTGAGTTTTTTTGAAAGAGAAGAGATGAGGAATGTTATCTCTTGACAAAGTCCTTAAAACATGCAGTTTGAAACTCAGTAATGTTATTGTTTTATGAAACCTGCCTGTTTTTTTAAAAACACAAGTGGATAACATTTCATGTATCCCATCATCAAGCCGTTCCTATCTGACACTTTGCATGAAAGGATGATCTTTCAATCATAAATACAGTGATGAGAGCTCTCAGAAATGTCTTTTCCAGCACTTCTTGATTTTCCTTGGCCATTTTGGAAAGGTCATTTGTTAGCATAACTTTGAAAGTGTAGTTTAAAAGCAAGATATTAAGTAATCATTCTTTACGATACTTAACAGGTTTATAAAATAAAGATCTCTGAAGCTTCAATCCATGAATGCATACTGAATAAACTAAACCACATACCTAAGAAGTCAGGCCTCTATTCCTGGAAGTCAGGAGAGCAGTTGCTGTTTTTTCTCTGAAGAACAAGAGTAATTTATGGTGTGATTCTCTGAACTCTGTTTATTCTGTAAGAAAAGAGAAGGAACGGAATAATGCATCGAGGAGCAGAATCAGTAAAATTAGATGTTTTCCTTGTTTTTTTATTATTGCTGCCAATGAAACTGTATTTGCTAGTGTAATTTTTTTTTTTTTCTGTTCAGAACCTTTTAATTGCAGGTTGTGCTTCTGAGGCTAGTGACAGACAAGGTTATCCAGTGTTTGGAGTTGATTTCCCTTTCCATCTGTCACTTGATCCTCTGTTCCTGTAGATGCCAGATGAATATTTCTTCCTCATTTTCTGGCTCCCTTTATTCCATAATATGCTGCTGCATAGTTCCATATTTAAAATTTCTAACATGATATGAAGCAGCTTGAATACAGAATACATTTTATTGAGGAGCAACTTTATTCTCCTTTATTGTTCAGCTGACCAAGAAAGAAGACGTTAAGGTAAATTTCTCCAGGGACGTGTTAAGTTTAGCTGACCATGCTGGCAGGTTCTTTCCTTTCCCCTCTAAGGTTGGTTATGGGCTGGTTTACACATGTTTTACTGGCCTGATTTTTGGTTTTACTGTTTAAGGTTCCCCATTATTCATGGTTCATGGACAGAAGTACAATGGGCTGTACTGTTAAAGCTCATTTTGTACCAGATTAAAACTGTGAGCACCTGGGAATGGAACAGGATGAGTTGTAATCTACTGTTAAAATTGCACTGGAAAATGTTTTTATTTTGGTGAGAGTTATCTGATAGACTTAGCTGAGAGATTTTTTTGTTTCTGAAAGAGATAGATAGTTTCATTGCTGCCATATGTTTTAGCCTCTTCTTAGCTTTATTATACAACCTCCATTATCACAGAATCTAAATGCTGCACACTTAGTAATGGGCTACTTTTAACATTTGTCTTTGAGGCCACTATAAAGACGGACTACAGGATCACTTGACTGGTTAAGGGCCAAGTTTGGATCACCTAATAGTTTGTCTAGTTTAGGTATGCCAATTTAATACTGAATTTAACTGCAGGAAAGCAGTTGGTGACTGGAACTGCTGGACCTAGACTATCTTTGGGCAAGTAACTAACAGGGGAGCCAAGGTCTGGTGGTCCCAGGTGGAAGGTTACTTTGACTTCTCAAAGCTTTCTTTAGGGACACTTGTGTGAGAAATCTTCAGTGCACAATCTGAGCAGTGCCTCAACCTCAGTCTCAGCCGCTGCATCTCTTGATGGAGCAGAGGCTTGAACTTGAGTACGCGTCTGTGAATGTCAGAACATCCACCTTGTCTAGCAAGCTTGTCACGTCTAGCTTCATTTTGTAATGTCAAAGAGGAGGATGGGGTTGTCTGGATACGTTGCCCTAACAAGGTGCCGAGTGTTTCTTACTGTAGTGACATGCATATATTATGTTCTGGTTTTCCATATCATGACCAAAACTTTGTGCTGAGGTTTTTCTCTGGGTGTCCCCAAAACTGCAGGTTGATCTATTAGGATGACCAAGAATTGTCAATTTAGTTTATTTATTTATTATAGGGAAAAAAAAAAAAATCAATGTGCCCCATGATAGTCAGAGGAGATGTTTCACAAGGGCCTGCCAGAAATGACCAGGCTTTCACTAAGCTTAAGGGGAAACTGGACTGCATTACACTGGATGTCACAGAGCTTTTGATTCCTCACTGCAATGGCAATTAAGGCAGACCAGGTGAACAGAAATGCTCAGTGACTACAGATTTCTGAGTTAAACTGCTTTACATAAGCCTTCAGGAAGAAGATGGGTGAAAATTCACCTTCACAGTTGCAGTCAAGGCAGGACGAGGCATGCTGAACTGCTAGACTGCTTGTTGCCTTTGCAACCTGTCTTTGGGGAATCACTTTTATTTGTGTGTGTGTGGTAGGGTTGTGGGGAAGGGATGATAAGCACTGTCAGTCAGCACTTAACCTAACTGAGCAGGACGAGTGTATATGTATATGTGTATATATAAAATGTATGTATGCAGAAAATTATTGTTCTACTACTTCCTGCTGCACCACCTTCAGTATTACCGTGGTGTTTACCCAAGTACATATATTACCCGTTTTATTCTTCTTCTTGTGTGATTTATCTGTAAAACTGTTTCTTTTCTCCATCAGACTACACCCATCCTGTCACTTTCTTCCTCCTTTAAAAAACTGTATTGGAAAACATTTCATTGAACTGTAATCCTATACAGTCTGTAAATGCCCCGCCTGTTCTCCTAATGTCCTGGTATCCAACAGGTTGGTTTGGGCACGCTTTGTAAACAGCACATCTGCTGCTGCTCAGTGGGTTCAGAGCACAGTGCTGCTTTGACTGCACCACAGCCAGGCTTGGAATAATTTTCTCTATTCAGACAAAATATATCAACATTTGAAATGACATTACTCGGTATGACTCACCTAAAAAGATGAGAGCAAAAACCATCATTGGTGAAATAGTGTGGAACTCCTGTGCAACATCTGCGCCAGCTTTTGGTTTCTCCTTAGTTTAACTCTGATTTGCCAGCCTTTGTAGCCATATTATTTGGCTAGTGCCTGAGGCACTGTTTGATGGCGTGGGGAGGATTGAGGAAGTATGCTTCCCTCTTCTGTGTCTTGAGAAGATGGTGTCTCTTCTGCAGGCTTCTTTGGGAAACATCTGTGCAAGCAAAGCCACTTTTGGTTTTTTGTGACTTTACTTTTAGTTCAAAGGTGAGCTGCTGTAATGACCTTGGCAGGGAAATAGTTTATCTTTTTTCTAGCTACATACTTATGCTTTTTTTTCAAACTCTACATTATCCTTGGTAGTTTTGTTGAGTGATATTTTAGCTATTCAAAAGCTATTTTCACTATTCAAGGATTGTGATATGACTTGTGATATGTAATGTGAGTCATGTCACCTGTAGTCACTAAATTTAATGCACTTCTTAAATTTGTCTGGTAGCGGCCTTGCTCCCAGGTGTTGCAAATTCTAGTTAATATTTGCAGAGTATTTCCAGGTTCTGAATTTCAGGATGGCAATGTGCAAATACCTCCTGAACAGGACATCTGTAACCTTTAACTCCCTGGACCATATTAGAAAGATTTGAGAAGACTCTTCAGTTCTTCAGAGTTTGTGAATCCGTGTATGTATTAGACCATACAAACTGAGGAAGCTGTTGTGAAGGAACCAACCTAAAACTTTGTTCCCCAGCCAAGGACGGTTTAATGTTCGTATTAGCATGTTTTAGACAATGGATAGCTTGATGTCTGAGGTCATAAATTTTTTAAAGTAGCCATATTGTGTCACATTTCTTTTTGATCTACCCTTAAATTTTCATTTACTTTTATATGTTTCTGGCTGTAAGCCACTAGTTTTCTATCATGAGAAATGGCTGCTGAATTAGATTTTGCTTTTTTTCTCAGCTCTGAAGAGATGTGCATTATCAAAGCAGGTGTTTGGTTCAGAATAAGGGAGGAGATGGTTCTGTAGGGAATACACTTAGCAAAGCAGTGCCATAAATAGGTCTTGTGTCAGTGTTTGCTGTAATGTCTTGATATGTGTCATCATGAATTATATATTATTTCAGATTTATCACTTCTTCCACTGATAAGGGACATTGCTTCTTTGAGTGAGTTTTCTTCATGGCTTAAAAGATTTACTGATACATTGAAATTCTCTGTATTGGAGATTCAGATGAACTTTGGAAACTTGAGATAAGAACTATAAATCTGCTATAAACTAGGAAGCTATTTCTCAAAGTGTGTATTTATTGGCAGAGTTTGTGCTAGCTTATTCTTCTGCTTCTCAGTTGTGTGCATCAGAAGAGGTTTTCCTTTCAGCAGTATGAACAAAAAGCAAAAACCTTAATGTGGGTTGTACAATATGTGGGTAATTTGTCAACAAAGTAGTAGTCTTTATAAGAGCATAAAGGATATTCTGTGTCTTGAGTACTACTTTCAAGTTTTATTCTTTTGAATTGCTATGCCATTGGGGGTATTTTTAAATATATGTCAGACTTAGGTCCATGTTTTGGAGCTCTGGTAATGTTATTAAAAATTCTGGGCTAGACAGCTTCATTTAAGTCCTTTACGCAAAGTTGGCTTCATTTAGGCACATTTGAAAATACAATCACTTAGTGGATGGCATAAGGGCAGTAGGCAGGGAAGCCTCTATAGAGCTTTAATCAAAAAACCTCAACAGTACCTTTTAGATGGAAGGAGATATAGCATATCCTTGATCTAACCTGCCAAGACCTAACCTTCAAGAACTATCCGAGATCTAACTTGCATGGGAGAGCAACTGGGACAGTATTGGACTGTGCGACCTGCCACTGGATCCCCAACAGGAAAATCATACTTGAGGAGATACATGTATAAACAAGGTCCTGAACTCCAGACTTTGAGCAGATTTATGCAAGGAGATTCTGAAAGCTGTGTAAAATTATTTGTCTTTCCTAGCATTAGGAGGATTTTCATCAGAGTAAAACTGCTGATAATGATATACCTGAACTTAATTTTTGACATCTTAAACTTTAAAAGAATATTTAATGAAGATTGGGCTGTGGAATTGAGTGAGTGTAGTGTACCGTATTTCTAGCAGCTGTTTTTCTCTGATCCCATTTGAGTTGCAGCTTTTGCATCCTTCTAGCTCCTTTTATTCTGTAAAATATTGACACGCAAATTGATACTGAAATTATGTAACAGAATTTAATAACAAGCAGCTTAGATACAGAATCTGTCTTCTGTTCAGGTTTGCTTTTATCCCATTTTATGGTTCAATTGAGTTAAAGATAAGACTCAGATGCCTTCCTCTGGGGACCTATTAGATCCAGCTGGAGACTTCTCAGTATCATTTCCCAGTCTTTTACCCAAGGGCAGATTAGGGCCTGGTTTACCCCACTTTGCTGATATAGCTGTGAAGTGAATAACAGTTTCACATCTACCGCTCCAGAGGTGCTTTGTATTGCTGTGCCTTCATCTGCTGTGTTCCTTCTGCCTGCTGAAAAATGTGACAGTGTTTTAACTTTGTTCATATTGCCAAAATGAAAGCTCTTTCAGATAATATAAGCCTCAAGACAAAACCCCAGTATTAAGGCAGTAAGTCTCCCTCTTCATGCCACTCCCTCTGCCCCAAGTACTCAATCATTTATCAGCTGCCGTGGGCATTATAGATAAATCTACTGAAACTTGGAGTCACATTGCAAAATGCACATACAGAACAGAGAGATTCCCCATTACATTTGTGGGATAATTCAGATAAGTCATCTTTGATCCAGTTGTACAGTGGGGAGGGATGAGTAGAAATGCGTTGCATGTGAGTGTCAAGAAATACTCAAATTTAGCAGCTGATTGGATGAAGAAAAAGAATGTAGGAATACTTCCCTCACCCCCCAGCTGCATTCGGGTCTTAAAATCCAAAGCTTTCAGA
Organism: Eurystomus gularis; assembly: GCA_013400335.1. Lineage (NCBI taxonomy): Eukaryota > Metazoa > Chordata > Aves > Coraciiformes > Coraciidae > Eurystomus > Eurystomus gularis. The sequence continues at coordinate 48,938 of VZZY01001004.1, read as the reverse complement.
TTCTGGCTATTTATCTATAAGACTTCTAAGGACAATAGGTACTGATTAAATATGGAAGCAATCTAAATCAAGAGAGCATTGCTTCCTGTGCTTTCTAGTTACTAAAGACCAGACTCTTCAGCAGCAGCAGCAGATTCCTTGGCATCTGTGCAAACTGTCCAAGGAAAGCACCAGTAGCTCTAAGCTGCTGCTGTTTAGCTTGGATGCAGCCTTCCTGAATGCATATTTATAATTTTCAGAGCTGAGCTAGCTCCGTCCTGGCCAGTTTGGCATGTGTGCACCTCTGCATCTCCCCACAGATTCAAAGTTAGTGCTGTGCATTGGTGTGTGTTGTGGGCTGTTGCATTGCTGGTGAAGTCCAGGGCTGCCTCTATGTAGGTCTCCCCCCAACTCCAGAGGCCCCTTACTTCCATAAAGTTTAGGATTGGATTGGATTTTGCTTCTCAGAATAACTTCACTATCTGCTGATGCATCCTAATTGGACTTCTAAAGTTTAGATTAGTGGAGGTTTTCAGATTTTAAGTGTCAGTGTCATAGTTCAGAAGATGCCAAACTCTAAGGGGGAGACTGAATCTTGGACAGTCATGATCAAGCATCCAGTTTGCTGCTCAGGTGGGGATGAGTGGTAAGCTTTTAGTGATGAGACATCACTATGTGGAAAAATGCTGATACTATCTATCTTCTAGTACAATAACAATGCTCAGATGGCCCCATGTTTTTAAACAGTACTAAATTATAGAGAAGTTTTGATATTTTAATGTCTCTCATTGAACTTAAAAGCAAGAATGGTTAAGCTCTTTGGAGCTTTAGATCACACACTGACTGGCTGCTGGGATCAAGAAGAATTGATTTTTGGCTACAGCAGGTGCCATAAGAAGCAAACAAGGATGTTTTCTTTCTACAGTTGCTTATAAAGGATGAAAACACTCAGTGATGTACAGCAATGAACTGGACCAGCAGTGAATTCTTATGTCCGTCTGAATATGTGGTGTGTGTAGAAATGGGAGTAAAAGAAAATCTCTTTCCTTGGGGTAATGAGGAGGGGCTGTGCATTTGCAGGGAGTTGTTTTGTTTTGCTGTCCCAGGCATCCCAGCTCAGACTGAGAATAAGTAAAAGCTGATTTTACTCTTTCTGTCAGACTTTTTGACTGTGATTCTGGCAGAAGACTCATGCAGACACAGTGTCTGTCTACACAGAGCTGCTTGCAGTATTGGGACCTGTATTTTTTCATTTTGTCTTCCATAATTGGAAATAAATCCTCTAGACTGAAAATAAAATGTATTGCTTGTTGCATATGGGGGAAAGTTTGGCCAATGTAATAGTGTTGTATTTTTGTATTTGCTCAGATAAATTGATTCACTTTCTTGCATTTCATTTGCAGAGCTACTTTCCAGCTCTGCTCAGCTGGACAAGATGAAGAGAATGACATCCAAGTAGGAATTTTCTTACCCAAATCTGTAAGCTGTTTACAGCATTGCTGATGTGCAAGCTGCTGTTTTGTTTCAACACAGTATAGGTAAGTTTAAATTAAGAAACCTATCACTAAACTGTTAAAGGCAGAATTTGTTATCCTACATTTTAGTGTGTTATGTCTCTGTGCATTGAGCCTGATTCTTCTTTGGCTTCATGCCAATGTAACTGGCAGCTTCGCTCAATCTCAGGTTCACCCATCAGTAATTAGTTTGTTGAGAATCTGAATGTCTGTTTTTCCCCTACTACAATGCATATATTCACTTTGCTAGTGTATGAATAGCACTGATGCATTTATAAATGCAGTGAGATAAAGGTAGTGTATGAGTATAAAACGCTCACAACTGCTGTAGGCTTAATCTCCTTGCCCAGCCACGTGTCATTTGCATGTGTAGCCCACTGGCATGAATGTATTGCAGGTAGTCTTTTGTGTCTGATATACAAGGTGTGAGTTGTTATAGCCACTAGAAACAAGCCTTAGTGATTTATTCAGGTTGGTTCATGATGTGCTTTTAGCTATGGAGATCCCTAGCGTGCTGCATGTGGATGGCAATTGTCTGTTGGTGTCAGATATTTTTATAAGCAGTGTACAGAGGAGTACACTGAAGTGTGGGGCAAGAAATGTATTGAATATTACCCCAGGTTTTGCAGTAGAGAACTGAAACCAGTAAACACAAAGTGATGATGTTGTGAACTGATACGCAGCTGATGTCCTGGCATTTGTGCAGACTGTCCTGGGGATGCACCCACGGGGAGCATCTGCAGGATGCTGCTTGTCTACCTCAGCATGCAGGCAAACAAGCTGTTTCACAAGTCCATCTCCCTGGAGGAGTCCTTTTAATGCTGTTAGTCTCTGAAGTGCTTGTAAAGTCCAGACTGCCTTTGCAGGTAGGTCTTATTCAACCTTAGGAGTCTCTCTGCCCCCATAAAAATTAGGACTAGGGCAAGGCTGGTTGCTTCTTAAAATGAAGACTTGGAACACAATACGTGGCTGTTGTAGCATACCAAGCTCTAGGGGCTGTCTTAGATCAATCACTATTTACAGAGAACGGAATAATTTGGCTGCTTTAGTTTGCAGTATGAGAAGTCAATGTGGGAAGAAGGTGCCCTCTGAATTTGTAGATTACTTGTTTTATTTCTTTCATTGTGGCTATGGTTGCTAATGTTATGTAAAATATCAATTAATCAGAATCCACAGGAGTCATGGAAGTTTAAAGCACAGCTACTTTCAAGAGACCCTCTAATGCCTTAAGGGAGTAAAGTTTGGCAGACATTGTAGGTTTACTGTGTCACTAGTCAAAAAGTTGTGCTTATTGGCATGCTGATGAGAGTATTGTAAAATAAGAACAACAGAGTATTTGCACTCTGATTAAAAAAAAAAAAAAGTCAACTACACTGTTCAGAGAAAGAGGCTGTGACAAAAGGAACTGTTTCTTTTTTCCCTAAGACTTCCCATTGTGTTTTGTTTTGTATTTACTACTAGTATTGAATGGCCATGGGAATATAAACTTGTAAACTATCTAGACACAAGAGGTGAGACTTTCCATATTTCACTGAGAGCTCTGTAAAATGGAGTCCTTCCAAATGTGTTCCCTGAGTATAGTAGCTACATGCCAAACCTCTGATTCTGTGCGAATGGTGGTTATGGACTACTTTCCTCCTCCACTATGCCAAGCTTTTCTTTATTGTTTCAAGCCTCTTCTAAAATATTTTCTCAGCCTACCCTTTCTTGAACTCCTGTTATAAAGAACTATACTTATAAATCTGCCATGGAACTAAGAATAAGCATTGTAAAGCTAAAAATGCAAATTTCCATCACTTGCAAGCCAGAAGCACAGCCATCTGTAGTATTTTGACCTCTCTGAATATTGACATGATGGTCTTAGATCAGGATTTGTGGGGTTGTTTACAAGAATAAATTACTTTAATCTTTGCATCATGGGAGTGGAAGTGTCATGCAGTGAGTACTGGAAGAGGTCTTGTATTTCTTGCAGTTGACCCTTACACTCTAAGGGCTACAATGCAAGACCTCTTCTTTCTCCATGCAGAAAGTGCTGGTATGTGCCTTTATTACTCTCGGAACAACAAGGATAATGAAAGAAGGTTAAGAAATAAGATGAAGCGTCAGTGTGGCAAGTACCATATAACGATGGGTTTCTGGCCTTTCCGACTGCGGTGTTATTCTCTGCCCGTAGAGGGGACCCAGCGGCTGTGATTTAGTGGCTTCCTGGCACTCACACCTGTAGGTGGCAGCATCTTCCTGTTCGATGGGATGTGGTGGCCAGGTCCCGGGTTTCCAGTGTGATGGGGAAGCTGAAAATTAGAAGCGAGATCTTCCTGCCCCCTTTTAAGGTGAACAGTCTCCTTTTCTAAGATGTAAATGTGAGGCAGGGCTTGTTTGAAACCTCTGTCAGACTGGCTTGTTCTTTCTCCATTCGCTTTAAACATGGCTTCTCCCTTTTAGTTCTGGGTCAGTTTTTCTCGCTGTATTTTAATCCATTTTGGTCTCAGACTTTCAAAGACTAAGATCTTTTTGAAGGTAGAAGCAGGGACTTGGAGAAGAGCTCTCTGAAATGCTATACTAGCAACTTGGTAAGGAAGAACAGTTAATGGATATTGAGCAAACTATGCATCATTTCTACTCCTGTTCAAATACATGTAATGTTGTTGGACCCTGAAAAGTTCCAAAGTAGCTGGAAACAAATCAAGTAATGTTTTGACTTTTAACAATGTCATTCTAATTTCCTTAGGATCTTCATTCTCTGAGTTAAGGCTGTTAGAAGAGAGACATTGTTATCAACTTGAATAATAAATGTGTTGCATTAATGTGTGAATATTAATAAGAGCAATTAAATTAAAAGTCTTAAATTTGTTCCAGCAAGATAAAAAGCCAACAGAGCAATAGCAAAACAGTGAGAGAAATCAGAATAGTGAGAAAACTGGTTCTAGAAAATACCAAGAGAAATGAGGATTTTTTTTTTTAAAACCTAACTACATTAAGTAATATTAAACTTAGACTGCTTTTTCATTAAACGTCAAATCAGATCTCTAGCTTGTCTCAGGGGAGAGTCCATAACACTGGTACCGTTGGGGCACATTCTCATAAGTATCATTTTCCAGAAAAGACACAGAGCAACCGCTGCTGCACCTCATTGCTGGGTGTTTAAATCAGAGTCTGCAAGAGGACCAAGTGTAGGCAATGGCCAGAGACAGAGGGGATGGGCAGATGCTCACATGACCACTCACAATAAGCTCAATCAGCCAAGGAAGAGATGAAAGCAGGTGTCTGATGTCTCTTGTATTGGTTTTCTCTGTCTACCGATTCCCTTTTCATGGAGGATTCACAGCTACACAATTAGAGCAGCCTTCCAGTGCATGAAGCAGCTAGAGAGGTATTCAGTCTACTGTGTTCCTCTACTGGTGGTAGGTAAAGTCACTGTTCCAGAAGGACACTACCAATATTGCTTCAGATAATACTGTAGCGTTATCTGCCTGGCTAAATGCTGCTTATCTTGGCAGTGATATCAGACTGTATCTTTAGGTTTGCCCATTGCATTGGAAAGTGAGGCCCATGTGCATTCTGTATACATGTATCAGGGATTGTATCATGCATACTAAATCCTTTCTCAAAACGAATGTGAACGGTACCCTTTTCTTGTGCAAAGGATCCATAATACTTCTCTACTGATTTTCTTATATTAAATGAAATTAAGAAATGCCACAGTTTTGGATATCTAAGTCGTCTGCCTTCATATTAGCATGGAAGATCAAATTTCAAAATGCATTGTTTGTGCTATCAGGAAATGGCGATACATTTGTGACCGTGACACAGGTTCAGCCTGCAAAATTCAAGTGTCATGCCTGCTAGGAAGCTGGGTGGTATGCAACAAAACACCGTCTGTGGATAGAAGGCATTTTTGTCCAATGCAACTCATTCTAGGCTGTAACAGATTTGAAATTTGACTTCAGACATGGGCTGTAGAATCTTGGGAGATTATTAGAATCACCATCAATGTATTTAAAGCCTCTTATTCTAATATCTTCAAACACACTATGAAAACGTTCTGCTATAGTCTTCATGTTCAATTAGCATCATCTGCCCAGTTCCACACCTCTTGTGCATGTAACTTTGATGTGATTTACCAGAATTATCCTGCATGTGCACGTATCCCTGTGGAAATGTGGGGGTCAGTGCTTCTGTCTCCTCTGCTGACAGAACTGGCTCTCATCTATATCAACTGCCCTCTCTAGAAATTGAAATAATATCCCTGGCCAGTTTCAGTGTTGTGCCTAGAAAGTACATTACACATGGGGATGTGTCCTGCCACAAAGAATTGACATCAAAGTTAACACAATACCATATGCAGCATTTGAGGGTTTACTTTGCTCTGTGTTTGCAAGGCACTTTTTTCTCGTACATAGACTGACTGTTGGTATCTCTTCCAGAACAGAAAAGAAACTGAGAGGTACTCATTCTCCTGTTCCATGGTGAGTTGAGTGTAGAGGAGATTGACAAGATGAAACTCTCTCCTGTCATGTTAGTACAGTTGTCAAAAGCTAACCCCTCTAGGCACCTTAATGACTCCCTAATGAAAATGGAGCTGGAAAGCCTTGTCTCCTTGCTGGTCATATAGTAATATTGTGATGATGCATCTGCTCACTGTGTAACTCTGTGAAGATGCCCAATAGTGGGACTCCATAGGGCCAGGTACAATTTGTCATGATCTGGCTCAGGTTAGAAAGCAGGAACAAACCTGCTTCTCCTGGATGTGAAGCAAGGCCAAACTGGCACTCAGTTAGCTCTGCAGAGCCTATTTTACTATAGATTTTTTTTCCTGGGTTGTATACAGTTAGGTTTATGTGACACATAAATGTTCAGTTGGAAATGAGTCCAAGATGGTGCTGAGCACTTCTTTGGTTTGTTCTTTCTGGCTTCTGTGATTAGTTAACATGGAATCTTTTGAGTTTAGACCCTTAAAATTTCTAATACAGATACAAAAATATTTTTCATTTAATGCTTTCCGCAAGGCTCTTTAGTACCCATGGTGTTGGTCACAAAAGCTAGGATTTTTCAAAGAACACAAAACCCCCCAAAACAACCCCCAAATTTTCCAACATCACCAATCTTTCATGGAAACCAGGAACTAGAATGTATTTCCATAGAATAAATAATGGACTATATTACAGTCTGTAATACATACTTACATACATAGTGAATATATGCATTGTTGTTTTTCTCTGGAGAATTGTTCTGATTTTGAGAAGTTGATATCTTATCTAAATGATAGGATTGCACATTCAAGGTTGCATAAGAAAGTAGTGAACAGTGATCTGTCTTTATTTTTGCATTCAGCTGAATTTTCTACCACAATCAAAATTGCAATAAATTGAAATATTTCTGCTAAGACACAGCAGAGTCAAAATGGAGTGTCACTTTGATTATTCAGAGGCTTGTTCTTTGAACAATGTGTTATGATGGTAAAAGAATTTGTGGAGTCTAAATACTTAAACAGAATTTCACCAAACAAAAGCTAGGGAAGTTACAGTAATAGTTTCTGCATTTTTCATAGCCATTCTTTTTCGATTGAAAGAGCAGGTCACTTATTGGTGCGGTGTAATATCAGACACCCTGTTTCCTCAATAATAACATAGAGATAATACTGCAAAGGACTGTGTTGTGGTGATTCATCTTCATAAAGTTCTACAGAAATAGTAGGTGTTATTAGCATCCCATGTGATTGCAGTGACAGGATGACATGGTAGTTTATCTGAATTGGTATTAAGTGGTACTGAAACTCTCTCAAAAAACCTCTTCCTTCTGTACTTCTAGACATCAGAGATTTAAAACAGTTTGGATAAACATCTGGACTGAGCTAAACAATGTCTCTTTTAAAGGTTACCTTAAATGACAGATGAAGGAACCTTATATTGTGATAACCTTCTATCTGAAGGATCTCAAAGTACTACAGGAATCAATATGCAAACTATATATAGATTATAGCAGCTCTGTCAAGCTAGAGCACTGTTCGGCAGAACACAGCGAAACAAAACAACGTGTGATAGAAATCAAAGTGGAAAATCACAATGTTAAACTCAAAATACTGGAAGAACCTATTCAGAAAGAAAGTAATCGTCAGCTGGCACCTGGCAGGAAATAGGGGTGTGTAGCTCGTTTTCCTACACAGTATACAGTGTGAATTGGTGTCTGAACTTAAAGGCTCAGAAATGCCTTTATGACTTGTGTGAAAAATTGCAACTTCGGGGACAAGCAATTTGTTGGGATGCAGGTTAAATAATGTTTTATATAGAAGAATCACAACTGCCTGTTTGTCAGCATAACATCACAAACCCCACACATTTTAAACTGTTACATTGTTGACAACAGAGTGCTGCTTACCAGATTGTGCGGAGCACTTACAGCAGCGATGTCTTTGGAAGGTGCTCCCTTCTTTAACCTTACTCAGCTTGTCTGAGCTGAGATTGCAGTAGATGTTTGATATCACTTGTTTAAGAAAAAGTAGATGTTTTACAAATATATTTCATCTCAAAAAAATATATAAACCAGGCATGAATAAATATTGACTAGCTTTGAAGAAGTTGTTTCTTTTATTTTTGACCTTGTGAAACTGCCTGATTTTGACTCTTTATGCTCTCAGCAGTGGAGAATTGCCGCAGCTCATCTGAACCAGCAAAAGCTGCTGCTCATCCTGCCTTGTTGCTCTGCTAAAGACACTGGTAAGAGGAGTCTTAGCCAGACTATTGCTTCTAATTTTCTCATCTACTAGAAAAACAATGAAACTTAAGAAGTGATAGTTTCTGCTTTTCAACTACAGCAACCTTAGTGCTCAACAATGTCAGAAGATTTGCTGTAAATCTTAACTATCTAACATAAATGTCTAGGGTTTAATATTTTATAAACAGTGGGGCTGCTCACAGAGATAGAAATTATAGAAGTTTTGTGTTTTATCTAATTGACATAGCCAGGCTGTCACCAGACTGTTTGTATCTTAGTTCTCTGTCTGGTACACAGGGGCATATGACTAACTAGTGACTTAAACCGTGCTATGCTAAAATTCCTGAAACTGGCAATTTAGAAATAGCAATTTAGAAGCTGATCAGTGAAAGCTGGTTGTGCTGAATCATTCAAAATGTTACATTGGTTCCAATTTAATGGATTTGTTGAAATTAATTATTTAAATGTCCAATGATTCTCTTTTCATCTTCAGAATAATCTGTTTTCAAGTGGTCCTAAATGAACATAAACGTGTTTTCCTCCTTCCCCCTTTTAAATATTTCACCAAGTTTTCCTGTCACTGTGATAATTAAAGAAAATGATAATATCTTTAGAGGAAGGCCAAAGGGCCCTAAAGGGCAGTGTCTGTTACTTTCAATTACTGCTTAGCTTTTGTCAATAAATGAAGAAATGCTTCTTAAAGTCAGGAAGAGGATTAATCTACATATACTAGCCATTGTGTGAGTGCCTATCATCTGGTGTAGGATCTTGGGCTTAGCCCTTCTTAAGGCCGTGGCCCACTTCCAAAAGATTGGAGTCCTGTGGATTTCTCTGGAACATGGTTCCTAAAAACTTTATGAATCTAAGATTTTGTTAGTGAGTGGAAAGGCATCATCAAAGAAGTGGTTAATGAATTTAGGTGATTAAAGAATGCTCAATAGTTCAAGTTTGTAAATAAGTGAATACAAATGCAGAAATCCCCCGAAGTCTAAAGGCAATTCTTAAGACCTGTAGTGCTCAAGGAAATAAAATTGGGATGATATTCCTATAGTTAATAATCTGAATTTGCATGTCTGGCCTACACTTTTATGTATGCTTCTTCCAGAGAAGAGATAAGTGATGTAGTTTAATAGTGTTCAACTCTGAAGAGACTTACGTAGGACTTATCTGATGCCTTGAGAAGAAACTTTAGGTTTAACTGAAGGATTTCTTCTGGTTTCGTTCATGTCAGGGTCAAGCATGGGCCTCAAAGGAGGCTGAACTCTCTGCTTTTTCAGGAGATAACAAGTAGAAATACGTTGATTTCATAAGATTTAAAAAGCAGTGTGTCTGCTACCAATGGCAATGGCTGTGCTTCTCTGGTGGTCTGAAGACAACCAGGAGCCTTTGATATGAAAACCATAATTGATTATGAATCATCTTACATTAGATGAATAGAAAACAATTTGCAGACTCACAAGTCAGAGTATGTCCTATTGCTGCAACATAACCTCAAAACATTGTTTTATATGTCAGTTTTCTCTAGCAGTATTACAAAAAGGATATGCTCCAGAGAACTCTGTGCTTGAAGGGTGCAATGCTGATCTAAAGAAGTGTTTGTGTTCAGCCAGTACAAAAAGGAGATAAGCATAGCCTCATTATCCTATCTTCATAGTAATAAAGCAAGAAGGGCATTGCTAAACTACTTTTTTTTTTTCTTTTGTAAAAATTCCTTTAGAGTAATATTTCTTAATATAGGCTGTAGTAATTGTGTCCCCCTTTTTTTACTCCTATATATTACTGTAAATCAAAGCATGCAGTATTAGATTTTCTTCTAAAAAGTCAAGGTTGTGGGGTCAGTTTTTTCCCCTTCCTCACTTGTAGGAAAGAAATGCTTTAAATGGTATAGAATACTTGACCTATTTATTGTGCTTTTTTAAAAGCTTCAGTGGAGTATTGAAATATTTACTTTAAAAAATGTGCTCAATTTGTTTACTAGCTGGAATATGTTACAGTCAGAGCTACTCTGATCAGTTTTACATGAGTTACAGCATTAATGGGTATGCTGGGTTTTTTGAAACCCAAGTAAAAGTTTGCTGCCCGCCTTTGTCATGTCTTTATTCATTGTGTTCAGGTATTCCCCATGTGCCCAGTCTGACTTCATATAACTGTTCACAGGCCTCTTTCCAGATTATCTATTTGGACCTGTATGTTGAATAATTGTTGAGTGAATGGAATCCTTAAAATTGGATGGGGTAAGATGACTGTATTTTTAAGCCTGTACATATGAAAAATCCCAGTTGTTGGGCCCTAGGAGGTTTAACAGAAAACGAGTAAAGCTGTTGGTATGTTTAGCTAATCTTTAGAATTACATAACAAATAGACTTTGAAGGAATACAGGCAATAAAATAATTTTTTGCAAATACAAGTATCTATCTCAATCAAGCAAGCCTGACTGCCTTTCAGTATGACTATCTTTAACTGTACAGACTTTACTAAGAACTAAAAGGCCACTCCTGAGCTGAATCATGCCAGCCGATCACTTCAGTGTTTAGTTTGCAAGGTCCAGATGGTGGCAAGCTGCAAATGGATATTTCTGCAGCTGAAATATCTATCCCCTTGGCAGACTCAAGAGACACTAGTTCTGGCAGATTTAGACTTGTCTCTGGCTATTTAGCACAGTTGTACAGTTAATGGGCTGTTGGACAATTTTGTCAAACTTGCTATTTTCTGGTGACTCGTTTATAATTCTGGGAAAGAAGTGCACGGTTAGCCATTTGTGAATAATTGGAAATCCTCTTGAGATCTCAAGGAAAACACTTTCATTATTAAATAGGGTTGATTCGCCTGTTTATTTAGGTATCCTAGACAGATTCTCAGTACCGACCTCTGAATGCTCCATATATTTCTCCAAATTGGATTTTGCCTTTGTGTGTGTGTCTGATGTGTTTTAAGAGGCCATGGTCTTAATTACTGTTATTATGCCTAGTTTACCATATGATTATAGTTGATGTTAATTAAAATGGGGACTTTGCAAATATAAAAGGCAGATCTACAGGTTTTATGTGCTTGCATGTACATTTTAGTGTACATCCGCAGGTAAATAAATATGAGGTCTTTGTCGTCAGCTGCATTTATGCTTTACTTCTGATCAATTCACTGATCTTACTGATCCAGACATCAAAATTCTTAGCCAGCCTCAGACCAAAGGAAAACCTAACTTATTCTCTAATTACTGTCTTAAATACAAATCCTCCATGAGAAACCTATTTCCAGTATCAATCAGGATTGTAGATGAGAGCAATGTCACTGAAGAGAGATGTGATCTAGCTATCCAATAGGACAGACCTTATTTTTTTTCACACTGCAATACACTGATACAATCACAGTCATTCTCTATGAACTGTTTGAAGTTGTCTAGACAGTTGTTCTATGAACTAGGAAGTTAAGACTTTCATCTTCCTTTAAGACTTGCATTGTGATTGCCCAGCTTTACAAATAGAAACGCATACTAATAACACTGATAACAGTTTTAAGGCGGATAGGCCATGCTGAATGCACAATGATATAACATTAAGGATATACGTTAACTCTGGATGAAGATGATATGAATGCCTTGCTTACGTCTTCCTAAGCCTATATAATGGGGGTCTGAAATACAGATAACATCATGTAAACAGATAGATGTAATACAGAGAAGAGAGAGACTGAGAGGAGACCTCATTGCTCTCTACAACTACCTAAAAAGGAGGTTGTAGTGAAGCTGGTGCTGGTCTCTTCTCCCAAGTAACCAATGACAGGACGAGAGGTGATGGCCTCAGGTTGTGCCAGGGGAGGTTTGGATTGGATATCAGGAAGAAGTTCTTTTCTGAAAGAGTGGTTAGCCATTGGAACAGGCTGCCCAGGAAGGTGGTGGAGTCACCATCCTTGGAGGTGTTAAAAAAAAATTGTTAGAGGTGGCACTTTGGGACATAGTCTTAGGGGTTAGGGAGGAGCTGAACAAAGGTTAGAGTAGATGATCCTAGAGGTCTTTTCCAACCTAAATGATTCTATGATTCTATATCAATACAGAAAAACATGTGCTTGAGAGAGATTTTCCAGTGGTTGGGAAAACACAATGTGTATTTTTGAACTGAATTGTTTTAAAATTCTAGATGATCCCAGGATTGGTATTCTGTGTAGCACACTGGCATTTTGCTGTATTTTCCTCTCACAATATAGTTTAATCTGTATTAAAGCACTGTGCTGTCACAACTTTCATAAATTATTACACAGCCAGCCAATAGAAATTACATAAATACTGCAAATATAATCGTTTGTTCTTAGCGGAAAGTCTTAAAGGACTTTTAAACTAGTTACAACAGAAAGTGGTAATCCTTCTATTAAAACTTTCTTACCATGTTATAAGTTTGCCGTTATGCAACATTTTTCACTTTGTCAGCTGAAAACTGTTTTTCCAAAAGTAATCTAGACCTTGCTTTGCTGAGATGGAAATAAAGGGATGTTTGTCTTGACTAAGTGCTCTGTTTTCCTGTGACTCTGAGCAAGTAGTAGTTAGAATGAAACATTGGAAACAACAGTAATTTACTAATCAGGAGAAAAATGGTTGTTACTGAAACATATCCCATGTTTACTGCAAAATTGATTTAAAGTACATTTAAAAATAACAGCTCAAGAAAAATAGGCTCACAGTGGGCTCCAATTTCTAAATGCAAAATTTACATATATATGATTAATTGCTGCAGAGTGGACTTTGCTCATTGAGGTCTCTCAAGGGCAGAGAAGATAGCAAGGAATGTGTTGTTGAATTAAACTGCCTTTGGAAGTCTGAGGATGAGCTCCTGATCAGGCTTTTCATTGCCCTTGTGGAAGGTGTTGAAGCAAAGAAAATGCTGGAAATAAACCTAAATTCTACGATACCTTCACCCAAGCCCTAGACTGTGCTTTTACTGGATTTTTAATGACCATAGTACTAAAACATCATTAACTTAAATTGCCACTTGTACCCTCACCAAATAAAGATGAGAAGGGAAGAATTATCCAGTGCTAGTGCTTTTCTTGAAACAAAATGGATTAAACATAGCTGTTAATCAGAAGTAAACTGAGGAACCTAGTCCACTATCTGGATAATGTATAGCTGAAGAAATGAGACAAAGCAGAAACCTAAGCAAAGAGAAATAATTCAGTATAGACTCCTCTGCAAAAATTGTAAAGAAGGGAGCAGCAGCAGCTTTAAACAGCATTGGCAGAGTGGAGCCTAAAGCAGCGTGCCATGCACTGGGCTGCAGAGGGGGCAGTGGGGGAGAGGCAAGGACAGAGATTGACTAATCCATAGCATGAATTATCCGCCCCTAGGTCAGCAAAAGTTGACAGAATTTGAGTCATAGAGTAACAGAAATGGGAGATATGTTGAGTTAATTTTGTCACACGTAAAATAAGTTATACAGGGATGAGCTTCACTTTGACAGACCTGGTGATAGAGAAAAAAAGAACTAAAAGTTGTTTTCAGTTTCCAGAGAAATTGAATCTCAAAAGCCGGTGTGGCAGACAGCAAAATCATGAGTAGTCTTCTCCATTTTTGCATTTATGTATATCCTGCTTTTATACCTGTATGTACTTTATGTGGTAATAAATATTCAAAGATTGCTTTGCAGTGTTTGCAGCCAAGTCAACGCTGGTTATTCCAGATGGAAAGATCATTGCATCTCAAGGTACTGTAACAAAAGACTTGGCAGTTCATAAGTAGTGTTCCTGCTGGGAGCAGGTGTCTTCAGTTTGACAAGATTGCACTTTATCCATGAGAGCTTGAAATGCACTATAGCTGGTAGCAGGTCAAGCAGGTCTGAATTTTTAAAGAGAGTGTTGTAAGACTTTGGTAATAAGCTTGAGGTGGTGAACAATGACATGCAAAACTAATTACCTGTTTACTAACGTCACAATAATTCAGCCATTTGTCTTGACTGGAGCCATGCTGAGCCTCAGCTCCTTCTGCCAAGCCTACTTTCCAGCCATTGAGTGATTGTATGTGAACTGTTTTGCTAGAAAGTGCCAAAAAAAAAAAAAAAAGGAAGAAAAGAGGGAAAAGGGAATTCATTTAACTGCTACAACCTAGATTTTAATTTACTGACCACGTAAGAGGTTTAGGGATTAGATTTGCTTGTATGCAAGGCATGTCTCTATGGGAGCAGTGTGTTTTCACTGAAGAGCATAAACCGGACACCAGCAGAAGAGTTAATTATCTGAGTGCTAATGTTCTCAGACAAATACGTAATGCATCATAAGTATTAGCAATGAAGTGCTGGCTGGCAGCGTAAAATCAAATTACCTCTAGAAGTTTTATTGTTCAAATGTGATTACTACACTTTGCAAAGATCCCAGTTACAAACAGACACCCAAGAGCAGGGGGCCTGTGAAGCAATGATGAATTTCTCCCCGGGAGCTGCACGCAAACTGCTTTCCGTTGCTGAAACTATGTGTTTGTGTCTGTGGGCTACAGGAGCTAGGGTTAGATTGGCAACTTCATATGGCTCTCTGACCCGGTGAACTCAATAGTTATGCCACTACAAACCAATAAAAAGTCATTTTAAAGAAGTTAAAAGAGAGCGTAAAAGGCTGGCATTTTTGTCTTTATTCAGTGTACTCTTTGGCCGCGCTATAGTTCAACTTTTTTGAGACTTAGTTGATTTGGATATGCTGCCTTTCTTTGATTATGTAAAGGGTTTAACTTTCTATAATTCAGTATAAAATTAACCCCTGAAGTAAATTGTATTTCAGACTGCTAGGATGTAGTCAGCAAATAGCTGCACAGAACTTTGCTATCTGCTCTGTTCCCCACCCCACAGAAACTGGCAGATTTCTTTCATGTGTCTTCAGTGGACATTAGGTCAGATGTTAATTCTTCTATGACTACTGAAAGTAAAATAATGGATTACACTTAGGACTAGCAACAGGGTAAAAATCACCAATTAAAGGCAAGGAAAATGTTTCATAGATAGAAAAAACGGAGTTTGATTGCCTGATGGCATAGTGAGGTGTGCGTGTGTCCAAGGGATGTGTTCTGAAAGATTAGTACCTGTCTCAGAAATGAAAATCCTTTTTTCCTTGAATAGTAATAATTTAAAAAGAGAACTTGAGGCTCAAGAGCAGAAGAACTAGGAGACTCTGGAGTCTTTCCCATGAATTCTATGTCTAGCCGCTCATATTGGTAAAGACTTCATCTTTTACAAATCAGTCTCCTGAATAATTTAGTGTGTATGTTATGCAAATAGCTTGAGAATATTGAACAAGGAAGCATTTCTCTCACCCTACCCAAGAATAGCAGATAAGGTGTGTGATTTGGAACTAGATTTTATAACAGGTGTCAGTGCCTAAAGTTGGATTTAAATAAAAAGAAAAAAACCTGATCCAGCTTGGTTGACACCTGGTCCTAGAGCTGCCTCAGTTCCATGAATATGTTTTTGGTATTGACATTCCAGAGGTTCTTGAAATGTACTGTAAACATCTAGAAACCTCCAGATCAGAGCAGTCCTGGTCCTGCCCAGGACTTATCCAAATGTGATCAGGAGCAGATGGTGGAATTCCTCCATCTGTCTCCTCTGAGCAGCCTACTTTGGCTGATGTTTGTAGCACATGTTTTGTGCAGTGAGAGTGCTGGGCTCTCTGCTGAGCATGCTGTCTGTGCACTGAGAAAGTCAGTAGAGTTCCTGATCAGGGTAAGAACGCTGTTCATGGGAGTATTTTCTAATTGGTCTCAGGTATCATCTGTAATGTTAAATGAACCAAAGTGGTGATAAAGGAGATAGCAGTAATGGTGGCTGCAAGCAGTAACCTCACCCCTGATGCAGCTAGATCCAGAAAAGAGTGTGTATGCTCTGATTTGTTAGGCAAAATAAGAGAGCACGAGGGGACATGTAGTGTCTTGGTGTTAGGATTAGGGAAACTTGAGTTGTGATTACTACTTTGGGATTTTATGACCCATTTTAATGTTAGTGCTCTTTTTTTCTTTCTTAGTAGGTCTTGTTGAGGTGAAAGATGGCATTCTAGTGGTGCAAGAGTATTCTGAGCTGTGGATCACAAGCAGACAGAAAGATTTAACTTCGGTTTCAGTCCTGAGAAAAGCTTTCATGGATTTCAGGTGTTCTCCTGTCCTCTCCATTTCCTTTTTGCTATTACTACAGAGTTTCTGGCTGAGTATGCTGAAGTGCTCCCTGTTGAGTGTGATGGTTCTTCTGAGACCCTTGTTTGTCCCCATACACAGTCTCAGGAGACATGCCTTCTTCCTAGCACAGCAGCTAGTTAGTATAATAGTGTTGCTTAAATAAATGTTCATGGAACCACAGACTTTAGCCCAAGCAGAACAACCAGTTTCTGCTACACCCACAAACACCTGGGTCTTAAGCTCAAGAAAATGAGGGAAGGAGGAACAGTAAAGGCATTTCTTCCCCTAATTTTCTTTAATTTCCAAGCAAGCTATCTGCGGCCCCCTGTAAAACTCAAAATAAATTCATTATTTTAGATTAAGTTTTGGTTATGACTGTGCTGCTCAGACTGAAAATGACATTTCCACAACGAAGCAGGGTCAGAGAAATGAGACTATTATGAGCAAGTTTCAGGAAGTGATCACTGTTGCTGTTGGAGATATCACAGGTACTGTCTCCCCAATTTGGAGAAATTTACTTGTATGTCTTGAGTCTGCAGAATTTTCCTGGAATTGAACCAGCAACAGAATTTCTCATGAGATTTCTCTTATATCCTGGCAAGCTTCTTTCCTGGAGTGTGTTTGCAGGCCCCACAGGAAGAAGCTGATGAGAGCAGTAAGGAAACCTCAGGAAAAATAGACATATAAACTCTGAGATTAATTCTGGGGAAGACGTGGGTTGAAGTTAGATTTTTAACTCACTTCAGTCATTCATACACTTATAATTCTATCTAGGAAAAGGCTAAATACGAGTAAGTTATCTGAAACTGCAGAGGGTATTCTGTCTAGGTTCAATGAGCTTCAGATCTGTTTTAGTCTGCAGAATCACAGCTTAGCTGATAAGCTTTTTGCAAAATCTAAATGGTTTGCCAGTACCAGCTGCACTCCTCATCTTGGGCTTTGCAAAGACATTTGAAATTTTCTGTGTGTTGCAAATCTGGTGAAAAATAGTTTCTGATTTGAATAGGAGACAGGAACAGAATGGTGCACTAAAACACAATATGTAATTTTCGTCAGTGAAGAGCAGTGAGTCCTTCAGTTCTAGTGGACGGTTAATAAACCTAAGGAAGCAAGGTATATGGATTGCTAGAATGGATGACTAAATACATATTCATAGCAGTCTAATGTGAAACACATGCATTATTTGCATTTATTCTATTCTACAGACGTGCAAAGTATGATTTTCCCTCTGTTCTGAACGAAAATGTTTTGAAGGAAACAAAACTACAGGAAGTGAGCTATAACATTTAGGAAAGACAAGATAGGCAGGGAAACAGGATGGAGAAAGAGGGTTTTAAGGTAAGTTTAGTTGCTATTTGAATAAATTAGAGCTGAGGAGGAGACAGGAAAAAAAAACAGGAACATCATTTATGCTATTTATGCTTTAGTACCTGTGGTAGATATACTCCAAGCATGACAATACAGAGATGAGATTCAGATGTGGCAAAGGTAATTAGCATTCAGCCCATTGATAAGGAGGTGAGCACTGACTGTGGAATCTTGCCCAACAGAGGCCAATGTTAACCTGGTGACTAGGTGGGGGTAAGCACCAGGGCTGAAACCACCTGCGATTCTTAAACAGAAAATGTTGTGCCTGTCATGTGTGAGCATGGAGCAATTGCACGTTAATGGTGCTCCGTCCCATTAGCTGGAATTCCTATGGGGCTCAGCCATACGAGGAAAACATTGATCAACTTCAGAGCGAATGCAGGGGTGCTAGAAATCCTGTGATCATGTATAGTGCAGAAGCTAAGGAAATCCAGCATGGACACTAAATGATGGATGTGGTTTAGGAGTACTTGGGAACTGCAGAATGTCGTGCTGAGAGGCAGCAATGTGATAATTATCTTACCCTATGAAACTGGCTGTTGCAGAACCCTAAGCAAAGGGGTAAGGGAATAAGGGCTTACCTGAAACGACTGAATCTTGGTGAAGCTGATTGTTACAAGCAGAATATAGAGTTAGGAGGGTAAGATGTTCATAAGGGGACCTTATGGAGTGGTGTTGTCATGATTCAGAAGCATTTGCAGTACTTGAGCAATGCAGTTCAGAGGTGAGATGGGTGACAGATTGTACCACAGGAATGGCTGTTTTTACAGCAAAACAAAAACACCTACCTGAAGAAAGGTCCATGTCTAAGGTGTGCGCTGTACTTAAGCTATGTATCTTCTCAGTGATATGACAGGCAGCAGTATTGTGTCTGCTTCACAGCTGTTGAACACTAGGCTCCCAATTTGCATGGAGGATTATCTCCTGAAACCTTCACTTAGGTCATCTGCACCAAGGTTCAGGTATGACACGGAAGAAAAATACTAGATCTTAATACTGATCTGGAGCCAATTCAAGTGAAAATTACACGCCTTTCCATTGTTATACTCCTGTGTTTGGATCAGACCCAAGCATGAGGAAGTTGAGGGCATGAAACAAAACCAGCACGATGGTGTGGATCCCATTTTGTAGATCACTACAAACTGAAAAATATTCAGTTCAAAAATAGACCTACAGTGTGTACATACAAGTCTAAATTCCTACTCGAGGGACTTATTTAAGCAGATGTGTTTTCCTTGAGAGGAAAAGGCACCGTGTTAGCTTCATTTTAAGAGGATCCAGATGAACCAATACTCAAGGCTTGTCTTTGGTAGCTGAAGATGTTTGTAACTTGACCCTGAATGATACTTGTGAAAATAGTCCTCTTTTTTGTTCAAGTGCATGAAAACCAACCCCTTAACTTTGGGATGTTTGAAACATGGAATGGGATCAAGTTGCATGTAGTTCCATCAACAGCTCGGGACTGTAGCAAAGACGTTTTGACCAATTTTGTATAGTCCAGTTTCAGATTATAAAAGTGCCTATTGTTAACAGAGTGGTTGGCTGGTGGGATACAGTTACGGGGTTGAACTGGATTTGGTGGAAGGATCTGACCACCCATCTCTTGTGTATTGAATGAAGCACTACAAGGCAATAGACAAATCACTTTTAGCTGCTCCAGTTTCCTTTTTTTCTGGTCTTATTCCTAATGTATATTAAAATTATATCAGATTTGAGGAATGGAAATGGTAGTCAGAATATGATCTGAATGTTAATAGAGTTCTAGTTTTCTCTGCACTTTTCTTGCATAAGTGTTCTTTGCAAGGATTGCAAATGAGGAAAGTGTGACCCTGCTGTTTGTTGTGCCTGTGTATTTTAAGACTTCTAACACATAACAAAACAAAAGAAGGTATCTTTACTTTAGGTGTGAACATGAATTGTATTTACTAAATATTCTGAAGAGACAAGTTCAAACAGGAGCAAAAGGCGTAAGGACACCAGAGACATTCTGATCAAGAAAGATAGGCTTAAGCAGAGATCTATCCTCGTACTCAGAGAACAGTGAGAAAGCAGTCTTGATCTTTCTTACGATCACAGCATGTCAAGGGCAGTGAGCACATTTTGCCTCTTGATTTTTACAAGCAATGTTGACATGAGCAGAATATTATTAGGGAGAACTGGAATGTTATTAGCATATATATATTTCCAAATCCAATGTTTGATTTCTCTTTGGAAATCTAGTGAAGAATGCTACATGTTTATTAGTAGCACAAGCTTATTGAGAGCCACAATGTAATGGACAGATCCTGCCTCTCAGAGTCTGTACACTAGAGGCAGAGACAATCTTTCATGAAGGAGGAAGGATGATGCAAAGCTGTCAGCTGTACATAAAAATTACCCCCAAATTGCAGAGAGCAGATGGCTGTTAATGGCAAGTGTTTTTAACATAGCTTTATTGTCCCATATTGGGACATTAACTTGTCTCTGTGGTTTTTTAAAAAAGTCACTTTGTAAAAATGACACCTTGGCATGACTTGTATTTTTTCTGTTTGGTTTCCATGTCATGTTTTGCTCAGATATGCTTGCCCAATTTTCTGCAGTTGATGTGCTCAGCAAGCCATTAGTGTATATTCTTTCTGTTTCTTGCATTCTCAGTGATTAGTAACAAAAAACAACTATTTTTTGAAGGACTGCAATGAGTAATTTTTTTTTGTTTATTGGACCGATTCTGACTGCAGAGTAAGAATAAATGCTGCCTGTTTCCACATGCTAAGCTGATATTTACAGAACTAAATACACAACACCAAACTTGCTTGGACTAGCCAATGTGATAACAGAAGAAATGCAGAGAAGAATGCATGTGGAACACCCTTAGCTTTTCTGTTTTGTTAACTGCAGGTTGAAAGCTAGCTTTTGGGTGATTAAACTTTTTCATTTGGTTATTAAGTGATAGACATCTTGCTGAACCCAAGCATGCTGCTACAAGCAGAGGAAGAGTATTTATTTAAAGCAGACACAAAAGATTGCACAAAGAGACCCTTAAACAAAGCACAAATGTCAGCAAAACTAAACAAAGTAATCATGCACAATTTAAGACGGATAGAGGCAGGCAGTAAATTGATGACAGTTCCTGAATAATCCTTTAGAAAAGAGTCACCTTGGTGAGTTGGGAAATCTGTTTGTTTGTTGCAGTTTCTTATCTTTTCCCGACAGGAAACCTAGGAAACTTCCACATTACAGCCAGTGCGTTCACCAGGGTGGATCTGAAACTGGTTAGTCGATATGTGGGCAGCAGTGTTGCCCCAGCAGTGTAGTGCTTAGGTGTGGATTCCCTGGAGATTTCGAACTAAAGAGGTGCAGCCCTGCTGGGCTGCTGGAGTCAGTGCAGTGAGGAGTGACTAGCTTTGCCTTCTTCACTGCTGATTTGTGCTGCCATTGTCTAAGCTGGCTCATGATCTGACCACCTATGTTACAGGCTGCCCCTCAGGAAGGGCTGCCACCAAGGGTGCCACCAAGAAGTGGGGTGACGGCTAAGGCACTCAGCTTGTGCTGAAGCTTTGTGTGACCATGGTTATGTTACAGCAGTTTTTGTTCTGAGCTGTCATGAGCAGAGGAGCTGCTCATGTAGGGGCCTTATGGGGTCATTGTGACACTGGGAACTGGAAGATCTCAGCCAGGGCTCTGCCCTTCACTTACTGTGTGGGAAAATCATCTAACCTTTCTGTGACTTGTTTTTCCTCCTAAGTGAAGGGGTGATGGTATTTGTTATGAGACCTGTGAATTAGAAACACTTTGCAAATATCCAGTTCTAATTTTTGTGTGGGTTTTGGACCCCAGAAAAGCCACATAGCTGGCGATTACTCTATGTAATCAATTCTTCTTTGTTATGAATAAAATGGCAGTCAGCTTCTTGAAAATCATCCAGCTTCCCTCTTCCTGACAGTCTCAGCTTCTATTCTTCTCTCCAGAGCCCTTGGCACCGCCATTAACCACACCAGTTTCACCAGTTGCAACATGCAGCTCCTCTGGAGTTGGAGTCCGAGGAAGGCTCCAAGGAAGACGCAGGGAGGGAGAGAGTAGTCACTGCAGAGGACAGGAAACTCATAACAAAACAATACCCAGATCTTCTCCCTTCCCCTCCATTTTGTTTGGAATTTTGGTTTGGTTTGGTTTTTTTTAAAGAATAAGAAAACAGAGGAGAATGGACGACAGGAGGAGAGGTGAAGGAGTGTGAGATTGAGAGAGATACTTTGACAGTTATTCCAAGAACTGGTGCAAAGCAATTCATGGGGAATAGGAAAGAGGCATTTCCTTGTCAAACAGTCTCTTGAGGGGCATTACTGGTAAAGAGCTGAGAATCAGAAAATTAATTGGAGCATTAAGACCACTGAGAAATCCATTGGACTGAGGTCACATCAGCCTCATTTCCAGAAAAGCAGCTCATTCTGCCTGGGTGGAAAAAAACATCTTTCAGATAACTAACAAGATTTTATTTATTTTGTGTGTGTTAACCTAAGGCCTATCTTTTTTTTGTGTTTTCATTGCCAAATTTCAGTTCCAGAAAGTAGCTGATATGGAAGGATAGCAGCTATGTTGCATTGTATTGGAACTGATTTTCATAAAGCAAGATGAAGGCAATAATCAGTGTGTTTCCTTGTTCTGCACTAAAAATAATTGTACAGCTGTCAAATTCTCACTCAGGAAAACAGGTCCAGGACACTGCAGCAGTGAATGTGTATTGGCCAGGATAACAGCTGTCAAATTCTCAGAAAACAAACCCATACAGTGCAGGAATAGATCTCAGTAGGCTAGGATAACTCAATTTCTATGTGCACCTTGGTATTTTCTGCTGCTTTGAAAACATCTGCTCCTATTTCATTGATCGGTAGAAGTAGCTGATTTGTGTTTTCCAAGTATAGGCATGAAGTTGCTCCATGCAACCTGTTTAATAACAGGAAAGTATCTATAATTGCACCAATGACCCAAATAATGTAACTTTCAATGCACTGTTCTTGAATTCTTTTAATATTGGCATTTTTAATTAAATGTCTTCTTTTTACAAATTAGTGACTGAATTGCAATTGTGAAGTAGGTTCTGTTGAAACACGTGTTGAAAACTGATCAAAACAAAAGGTTGGAAGTAGTTGCACACACAAATGCTTTGGTTCCAGAGCTTCAAATCAAATTAAATGGGGGATCAAATTTTCCAGTCACTAAATTCAGTGGAAAGCTCTGTGCGACCTCTGCTGCTGTATAGATTTTAGAATCATTAAGAAGCCTAATTCTTCTAACACAGTATAATCATTTTCTTTCATTGTGTGGTAACACAGCTGGTGGCATTTTTTACTAGCTTTACCTGCAATGTTTGGAGTTTTATTTATTTTCCCAATAGCATTGTAGCTGCATGTTTTATTTTACTCTTTGGAATATTTGGTCAATTTAAGTATTTGAAAAGTATGCTTTTGAGTCAGTAGAGTATTTACATATACTATGATCCTCACATGCTTTACAAGTATTGTTTTGATACAGCTCAGAATATGGCCAGGTTTCTTTATATGGCTAAGATTTGAAGATTTATATCCATAAAAGTGTTATTTTCAGACCAAATGTGATTCTGTGTTTTCTAATGGGTAATCAACTCAGCATTTCATTGAGCTGTTTCCCCTAAGAAGATTTTGCAGTTGACAAAAGTTTTACCAGCTGCTATAAAATGAAAATAACAAACAAGAAATCCTTTTCCATACAAAAAAGCTTGGGCATCAGCCTGATATCATGCATTTTATTTTTTTGTAGTCTAGCAGTAACAAAGAGCCATGGTTCTTGACCATAACCTCCAGTGTCAGGTGGTGTAAGAGCTCAAGTGAGGATGTGACAAGAGGCAGCCACAAGGCACAGGTGTGGCAATGGAAGGACTCATGAAAACTGTGGCAGGCTGTACAATATGCAGTGATGGCAGCTTGTCAGCTGTTTAACCGTGGTTGGAGTCATGAGTCTTTTGACATTAAGGCTGGAAGGACAGGTAGTGTAATACCATTGTGTGTAGTATATGGGTACTGCTTATCTTTCAGATATATTTAAATCAGAGGCTGAAATGTAAAGTAGGAATAAAATTCATTATCAAGTTGGAAGAGAAAAAAATATAAAGATGGTAGCTTTCTGCCGATGCTGACTGCCAGTCATTTAGAATGAATTCTGAAGCAGCTTTTTCTGCCTGTGGTAAAGCACACCATGCATGTAATTTAAAGGTTCTGGTTAGCATGTTGTTAGTTCTTTACAGTAAATAATATAGAGCCTATTCTAAACTGTAAAACAAGGAGCAATGCTTGTAGGTGTATGCTGAGCTGGAAGTTTCTGTCAGATGGTGGCAAGAATGTGGCTATTCAGGTCTTGCTGGAGACTTCAGCTAAATTCAGGCCACAGAGTATCCGAAACTCGGGATCCTGTTCTGGAAAAGCCAAGTAGATTCCCTGTTTTCTTTTGTTTCCCAATGGTTTAAGAAAGATTTTTATCGAAATAAACCCCAGGAAACCATATCCAGCTGATAATGTGAAATTTAAAAAGAATAGGAAGTTAAGGTTATGTATCAGTATCTTTACTGGGTCATTTACAGAGTCCATGTCTGAAATTCTGAGAGTCAAATGAATTTTTGTTTCAGTGGATTTTAGCTCAGCCTCTGCAGTATGTTTTGAACTTTCTCTGCTCTCAGTCTTCCTGCCCATGAAGTAATTCTAAGTCTGAGGGAGGTGACTGAGGCTATAACATAGTAGCTTCACTTTTTGAGCTATGAATACTTTAGCATAACAAATGATGATATTCCAGTTCAATTCAGCAGGAAGTTGGAAACAGAAGTCAAATCTCTCGTAATGGGCATGAATGAGTTGCATACAAAAAAGAAGATCAGTAATTATGTACGTGGATTTGAGTTCATGGCAAATATTTGTTGTGTGCAATTTAGGTAAAGCAGGACAAATTGTTCTAAATTTCTAAAAATAGAATAATCATAAAATTCTAAAATTATAATTATTCTATTGTAGAATTCTAAAAATACGAGCCAAATTAATTATTGCTGCAGTAGGTACTCCATGTTGGATCACTTGAGACAAAAGTGATACTAGTTGGTGCAGTTCCGATTTTCTCAAAGGAATAGTTGCCAAATGCCTTTGTTGAGTTGTAACACCTAAGTATGCTTGATCCAGCTTAATTATCTCTTTAGACAAATTAAAAGCTTTGCAGCTAGTTTATGTAGCATGGGCTTGCTAGGTAAGCTTTGCAATAACACCCTGTGATGTTACTTAAAGCATTAGAAGTTTTTCGTATGGAAAAAACAGGGCTTAGAAAATATTGCTTACACCTTTTATAAGGCTTTCATTGGAATAAAAGGATAATGTCCTTCCCCATTCCAACTTTTTAGGAAGGAGTTTTCATACCTAATGTTGCTTGAATGCCTGTGTCATTTATAGAAAAAGTACAAAACGATGAAGACAGGAAACCATCCATTTCATGTTTAGTAGGCAACATATTGTGACACATTGTATTGGTGGAATTCATTTCATAAATACACCTTCTCTTGACTCCTGTTCTAAATGTACCTTAAAAGAGCCCAGAACCTTACATGAGAGAATTTTCAGTGTGAAACCTTAAAGAGAGTATTTGCTATGCAAAATACTATTGCGTTTACAGGCAGTGTTATTTTCTTGCAACTGCTTGGTGCTGTAGGACAAAGTCATACTGTAAACTTATTGCTGAGGTCACTTCTCTGAAACAGAAAATGCCAGCATTGCTACTGATATGGACTTGTTGCTTACATGGTTGCACAAGATGCTTGTCAGGAACAAAGCAGGAAAAGGCCCCCGCCTCAAAGACCTTGTAGTCAGGACAAACAAAAGGAAAACATTAGAGCGTGGTGAGGCTGCACATAACACGCAAATATGATCACGGAGAGTGAAATGCACGTCTGGTCTAGCACCTTGTTTACAGGGCAGTTGTGCCTTCTAAATGTTTCAATAGAAACCTGTTTTGTTAGGTTTTTGTTTTGTTTTTTTTTTTTTTTTACACCAGTTTAAATTAATTCTTCAGATAATTTTATACAAGAACTTTGGTCATTAGAGTAGCAGCTGACCTGCCTAAGGGGTCTACAGACTGGAGCTAGCCCGGAACTTTCTGACAAAACAGTTTTCCATCAGAAAAGACAGATTCATTGACACCAAAATATTTTGCAAAAGCCTCGGTTTTAGTGACTTTCTGCAAAGACATGGGATGGGTTCTGACAGGCTTCATGCCTGATTTCATGGCTCCTGGCGAGCTGTGAGGTCTGTGGCTCTAGGACAGCCTTGACATGCCGGATGCCTTTGGAGATCCCTGAAGACCTGGCATATGCCAGGGGTACTTCGAGGGCTTCTGGACAGTATGCCACACAACTGGAAGCATAGGAGCTACAATTCCCAAGCTCTGTGGTTTCTTGTTCTCTTCTGGCTCCCAGGGTTTTGAGCTCCTCTTTGTCTGTTCATTTGAGCTGATGGGGCAGGGGGAACCCAGCAGCACTTGGAGTCATTGCTGAGCCAGGAGTCTCAGGGCTGGGGAGCCAGTGCTTTTAGGCTCAACTGTGTTCTGAAATTATGTAAATGAAACAATGATTTTTTCTAACAGATTGCTTAAAAAGTTCCCTTTTGTGGGAGATGTTGGTATCTGTATTGCACAAGGGAGTGCACTGCTTGTCTCCCCTGCCACCTGCTTGGGGAATTGCCTGCAGACAGGATAATGACCACCTTGTGACTCGACCTTAGGCTGCATCAGGGCTGTACTGCAGGTACTTGGGGCAATAGCCTGCTGCTCAGGGCAGCTGCACGCAATGCCTTGGATTAGATTCAGTATATTACATTTTACAGGGAAGCAACTGGCTCCACTGACATTGAAATGGCAGTTGTATTCATAATATTTTGGTTCCACAGGGAAGTCTTTATGTGGGAGTGCAGTGCATATATTACCTGTGTGTGTACAAACAAGCAAAACTTAAAGATGTATGTTTATCTACGTAAATGTCACTTTCAGCACAATATAAGATTCACCGATCCTTCAGACATATGTCAACATCAGATGAGTTGTGATGGATTCTTTGTTATGTATTGCATGTGTTCCTGATAGACTCACGTTGTCGTGAGGAATGGTTATGATGTGGATTCTGAAGTGGTCTTTCTAAAACCTCGGTATTTTAAGGAACGTAAATGGTTGTGTTGTCTTAGATGCTGTGGAGTGCACTGAAGGACAAGGGTTAACTGAGACTCCTGGAGGGCAAAACCCTTCCTCTGATCTATGTTGTGAGCCTGCGCAACATGTGTGAGACTGTGCCTTTATATGGGTGTACACTTTAGAATGGCATTTGGTTTTACAGTGAAAAGTTGTAGACACATGCAAGTGGCCACAGGGGAAGATTTTCAAAACCAAAAATGCCAGCGAAGTTACCCCATGCTTGCTGACTTCTGGATCATGGATCATCAGTGAAAGTTACATTCCTATCTGCCGTTGGCCGTGCCCCTATATATTTCTAGCAGTTCACATTTTGATGTTTGCTGAGAGTGCTCAAGGGTTTCCCTATTTCTCCTGATGTGAAATCACTGGAGTCAGAGATGCAGAGGTAAAATAGGAAAAGAGTCAAATGAATGTTGATTGCTTCTGAGAATTAATTCCACATTGCCATTCTGAAGGTTCAGTGCATATTAGCTGCAGTGCAGTGGCATGACGGACTGGTAAATATCACTTACTGAGCCCATCATTCATGGCGGAAGAGGACTTGGACCATGCAAATTGGATGATGCTGTGTTTGAAAACCAGACAGCCCATAATTTTAATCTGTTAAAAAGCATTATGAATGACATCGATGAAATACAGTGTCAATTCTTTGCAAGATGCCTTTTCTCTGCAACAGCAGCTGGAAGCATAGCCCACCAGCAGGCACTGAACGCCTACTCTGAGGCTTTCACCAACTTTGATCTCCTTTCAGGACTGAGCCTAAAACAATGTCCTATTGGAAATGAACGAGGCAGAACTACTTTGCCAATGCAGAGAGTTAAACCTTCCCACACGTGTTTATTAATGTGAACAAGCTAATACAGCTGTACTAACATCATAATGTTCAGGAGTCTTTAAGCTGCCAACAGACTTGTTTGAAGACAGTCCAGTGCTCCCTGGACACACTTGACTCACTGTTCCTTTTTGTAGAGAAGTCACTGCTATGATGTTAGAAGATATTTAGTAGTTTCTACTTGATAGATATTTTAAAATAATTAAAATACCATTTCTTGTAAACCAGTAGGGAGAAAAAATAGAGAAGCAAAAAGAAGCAGGGTCTCAGTTCCCTAGATTTCCCTTAATTAATCTTATATTCCCTAAACTGTACTCTGGGCTTGTATGAGCACCATCTGAAAGTGGAGTGTTTCTAACACCAGCCGTACCCAAGTCAGTGTCATAGAAATTGATGTGAGCTCTGTATCACTGTGATACTCTTCTGTCCCTCGCAGGGATTTGGGGATAGACAGTTATTAAGTGTGACTTGGAATTGAAATTTAAGGAGTGATCAGTTCAATGGCTACTTTTTGCTAGAGGCATGGTATGTAGCTGGTTGACCTAGGCAAAGAAAAAGCAAAACCCACCCTGACAGCATGCAATACATCAAAGTACAGAATTTCTATGGTTACTAAATCCTATCCAAAAGCTCCCTGATAATTAAAAGATATGCTTCCTTTGCCAATCCAC
Organism: Eurystomus gularis; assembly: GCA_013400335.1. NCBI lineage: Eukaryota > Metazoa > Chordata > Aves > Coraciiformes > Coraciidae > Eurystomus > Eurystomus gularis. Next base: position 20,501 of record VZZY01001004.1, on the reverse strand, counting down.
TATATTAATAATAGTCTAATCCTATCCATAAATATACCTTTCCAAATTAATTAGGTATGAAAATACTGACTGCTCCATCACCACATTTAAGATCCTTTCTTGCAAACCTTAACTCACATAAATGTGCCATTCAAATCCATGGAACTACTAAGCATGAGTAAGCCGTATGTGCATGAGGAATTTTTTTCTGGGTAAGACTTGTGATTGTTTCACTGAGAGGTATTGCCAAGATTTCTAAGTGTGGAGTACTAGTAGGACACCAAATACATGCAGATAACTTGTTTCCAAAGATACCTGTTGTGGGTGTTTTTTTTGAAGTGGGAAACTAGTAAATATGACCTGAGGGAACGTGTATCTATTTTTATGTGGGTTACTGCAGCAGAAATTAAGCACTTGTTCTATAGCACATAGAAACCTTTTCAGCCACCTGCTCCTCTGACACATAATTGTCCATTCATGTGCAGATCTGAAGTTTTTCATGCTTTTTTATAATTGCATCATTTTCAACTTTTTTATTAACTTCCAGGACATGTAACTTTTACCATACTCAGAAACCTTTTATCCTCCACTGCTCCAAGTGCTTTTGGGGTCCTGACTGCCTTTTAATCTAGTTTATTCAGCTGACAGTCCTGAGGCTGGGATTTTTAAACAGTCCAGTGGAACTCTGAAGGCACTTCAGACCTAAACCGAGAAGGCAGAATATGGGAACAAGAAGATCTGTTTGTATGACTGGTTCTTGTGGAACAGGTACATTGCACAACATTCAGGAAGGCTGATTAGTCATGCCCATGCAGGAGCATCATGTTAACATGACTTGTTTTTAGGATCCAAGACAGATGTGAATGAGTTGTGCAGAGGTTGAGTCATGTTTCTCTGCTTGGCTCCACCTTGTGCTGTGCAGACATGCCTGGTATTGCAAGGAAGAGCTGCCTAAGTGCAGCTCTACCTGTGAGCACCTGGCTCTCCTGTTCAGCCAGGTGCTTTACCTGCTCGACCTCTTGTCTCCATCAGTGCCTCACACTGCAGTTTATCATAACCAGCTTGTGGTGAGTGCTCCACCAAACTTCTTGCCTTCTGTCAGAATCCTCAATGGTGTTTAAATGTTGTGCTAATATTCTTTGCACTGGAGACAAGTTCTTAAAACAGCTTGTGAAGGAAATAATCCAGATTGTGTCTGTTCCTCTAGCCTACCTTACCATGCTGTGTGGGATGGCTCAACTTTTAATATTATTGCATAACTTCCAAGATTAATGAAAAAAAAACCAGCAAAATGCACCTTCAAACACAAGTTGCATTATTTCTGGATTTGACAAATCCCCTCTTGTCCACACAGGATTCCCTCAATCAGTGATAAGACTAACTCAACATACAGATTTATGAGCAGAGGACAAAATAGGCATTGTGGCTAATGTCTCCATGAGAGAGACACAGAAGTTCAAGTATTATCAGCACTGGCTTATCTGCAGTATGCCACGCAAGCATCCATTTGCTAGGTTATTTCTGACTGATACGTGTCACGTATTGCATCATTTTAATTGCTAACACGCGGGTGTCTGCACTTGCTTTTCAATAGGCAAACAGCAGAGCCAGCTCTGGGCCTTGGAAGAAAAGGCCACTGCCTACTTCATCAGCCTGCAGCTGCCTGCCAGGTCTGCCTGGGGATGAGGAGATGACGATTGCCTGTTCCGGCTTTTGCAGCCCTTCCTGCCTGCATGGGGAAGAGATGGAAGGAGTGGCAAGGCGGGGAGCAGTTCAACTCCTTCGCGTCACATTCCGCCTCAGCAGAGGCAGGGAGAGCAACCCTTCCCTTTAGGGCTGCTCTGCAGACCCTGGTCTTTCCTCTTCCATTTCTTCTGACATGTAAGATCAGGGGTCTCATTGCCTTCTCTCACCTGCGGCGACCCAAGTTGGGGAGGGAGGGGACTGTGGAAGTCTTGCCTATCTGAGAACTCTTATCTAGACAGCGTGTCTTCTGGACAAAAATCTATTTTTCACAATTGTGTTATTCCTTTAGAAAGAGTTTTTAGCTTGTCTCTAACAGTTAAATTTGACGTGTAATTGCAAATGAATGTCTGTTGTCCAAGTCACTCTGAGAGTGAAATTGCTTACTGGGGCAGTCTCCTGTCATAAAACCAGGGCTGCAATTATATTTAAGAAAACTAGAGCTAGTGATGAAAAAAACACACTACCAGCAATTAGAAAAAAATGAACACTGAATTCCTTTTAGGTCCCTTAATATCAGAACAAGAGATTTTCTTGCACAGCATTTTTAGTTGAATTATCTGCTTAGGAGCTCTTTTTATTTCCTTTCAGCTTCATATTTTACTTTTATCAAGAAGTATACAGATGCAGAGAGGTCACATTTGCTGTAACATGACTGACAGAACTGGGTTTTTCAGGAGTAACTGATTAGAATTAATTTTATATCTAAGTGGGAATAAGTGGGGAGTATCTCTAAGTGGGCACCTCTACATTTTTTTCTCAGAAATACAGTAACTATGTCCCCTGGAATTACTGAACATGTGGTGAATTGACATATCTGTCTGCCAGCTGCCCACCCAGCCGCTCTCTCATGCCCCTTCTCAATAATAAGATGGAAAAGCTTCTGGGCCTACATAAAGACAGAGAGATCACTTTTCGGTTACCCTCACAGGCAGAACATGCTTGACTTGTGGAAAATTAATTTAATCCATTGCCAATTAAAATAGAGTTGGTTGATGAGAAACCAACATCCATGGGCTGCAGTTCCCCAGGATGCAGCTGCTCCAGCTTGGGCTCTCCAGGGGCTGCAGGGGACTCCCTGTTCGGGTGCATGGTGCTCCTCCTCCCCTCCTCCCTCCCTCGCTCTCTCTCCCCCGGGTGCTGGCAGGGCTGCTCCTCACACGTTCTCCTCACACCTCACCTCCTCAGGGGGGTTTTGCCCGCTCCAAATTCCACAGAGGCGCCGCCCTGAGCGTCTCTGATTGGCTCAGCCGTGGTGGGTGGCGGGGTTGTTGGAACCGGCCGGAACCGGCCGAGTCTGGTTTGGGGCAGCCCCGCCCTCTCCTCACAGAGACCGCCCCTGCAGCCCCCCTGCTGCTGCAACAGGGACATGAGCACCCAAGACACGAGAATACTGGAGAAAAGTGTCCAGAATTGCTGAGCGCCAAACTCTGGAGGTATATGGTCATTAACTAAGTTTGGTTTTGGGACTCTCACTTATATCTGTGAGTCTGGTTTTCATGACCATTTTCCAGAACACCTACTTGTAGCCAGCTCAATGCAGTACTGGGGAGCTAAGGGAAAGATGGACTGACTGAAGGTTGGAAGGGCAGCTGCAGGGACCCCAGGTGCAGGACCTCCAGCCTCTGGGGGAATATCCTTCTGGCAGAGAGGTTTTCACTGTGCAGGCTTTTAGCAACTCTTCCTTGTCTTGGTGAGCGAAAAAGTGCTGATGTGAGAGTGTGTCACACAGCTTTGTAGTTTTACTAAAGGCTCTTAAAAAAACATGTGCAGAAAATATGGTGGCACAATGTCAGTGACCTTCATGCTGAAGACAAGGTTTCCCAATTTTGAGGTAATTACCCTGATCTAGAAGCTCCTGAGGGGTTTATCACATGCTCTGATGGTGGTCAGGAAGTTTCTGCACATGCACTGCTGTTAATTCCTTTGAGATTTGAAGCAATACCTGGAGTGATCTGAACTTACACCTTCCTTTGGTCTAAATAAATACACACATGTTATTCCAGGTTGTGCAGCCTTAGGTCCTAATTCTGGCTCCTCTTTTGCAGTTTTTAACCCTGCTGCTGACTGCATGGCAGCTGTGATAGATCTTTTACCTTCCTCTGCAGCTTGTGAACTCCCTTCATGTTACAAACCCACCACTGATAAGCCAGGGGCTATGCAGGAAGCAAACCTGAGAGTTTGGGGACTTTCTGCCCTTTCACTAAAAACTGCAGGCTGGGATGCTGCAGAATCTCTAGTTAGAAGCGGAGAGGGCAGGAGTGAGCAACAGAGAAGCGGCACCTGTCAAACACGTGTGGTTAGTCCTGCAATTAGATGTCACTGCTGAAGTGGCTGAAACAGCCCTCTTGGCAGGAAGTCCAGCTTGCCTTTCTTGAACTTGTGAGTGCTCAAACTGCTGGCAAGGTCAGCAGTGAATGTGGCAGTAGGCATAGAGCTTGATCCGGGTGGACCGATGGCCACTCCCTCAGTGGAGATGAACCACAATGACGGGTGCTCCTTGCCCAGTATTGCTTGGAGAAAACAGCTACAAAGCAGCGTAGTTACAAGAAGTGCGTCATTGCAAGGTGGTTATAAACTTTCTGAAGGTGATGACAACGAAGAATCCTTTGGTATGCTGGTTTCTGCTATGGTGATGTTTCTGAAGCACTGGCTGAGCAAACAGAGGGGTATTGATGGTGTAATGCAGCCGTGGAGCTTTTTCCCTCCTATTGCTGTGGACAATTCTTTGATTTTTTTGCTACACTGGATTTATTGAAAACCTTATTCTGTCATGTGCAACATAGAAGTGCATGTACTACTACTTTCATGTAGACAGTGGAGTTCAGTTAGAAAGTGTGCCATAGAACAGGGTGCCTGCTTTATGGCACCAGAATGTACAACACACAGCATCTAGAGAGTATTTAAACACGAAGGCAGCTGTGAAAGATTGCTGACTCGTCTGGATACTTGCCCTTTCTCTTGCCTCCCTATCTTATCAGAATTATCTCTTGCTTGCTCAGTCTTACTTGTATTGTGTCAGTTTCTTACCACCTCCTACGTCTCCCTTTCCCACCTCTGAATGTATCACATATTTTGTTTTCTATAAACTGAAGCATTGTCCTCACCTGAATTTGCATGCCCTTGTTTAACATTTTGAATGCAGATAAGGAACCGGTATCCTGCAGAGGTAAAATACTGGGATGCTACAAACTGTTATTGCTAGACCCTAACTTACGTGAGTTGTAAATTGAGTTTTAAAGGTGGTTCTTTCACTGGTGTGGATGCATGATCTGTTCTCAGTTCTGGCACAGATGACCATAAGAACAAGTCATTCATGGTCATGCTCTTAAAAGAGCTCTCTGCCTTTTCTTTAGCCACTTAAATGTGGTAGCTGGCTGTATCCAGCAACCACAATAGAAGCTTTGAATTCTTTTGAAAATTTTCCTTTTAATACTTCCCTTTTTCATGGAGACATTATGAGGCAGTTGGAAGTGACAGCTACAATAATTATGAACTAATATAAATGATGGTGTCTTCAAAGTCCTGAAATAAATTTATACAGTTCAGCAAGGTTCCCTCTTGTAGCCATTCATTGTGAGAGTATTAAAACTTAAATGACTTAAGAGGCTGTTATGGAGGCAAAGCAAAAACCAGCATTTTTCAAAACAGGAAGTAGAGCAGAACAATTACTATTTAATGAAGCAGGAGTGTCAAGTTTATTGTGCAGATTGCTACTAAGGCAAGATGCTTTTTGGCTGAGTTTACCCAATTTCTGTTTTTCTGCTTATACATTATCCTGGTGATATTCAAAGATTCCAGTAAAAGCTAATCCAATTCTTGGAATCCCCCACATCTCCCCCTCTTCACCAATCTAAGGCTTGTTCATTGCACTGCTTCAGTTTTTCTGCTTCAAGGGTAACAAGATGGTTCTCTCGACATATCAGAACGCTGCAGCCCTTTACAGGCTAGTTACTGCCATGGAATGGTCCTCATTAGGTGAAATAACCCAGAGGTTGTCGCTGCCTTACAGCATATCCTCTGACAATGCTGCCTTTACTTAAGCAGCCTTGGTTAAGAATGTTTTTACTGCTTTGAAGATCATTATATCAAATATCAGTCAAACCAATATCAAAATTTCTTAGCACAATTAATGACTGAAAAGACAGCACAGGCCCTCAACTTCCACAAGACTAAAATATCTTTATGTGTTTGCCAATGACCTCATCCAAGTTGACATCAAGAGTAGCTCCATCTGAATCATACATGATCTCTTATTTTTCTTTCCCTGTAACCTAAAAACCCAAATTTAAATTTTGCCTGCAGTGAGGTATGTTATACCAAGCACTTTATTTAAAGATTGCTCATTTTCCATGGTAGTTTTGAAAAACCAAATATATTTTGAAATCCTTCTGCGTCTCTTTATGCTTGCTGTCCGTTTGCCTGGGGCATTTGCATGGAAATAAATTTTCTGTTCCTTAAATATATCTATGCCATCTTCCAGTCTCCTACCTAAAGTTATAATCCTTTGCATATGACATTACAGTTTGGTGTGCAGATGACATCTCCAAAAGAGGCCTGGCTTCAACTGGGGAAGCAATGCCATGAGCAGATGGGGTCTTGGAAGACAGCTATTCAGCATGAATGGGAATTTTTATAATAAAGATTGGCAGATGAGAAAATACAGAGATTTAGGGTATGAGCCAAGAATATCTATTTGCAGGCAAAGTGTACATGGTTATTTGTTCCTTCTTGAAACCTTCTGTAGATTAAAAAATGCCCCTAATTCAAAGTGAAATGAATTTTGAGTGTTTTAAATATGCTAAATTGTTCAGGCAGGCACTTAACAGTGATGTTCCTGTTCACTTCTCTACTGACACAGTTCTACCTGATCAGCAATGCAGGTAGTATGACCACTGGGATTTTGCCTTTTGGATGGCTCGTGCTTTTGGCCTGTTTTGCCTCTTTGTTGCAGCTTTTCTTTACTGGATCTTTTTCCATTTACACTTTAATCTCAGTTCTTGTAGCTCTGTGGTTTTTCTGAACAGTATTTCTAAAGGTGAATGTGCTTTTTAAACATCATTGCCTGCTTAGATCTGGTGGAAGCCTTGGGAAAAAAAAAAGAAAAGTGTTTGTCAGGTTTATTTTCAAGACAGCAAAGGCTTGCAGTAAATATTATTGTGGGATTGAAATGTAAATGCCGATTTCCTCTCTATAATCCCTTGCAAGAAATTGAACTGTCCTTTACATTAGCTTTTGCCTGGGTATATAGTACTTGGGAATTTACCAGCTCTTGGGAGAGAATTGCCTTTCGCTTAAATCAGAATACCTCACTGATACTGAATCTTCCATAATTCTGTCAGTGAAATACACCAACCTCCACAGAAGAGATTTTTTGTCATTGTCACCAAGCTCAGTGACTGTCTCATGTTTACTGAAGAGACAAGCCAGACTTGCTAAAAAAGTTGTGATATTTAGCAACGTTAGTTATAGTCACTACATCACCCTGCTGCTTTGCTTTCTGCCTTTGCTCACTGGCAAATGACAGAGTAGTACAAGCAACATGTAACTTGGCTCCATTTGTTTTGATAAGGGCAGGATCTAAGTGAAAATTGTTTTTCAGCACCACAAGAAGAAAGAAAAGGAGGGTCAGTGCAATCAGGTAATCTGGTACAAACTCACCCTGTCATTTCCGATCCAAAGTTCAAAATTATTTGAACTGTTTTGTATCTTGAACTACATAATACAACCTTGTTTTAAAGATCAAGTGATGGAGATTTGCCACTTCTGTAGTGACACCTGCCATCTTGGCTTGCGCTGCTCTGCTATTCCCATTTCAGGAGCTTGTGCTATTTGTGAAAATGAACTGAGTTACCACTGTCAGGACACGATCCAGGTTTTCATTTACTTGTTTTCTAGTATGCCCTAAACATAAGCTCTGTTTTGAATATCAGGAACATAGACAATAAAACAGCCCATGGTAAGATCCAAGAGGCATCTTCACAGTCCTGCTAGTCACGCCTTAGTCAAGAACAATGACAAGCCACATCATGTTCGTTCAAAACCTTGAGCAATTTTTCATAAGAACTGTTTGGCAGGCAAAAGAAAAAAGACATTTTTGTCTTTGCTAGACTGACTGCATAAAGAGCCTACTGTGTAAAGAGCCCTCCAGAAGCAGGCTTGGAGAAGGAGGCTTGTAGAAGAAGGGGATGTGTTAAAAGGACAGGTTTTGATATTTTATCCTTCAAGGCACAGGTCACAGAATTCAGGAAAATGTATGCTGGTAGAGACTAGTGTCTCATCTTGACTTTTTGTTGTATGGTCAATCCCACTTCTGAATTGAAAATTTTGGGATTTATTTTAGCATTTTTGTTAAGAACTTAGATATTGAAAAGGTCAAGAATCCAGCTTATTGTTTGCAGCATTAGAAGGGTCTGCTGTCAACAGAGGTCTGAACCTACATTCTGTTTTCTGTACTAGTAGGTTGTTTTGATATAATTATAGGGTTAGATTTAGGATTGAGGTCTGGTACTGTGGTGCTGAAGGTGTCTCAAAATAATGAACAGTGCCTTATGTGTTACTCCAAGGATTGATTTTTCTGGGCTGAATTAATGTTTGGTTTTGGGTCAATTTTGACAGAAGTTGACACAATTTTGGAAAATCAAGGTCAAGAGTCCATTTTTTTTTTTCTGAATTCAGGAGGGTACACAAAAATGGTGTGGATAAGTGCTAGTATCAGCATTTTCTGAGTTTGGGAAACAGTTCTCTGGGTACATCTGAGGATATGGCTAAGGGCTTTGGAGGTGGCTTGTGTTGTTCCTTTTTTTTTTTTTTTTTTCCTTTTCATGCTAGCCGACTAGGTAAAATAACAGCTTCTCCACATCCAGTTTAAGGACTCTACCATGCTAATTCCTATCTCATTGGATGATCTTTACCCCGAGGGAAGAGTGAGGAACTAAATGACAGCTGTGGCTTTTCAAAGTCATAAAAGACGGAAATATGTGTGTATGTGCTTATTTATTTATTTTCTCTTCCTATTCTGTATTTTATGCTGAGGCTGTGAAGCCTATTGAACTTTTTTTTGAGCCCTTAAGGTATACCCAATGTCACTCAGACATCAAAGCTCCAGAGCTGAAATGGAATGAGAACAACTAAATTGTGTTTAAAGGTTAATAAAATAATGCTTGTGTTTTCTGTTGTAGCAGAATACTAAAAAGAAAAAACATTGCCTTCATGTTTACAAAGATGAATAGAGAAATGTGAAGTCAGCTGCGATTAGCTTAGCTTTTGTTCTAAAAGTGATACATCCTTGTGTTATATCAGAGATAGTATGGGCTCTTGAAGCTCTACTTTTTTGGTTTGCCACATATTAAATGGTCTCAGTGGTCACTGATAACTCTGTTGTAGTTTATGATAGTTTATTACTTCTAATTTAAAACTAAAGGTGTAACCTAATATGAAAATTTCCTGTCTTTATTCTCTGGGAATCTGGCTGGCTTTTGGGTGTGTAAAGCTGAATATTACTAGTCTTACGCTGCACATATTGGCTATGCTTACAGTAGGCACAAAGAATAAAATAAGGGAGGTTATAGCCATACAGCAGTATTACACGAATATAACCAGGCCCTTTGACTCATATGGCTGTTCAACTTTGGTCTTGCTCTGTCCTCTGTGTACAGATGCAGTTGTGTGAGTGTAACTGAGGAGGGAACGCAAGAGCCTGTAATTTGGAAGCTATACAGCTTGTGAAAACAAGTCAGAACTCCAGAAGACTTATCAGTTCTTTTAAAGTTTTGTCCTTCTTTGATACATACTGAGCCTGGTACAGCAGCTAAACATTTCCTACCTATGGCTTGTCACTCTGCAGGCCAAACCCCCATGTTGCTCAGTAGAATCAAGATCCTCCGGGACTTTCGGTACTGTCACTCACATTATTCATGAAGCAGAGGTCACTGAAGTCTAGGAGAGCAGAAAGTATTAGTAGAATGATCAGAGCTAGTGAAGTCTGCTGAATTATTTGAAACTCCTGCTGTGGTGAGTTCCAAGTACCAATCTGACTGACTTGTCAAGCCTTGGGTATTACTTTAAAAAAAAAAGAAGAAAAAAGAAAAAGACATGTTGTGGTAGCTTGGAGGCTGAGCTGAATCCAATAAGGAGGATACCAGCAAAATTTGCAATGCATTTAATAATGATTCTTTTTCCCAGGAGTATTATAAAGTGATCTGTTATGTGCATCTGCTCGTTCTATTTCTGTTTCTTAGCCTGAGATTCCTAACACAGGAGGCAATAACCTTGCATCGTGTTAGATCATATCATGTCACATTGAATGTTGACCTTGGCTGACATAATGTGACATGCTACAGTTGAAGTAATGTAATGTGAGCCAGCGTATCATGTGCCTAATGTTAATCTGAAATTATTATCTGTGGACATAGCAAAAGGTTTGGATAGTGTGTTGTGTGGAACTCAGGCAGTCAGAGCTGCATGTGTTCAAACTATCAACCCAAAACAACAGAGGGAAATAAGAGGGGCAAAAGCTAGACAAGTATTTTTATGAGAATTAGTAATAAAGATACTAACCAGTTTAGTATGAGTCTGCAGCTAAATGACTAGAAGACATCATATCTCCCTTGACACCACAATAACCACAGCAGAAGTGACAGTGTGCAATGGCAGCACTGGCTATCAATTATTGGCACTCTTTGGAGTTTTTGGTATAGAAAGATGTCCTTATACATTTCTGAGTAGATTTGTTGTTGCAGGTATTGCTGAATATATTGATAGTGCTCTAGTTCAAACAGTTAATGTAAATGTTGGGCCTTATGACGTTAATCAATTTTATAACGTTTCCTCTGTTCATGTTCCTGCTTGATCTTTTGACCCACTACAAAGTTGTGCCCAATACTACATGATTTGATCTCTGTTTTCCTAGGAAGACTCAGAGAAAACTCTGTGTATCTTCTTTGAAGGTATTTTGAAAATTACATGTCAGATTAAAGCATGCCTCCAAAGTAATTGCTTGAATTTAAATATTTAAAAAAATAATATTCAGTTCTAGAATTGTCTACTATTCCTTCAGTGGCTTAGCAGTGCTCAGAGCCTGTTTCTGTTTCTCCCATCATGTGCTCCTTTAATAAGATCATGTTCTTTAATGTGGTCACTGACTGGCTGACTTCTTTGTGCCATCTTCATTCTTATTCAGCTAGCTGTAAGTGACAGGGAATATTTTTCTTGACTTTTTGTTAGGCCAATATTTTCAATCCTTGATGCTTAAAAAGTAGCCTTATAAAGCCATAATTGTGCATCTGCTTTGGTGAAAACACTCGGCAACCCAAACTGGAAGCATTTTTAAAACGAGCTAACAGTGTGCCTAGTGTCCTAATGTGATGAATGTTGGCATGTAGACTTGCTGCAGATGATAATCAGACATCAATTTTATTTCAAATAGGGGGAAAAATGGACTGAAAAAGAAAGGGCATCTGGGTACTTGGGATTTTGAATGCTGTAGATCTCGAGTGCCATATATTTTGGAGTATCTTAGAGCATGTAGTAAGAAAAATGGAAGCTATATCTTCCTCCTTTGGAGGAAATACCTTTCTTGACTCTGAACTGCCCTTTTGATCATAGATCAGTGTTGCTTTCTTGGCTATACTGAGCTCGATTGTGCCTACATTGAAGATAACTAAACATTTCCGTTCTCTCCAGGAGCACAGGTCTAGACCATAGCTAGTACAGTAGCAGTGTTTGTGGGTGATACTTTCTTCTATAGAATCTGCAAATCCTCAAGACTTTCTTAATTAAAATCATTTAATGAAAGCCACTTTGTCTCCTATATACTTTTGGTTTTCTCTATTCCTGTTAATCTTTAAAACTATGGGCCTGTGATAGAAATATTTTCAAAAGTTTATAGCAGAAAGATTAGTACTGCCATTTCCTAGCAAGATGAAGTAAAGGATGATAATTTGTCCCTGTAACTGCCAATATTCTAAGAAGTAATTAAAAAGAAAATGACATGTATTTTCTCTGACTCTGGTCTAGACTCAGCTGTGTTGCAGGCTTTTCCCCAGCCAGGTTTAACTAGCAAGCAGTGGAGACAGGTAATGATCTGATCTGGGTCCTTTGCTGTAGATTATTGTGGGGTCTTGATTAAAAAACAGAGGAGATGAAGGAGCATAGCAACAGATTTGCAAAGAAGTAAACACTTGTTTCATGCGGATTTCCTGCCTTCTGTTTAAAACAATATAAGGAGCAGGGGAAATTAACTTATTTTGCCAGAATTATGGAGACTTTGAGATTTTCATTTGCCAGGCTCAAGTGGGTCATCAAAGCACAGAACCCAGAAAGCTTAACGCAAAACCTTAAGGGTATTTAATGCAACTCGGAATTGGAAACTATGGAGAAACCAGGTAATTTTGAACACTGATTTCCAGAGAGGAGCATCATCCCAGACCCAAATGCTGTCAGGAATAAGAAGACATTTTCTTCAAATGTCAAGCTGAAGCAACACACCAACAGCCTTGAAAGGACAGATCTATTGCAAATGATTTTTCAACTCTTTAGTACATAAATCAGCAGTTACACTAATTAAATATATATAGAGAAAAGGGCTCTGGCCCTTTCTAGGCAGTGTTTCTCAGCAAAAAGGATGTAAGTTGAATAAAATACTGGAGGAGAGGCTGTAAAATGGCATACAGAGGGTTGTTGACACCTGGAGTTGCCAAAGAAGGATAGAGCGAGTGTGGGCAAGAAATTGCATTTCTGTGTACAGTAACCTCTGACCAGCCAGATAAATCATGACTAGTCAGAAGTTATTCAAGGGCTGGAAGCTCTAGGGCAGCATGCAAGGCAGAGCCACTTAAGCTGCTGTGAGAGGTTTTCTATTTGGAGAGAAAAAAATACAAGACAAAAAGAAGCTTCGTGAGAGAAATATGATGTTTGAGTTAAGGAAGCTTAAATAAAACTCAAAGGGTGCAGGGAATAGAACTTGTGGGTTTTCCCTTGTTACTTTATTCCCTTTTCTTTGAAGTTAGCAATACCATTAACATACTGTAGGACTGAGAGCAGTAAGTATTGCGAGAGTTCAAGAAACAGTTCCATTACAAGGGGAGTGTTAAAGGTCTAGGGATATTCCTGTCTGTACAATTGTACATTCTTTGTGGAACAGAATGATTTGCATGATTGATTTAGAAATTACTATATATAGTGTCAGTAGAGCAAATAATTCACTAGAATCTTTGTCCCAGAGTAAAGTCCAATAGTACATGTCCCCCTGATCCTTGCCATGTACCAGTGAAGTCAGCATGACTTGCAGACATCTAGACTGGGTCTAGAACAGGAATAAAACCAGATGCCTCTGGAAGAATGTTCCAGAAATAACATAAGACTGCATTTGGAAGAGGCTGTGGAGAATGAGAAGTTTCATTGCATTCCAGACAGGGTCGGACATGTTCCTTCTCCTTTCCCCCAAACAACAAGAATGTCAAAAGACTCTAATTTACTCTGATGATATTTTCATACTTCCCTTCCTCCCTTTGCCTTTTAAAATTTCTAATATCCATAGGTAGTAATTCAGCTGCCCAGAGATACTTGCCTCTACAATCTGTAGCTTGCTGAGGCACCTCATATGCAGGGATCCAGGCTTGATCCTGCCAGGGCAATGATGTTGTGTTTCCCCACACCACAAAGGTATCAAATGATGCTGATTGCTTTCTCTCTTAACTCTCTTGCACACTAAGATAGCTGAAAGCTAACCTCACCCCTCCCAGCTTGGCTAGCTTTTTCACTCTGGTAGGAGGTAGTAGAGTGTGCTGAGGAGTGGCTGTGACAAGCTGTGCTTCAGAAGTGGATAGTGTCCTGTCTCACAGACTAGAGATATTTTCTGTCGATTTTGTGTTTGTGTGTGCATTGTGCAAATGATAAATGCTGTCCATCTGCAGAGCATCTTCTCTGCTGAAGGATTCCAAAGCTCTTCACAACAGTTCACATGTAGGACTGCTGAAATTCAGTTAAGCTGTTCTTGAGAAGCTCTGAAATCATTCTCCTAAAGCCCACATAAAAACAAGTTCTCAGTTTTTCAAGTCTGACTTGAAGATGAAAGCAGAATTAAAAATCCACAGGCATTGCATTCCCTTTGCAAAGAAGGGAAAAAGCAGATGGAGTTGCTTTTTGTGTGTGCTTAAAAGCAATGAAAATTTGTCAATATTTTTCATTTGAATTTTCATGAAGGGCTAAGAAACTCTGCTGGTACTGGATGGAGCAGGAAAATGTTGTGACTTTTACTGGCAGAGAAATATTTGAACAGTTATTGACAAAGAGCACAGTGCATAGAATGTGCTTGGGCTAAGCAGAGTGAAGATGTTTGACATATTGGCAATACAGCGCAGGGTCAGGGGGTGACAGATTAATGTTGTGTTTCACAGTCCAAGCTAATACTCACTGCATGCCTTCGTATGCTCTTTGTTATTGCACACATTTGGAAGGACAAACGGACTCTGAGTTAGTTAAACCTATGCACTGCTTCTAGCATGAAGATGGCCTATTTTGGTTTAATAATTAAGCACAAGTGCAAAGTAAATCTAAATAAGCTATTCTTAGACTAAATTGAGAGTATCATGCAGGAGTTTGCATGATTTTAATTAAAATGAATTAAATTTCTTAACTGAATTCAGGGCAACAGTGAGTGCAGGAAGGAGAGAGTCGTTCTCAACTCAGTGATTCACAGCAGCCTGTGACCATGACCACTGGGGCCTAACATGGCCAGGCCCAGTGGCTCTGGGTATGCTTAGAAAATCTCAGTGAAGAAGGCAGAGATTCCAAGAAGGAAAAAACTAGCCCACAAACCCCTTAAAACCCCACCTCTTGGCTTGATGCTCTCCTTGGCTGGCTGCTTCTGGCCTGCTCCCTGGAACAAGTAACAAAAATGACTCTGCTTCCAGCAGCAGAGACCAGGAAGCCAGCCGGTTACTTCTCAACTGTACAGATACTTTTAAAGAATGAGAGGTAAAGGAATGAAATGGAAAACAGATGATAGACAGAGACTGGAGAGAACAGAAGGAATGCAGTGCAGGCAGCCCGTTTGTCTCGGGGTAGCTGACATGCATGCCTGTGGAAGTGGCCAAGTCTGTTGGCACCAGTGTCTTCAAATAATGGAACAGTAATGCCTCCCTTCTGGAAGGTGCTGAGTGCTTTGGCTTCATAGCATCACTGCACTGTGTAGGACCCAGCCTCCAGTAACAGGCATTTCATATAGCTGTGCATCCAAGGACAGGTGTAGTCCATGGCGGAAATTTGCATAGAAGGAACCTACAGAATGCAGAATCACTTGCCAGTCCCTGCAGTGCCTGGTGAGATGGGCACACACGTGAGAAACAGCTCTGGGGGTTCGTGAAAGCAGAATGGAGTCAGAAAGATTCAGTTGTTGAGTTTTGATTTCCAACCTGCCCTAGTACCTGCTTGAAGGACAGTTCTAAATGGATTTAATCTCTATTGAAACGTGCACAGACTTTTGCATGTTTGTATGTTTTGTATTCAGAGTTGTTGTTATCAAGACAAAGAGCCTTTCTCCAGCATGGTTCCTTGTGTTGCACTTATTTTATAGATGAGGAGCTGACAATAGCAGATCAATGATGGGAAATTTTCTTCTGCTTGTCACAGATTATATTCATTAACAAGTGTGGGGAAATGGGTAGGGGGGAAAAAAAGAGAAAATCCTGTCTCCTCCCAGAGTTAGGCTCCCATCTTGACATGAGCTGCAGTGGCCTTCAGGTGAGACATGGTTGCTGATCACAGGAGTGGAAAGTGGTTGCCATGGATGTGACCTTCTCTGGCTAACAGAACTTGCAAACCTCCCCGAAATAGGGAACAGGGTGCTATGAAGGTAGCACAGCTACTCCCTGTTACCAGTGAGGAGGTAACCAGCAATTGTTCTGGTGCAGCGGAGCATGTTTTTGGTAAAGGCAACAGTGTAGCCACTATCAAGAAATCGTGCGAAAATCGTGTTTTTAGATTTTTAATCCAATCAAAATATGACAAATGTATGACTAGAGTGACTCAAGCTCCACCTAAAGGTTAAAGAAACACTATGAAAAAGTGATGAATTGAAGGGGAAATGGGGAGAAGACTTCCATTGAAACTTCTGGGATTGGTCGATGGGCTGAGCCTATCTTCCCCCCCCCCAACCCCCCCAATAGGGACGCCTGTTTGGGTAAGAACCCCAGGTTATGCATGCTTAAGTATTAAATATTAGGCTAGCTATTTATTATTATTTTATACGCAGTCAGTCACTATCACCGGTATCCTCGAATCTGCATATTGTCACAAGCATATACAAAAAAGTGCATTAGTTATAGATGTAGAAGTTTCTGGAAACTTTAATCATGAGACATAAGGGTTCCTGTCTAAGAGTTGCTGTTTGTAAGACAGTCACCCTCCGATCTAGCGAGCTGTCAGCAAGGATCTGTTTTCCAGTGCCGCAGTTAGTTCGCCTAACAGGCTGGGCAGATTGTAAAGGCTCCAAGGAGACCCCTCTCCTCCTTAACCAGAGTGTGGCAGGTGGGTCGGGCTCAAGGGTCCTGTCTCTTTCTCTCCCTTTCCTGGGAAAATTAATTGATATTCGCAGGCTGGACAGGATTGAAAAGGGTCTGAGGTGATCCCCCTCTCTGTCTCTGTATTTCAGCTTTTTCCGTGACAACAAGCACTTGCAAATACCCATGAAATGGCAGCAAAGGGAGAGCCCACAGTGACGATGGCCATGGGATTCAGATTTTGGCACATTCACTGGTACCTTGGAAGTGATGTGATGCCTCCGACAGAAATAATGTGGGTGGGTACAGATTCTCTCTTTGAAGGAGAGGAAAATACAGAGAAGAGTTTACCCAAGCTCCATTTGAAATACAAAGCAAAATGAACAATATTTCACTACAGCCATATCTGAGAGTGTGACAGAGATGGCTGCTGAGTTAGGAAGGCTTTGCCTTGGAAAGGCACCACCTGGTTCATGAGTAAGACTGGCTGGAGCATATTGCAGTTACAACATAGCTGTAAGTGTGCTAAGAGGCCTGTACCACCTTAATAACTATGCATGTCTGTGTGGTGCCCCCACTCTTTATGAGGAGAATGAGCTGTGATGATGGTTTGAGGCCATTTTTCTATCAATGTAGTGCTGTGTTGGGAGAAGTTGTTACGCTGCTGCTCCAAATTGCATACCTAACAATAGCTATGTTGGTAGAGAAGCTGTCTGCAGACCAAGCAAACACCCAGCATGAAAAGTGGGTCTGCACTTGCAGCAGCCGTGAGCACCAGTTGCTAGGGTGGGCTACTGCTCAGGGGGCTCCATCCCTCTGCAGTCAGATGCTGTCATTCCAACTCTGGCTTCTGCTGAAATCACGGAGAGTTTGCCACTAACACCAGTAAAGGTCACCCCTGAATTGCTCAGATGGCCTCACCTACACATCTCTCTCCATCCCCACTCCCCAAAGCCCTGTGGAGAAGCTTGGATGGTGGTTAGTGGTTGACTTCCCTTCTTGTGCTTGCTCCACTCCATAGTAGCTCAGCATGTCAAGTGTGCATTATCACCTATTATATCTTGTTTGAACAGAAACAAAAAATTGTTAAACAGTATAGTTTTTATTAGAAGAAAAACAATGGATTTAGGCAAGAGCATTTTCTGTTTACTTTCAAGCTTTTGAGCAGTTATCGACAGACTGTGCAGTTTAAAAAAAGAAACAAACTTCTTCCCAGGACCTTTTATAAAGAGGCCTTGTCCAGCTCAGAATTTAGGAAATGTAGCCTATTTTCTGAGTCTTGCAGTTGAGGTCAGCCTGTCTGTGATTGCGAGTATCTCCAGACTTTGGCACTGTGCTGATTTAAGCCCTAGGGCACACACTTAAATTGTCACATATAGTGTGTCTCATACTGACATCTTCTTCTGTAGAAATGAAGGATAATACAGCACTTGTGCTTCAGAATAAGACAGTGCTCTCTCCTCAAGCATGAAAATTGTCTGCAAATTTCAGACATGTTTTCCCTGATTGTGGCGGCTAATCAAGGCAAAACCCAAAGTTCATTTTACTAGAGGATGAACAATGCTTGGCAGTGTAGGGAATGTTAATGAAGTTAATTATTCCTAATGCTGTGTCTGTCCTCTGGAGAGTTCAATATCTCTGGATGAGGCTTTAACGATCCACAGCCACCCTGTGGTTTCACCCAGGGAATATTGTCTTTTCAGGACAGTTGTATAAAATAAGCTGTCCATCAGTCTGCACTCTCCTCCTTCTCTGTGGCATGCCACATCTGCTATGGTGAAGTTGGGTGGGTGGTTTTAAAGAAGCTTTGTTTTTTTATGGAACTGATAGTTATGTTGTGCTTTCTATTGTCTCTGGCTTCTTCACACTTTCTCTGGACATAATCTTTTGACAGTGTTGAGTGGGGAACATAAAAATAGAAAAAAAATAAATCCCAAATATTTGCATATATGGAGGAATCAATAAAAGTGCTCAGTATCAGTGGAGTCCTTAGGACATGTGATAGGAAAGCAAGACTTAACTTATACATTGAAATAAATGAATTAGCTTTGATAACATCTCTTTGCTGATACACTTTCATTGTAACTTAATAACAGTGATATCTTTCTCTTAGTTGTGGTTTTGTTAGATCAACTTGAGTGTTGGGTGTCTGGGAAATCTTAATTTTAAAATTATGTATCTCTACATATAGACAATTTCTCCGATACTTTAAAAATAAATTTATGAAGATATTTTCCAAAGGGGATCAGAGAAATCAGCTACATAATTTTTTTTCTGTATTTAAAATACACCGCTTTGCAGTGGAGCAGATAGGTGGAGCTTGGGTGGCTGATTCGACCTCTGCACAATAAACTGCCTCTCTCCTCAACTCCCAGTGTGCTTTGGCTACCCTGAACTGAGCTGGGTACACATTCTTAAGCTCCTGCTGATGTATACTGGGAATCCCAGTGCAGCGATGCCTTGAGAATTGAACCCTGTGGGCTGGATCCATCTTCCATTAGAACACAGTCATAGGACTTTACTAGAATTGCATCCCACTGGATTTTAAATAATTGTTGAAAATATTCTGTTAAAAAGTACTACTTTTTTTAAAATAAAAATATCTAAAAGGAACTTGGACACTCTAGAGAATGTGTGTTATTGAAACTTCTCACACATAACTTTAAAGTAAAAACATGTTTTCTTCAGCAAGAAGCCATAGTTAAAAACTGGCTTCAAGGAATAAAGAAAGATTAATGAAGCTCCTCTTATTTAGTGCACTAAGGCTTCTTGAGATTTAAATGTCTGCTATAGAAAATGTCCACAATTTGGAGTGAATTATTTATAAAAGAAATTAGGCAACATACAGGGCTTGTGGTTTCTGTTTAGAGAAGAAGATAAAAAGCTTCTAGATTTAAAATTTATTATTATTTTGTTCCTAAGTCTATTTTTCTTACTGAATTCTTGACATATGTACTGTTAATTAGGCAGTAATGATTTTCTTTTATTTGCCCTGCAAATTACACCAATAATTATGCTTTTATTCACAGAATATATTTTGTTAACTGACCTTGGGTTTAGCGTAGAATACAAAATGACAAGGAGTTTTTTAAGTTCCAGTTGACGCTTTGAGATTCCTAGGGAGTTCTTTTGTCAAGTTCTGAATTTTAATTTTGGAGACACCAACAAAGATATACAACAAAAAGGTTTTAACTAAGTATATTACTTTGACAGAAGTCACTGGGTTCTACAATTAATTCTCACCAGTAGATCAATGCACTTCATAAGCTGCAAGTCATTCTGACAAGATGAAACAAATACAATCGTTAGTGAAATCCTGATAATTTGGAACAACAGGCTATGAAACTAGGTCAGTTTACATCTTCTTTGAAATATTTTTTCCTCTGTAGTATTTCGTACTTGACTAATCTTGATAATGCACTTGACATCTTTGGTGACTGATCATATGCTAATTTAAACTCACATTGTATGCATAAAATCAGAACAACATGGGGAGCTGTTTCAGCGTGATGATGAAAAAATTTTAAGTGAATCTGACAGAAATATTCTTCTGTTAAAATATATGGGTTTTTTCCTAGCTTGAAGAATGTAAAGAGAACCTGATTTTTGTTTTTTGGAGGCAGGTATTTTAATGACTTAGAGATTTTTTTATCCTGTGTCTGTGAAATACTCTATTTGACTTTTTAGAGCAGATTACTTGGAAGAATGAGATCTTCATTTAGAACTGCTCATCCAAACCACTACAAGCAATTGCTGGGAATGCTTCTCTCAGGAGTGTCTGTGGTAATTTATTGGCCCCAGTCCTGTTTTTACCGATGTCAGTGTTAAAACTATTGTTGACTTCAGTAAGAAAAGCACGAAGTGTCATTATCTTCATATATTGCTATTTAGATTTGATGATATTTCTTGGAGCATATAAGCAACTTCAGTTGTTTCCTACTCAGTTCTGTAGAACCCTTCCATTAGGAGACTGTATAAATCTGCCATGCCCTTCTTAATGTACTGCTTATCATCCTTCATCCTTATCATTTCTTCGACATAGATGGCTCACAGACTGAAGAAAATGTTTATAAAGGCTTATTGTGCAGGAAGGTTGCTGACAATTGCTAGTATGCTGTAAACAGTTTTGGAAAGTAAAAACTCTTCTTCTTTTTTTTTTTTTTTTTTATTCACAGTAAAAAACAGTTTGATTCAAGATGAGACAGCTATTTTCCAGACTCACTGATATATTCCATCTGTCTGCTTCTCTCCTCCCTCTATTTTTCTTTTCTTTTTTTT